>JANRGV010000051.1:92252586-92291831 GCA_024734035.1 Alethe castanea | reverse complement strand
AAGTGATTTTGTTCACTTTGAATCAAAAAGCACTCTAGATCAGTAGCTCATAAATTAACTTCTGTATTGCATTAATTCTATCTGAAGATTAATCTGAGATCTGAGAGTGACTTAAAGAAGACATACTGGGATAGCTTCCAGTTACTATAGAAAAATAATAGGGAGGAAAGGATTAAAGTGAAGGTGAGAGACAGATACTGAGGGAAGGAGGAATTTACTTGATGGCTCTTTGTCCATCAAAGTACTCAAAAACAAGTTCATCTGTCCAGTTAAATTTACCCAGTATTTTCCTTGTATATTTCAAATTAATAATATAGCTCAGCACACAATTCTGCTATTATAGTGGGGTAAAATATGTTTTTTTACTTCATGTGAAAAACACCTAATCCTCAAAGACTGTTTTGAAGAACGGTTTTAAGACAGAAAATATTTCAGGAAATTGAAAGTTTTCACTCTGGTTTGCTAGTTAGCCTTTAGGTGTTCCAGGCAATTTTGCTGGCTTGCTTTTCTGCATTTGTATGTTTTCCCTTACAGAACTGTTCTAATAGATTGTAAACTTCAAGGCTAATCCAAGATCAAATTTTTTGAAGATTATACAATAAGCATATATGACAACAAATTCATATTAGTTTTCAGTGTAATAAATAATTTTTTGGGTAGAATTCCATGACAAATTATGGAAAGTGAAGTATTGGTCACAGTTGGAAAGCCTTTTGTTACTGGCTTCAGATGCATGTAGACATGTGGAAAGAATACTAAAGTACACTACCAGTCACGTTTTCCAATCTGGGTACATTTAAATGTGTCACATATCTTCATGCTACAGTTTATACAAATAAACTACAAGATTTGCTGACACAATGGAGAGATACATTTAAGAGCCCTTAGTGACACAAAATACTAATGTACTTATGCACAGATATAAAATAAGTACTTGAAAATGCAAGAGTCATTTGAATGTGAGTAAGCTTCAAATGTCTGCTTTGCATGGGGGTATAAATTAAGAAGCTACTTTTAGTTTGTGTTCCTTATAGAGATGGAGCTCCTTTCATTGTAGCTGTTCTGAATGGTCTTTGAGGGGGATTTCCTTCTAGCATTGGACAAGGGGAGAATAAAAAGTCTGTCTCTTTATTAAGGAGTGGAAATCAAGTGCTTAAAATTAGATTCTGTGAATAACCTAAATGGCTGCGCATGTCAGAAATACCTTTCTTGGTACCTGCACATTAGCCTTTCAGCCTCTTAAAAAGGATATTATTAAAATAGTAGTCAAACACCACTGAATATCTGAATCAATAAATAAAATTTTTCAAATGCCTTATTTTAAGAGAGTTGCATTTGTTTACTTTTTCTGGTAGAACTTTTTTTCTCTTCCTGGCAATACTAGAGCAGTTGGAGTCTTTGTGCTAACCTAATTTCCTCACAGCTCAAAAAAATTAAATTTTTCCTTTTCAGAGGTCAGAATGTCTACTTGCCAGCCTGCCTTCTTCTTGTACTGAGAATGGCCCTTTGATAGAACAGTCTTTAAATAAAAGACATATTTATTTTTGATACATCTGTTTAGTTTTAGGTGCTATAAACCAGTCTGGGCTATGTCATATAATGTTTTCTTTCAAAGACTCTTATTGGTGGTCACTACTTAAAAAAACCCAACACCTGCATTTTATGAGACTTAGTTGCTGCAGTGTCTGCTTTACAAAACCCAAAGTTACAAGTTTTTTCACGTGAAGATAAAAGGGTAATTAGGTGCATACATCTGACCAAGGGCAGGCTTATCAAGCCATGCATGGTTATGTCAAGCTGAGCCTTGAAAATCTTGAGTTTGGGGAGTCGAGGTCTGCTCTAAAATCTGAGCCAGTGTTCACTTCTCTCCTATTGAACATCTTGTTACTCCTAGCCTGAATTTCCTGAGTGATACATGTGACCATTGCACTTCCTTTCACTGTTTTCCATAAACAAAATGAGTTTTCTTTATGTCTTCATAACCCCAACCAACCTCAGGCATTCTCCTTCCTATGCTTTAGAATTCCCAACTGGTCCAGCTTGCTCAAACATTGTTTTTCGGTTGTGTGTCCCATGCTCCTCACAATCATGGCAAGTCTCTGGTGGATCCTTTCAGGTGTCTCAGAACTCATCTTGGGAAACTCAGTCTCACTCTTTTCTTTTAGCAGAAAGGAAATATTTGTAGGAAAAATATCCTTTTATTCACTGGCAATGTTTTGGATCTCTTTCTAAGAACTCATGTTTTTCAGGCTGTAAATTTTGGTTGGTTGGTTGGTTGGTTGGTTGTGGGTTTTTTTTTTTTGCTTTGCAAGCCCAGACAGCTGAAAGAATGACTAACTCATAGTTACATCCATCAGGCATACTCGTTGTTGTATATTGACTTTCAGTTGCACTATTCAGCTTTGTTTTCATCTATTCAACCTGTGTGACAGGTTACAAGCTCAGAGACATAAACACTTTTGGATTCATCAGGAAAGAAACTTTGAAATCATATAAGATCAATAACTACTGTAAGCTCTGACACCACTAGCAAATCACAGAACCATAGACTAGCTGAAGCTGCAAGTCCTCTCTGCATGTCACACAGGCCATGCCCTATACTCAAACAAAATTCAGCCTCAGGGCTGTACCTTGTTGGGCTTTTAATATCTATCCGTTGATAGGGACCTCAAAACCTCCTTGGACACACCATTCCAGTGTTTGATTACCCTGCCAAATGCTACTGCATTTCTGAAAAAATTAATTTCTGGTACATTTTTCAAAAATCAGGGTGTGCAGTTCAAGATCAGTGTTGTATCATATGTAGGGTGAGATAGTTTGTTACAGAGCCAGTTTTTCTTTGTCCATTTCTTAGCCATCCATCTCCTGGGGACAGACCTGCACTTTGGTTACCTGTACTAGGCTGTAACATGATACTCAAATTACTTTTTGTTTACCTGAATGTGTGGCTTTATATCTAATAGATACTTTGAGGAATTAAAACAGGGAGAGGTGCTGCTGGAAAGAGAATTCGGGATATAATTGCCAAGAGCAGGGCATGATTTATTTGCCTATAATGGGTTTTAGCCCTTTCCTTTCTTCACAAACATAACAATTCCATAGCACAAAAGCCAATACAAAAACTTGAAACCAAATTTTCTCATCTTCTCAGTCTAAATGTTTTAACTACGAATCTTATCATGCCGTTTAGATATCTGAAATCTTAGTTCCTGATTTTTTGGATACAGATACAAACTGTGGTAAGGAAGACTGAAGTTAGCAAAGTAAAGTTGCTAAATGCTGAATTAATGAAATATGAAATTTATTGTATCTAGATATCTAGAGGGAGGAAGAGAAAAACAAAAAACTATTAAAATAATAAGTTATTAGAATCTAATATTACATACGAATCTACCTATTTCAGAGTTTAGAATAGTTGCCATTAAAGATGAAAACCCTCCATGTATATTTTTTATAGAAAAGACAAAAAAAGAAAAAACACAACCCTCTGAATCTTGTGCATATATACACATAGTACAACGAATATAACTCTAATATAAATATAAGTATAAAATATATAAAATTGCATTTATATGTAGATTTTATGTAAATAAAACCTAGTATCCTCCATAGGAATAATTTCTTAATTCTTTGGAAACAATTCTGATACTCATTCCATTTTAGTATTCTTTACTCATATCAGCAGTCTCTTTGGCATTAAAGAAATTACTTTACAGTTAAAAGACCAGACCATGGTCTTACAGTTTATTCTATCTAAGGGATTTATGATTTGGATTAACTGATACATCAGTTTCTCAACTTTTAGGTCTGGAACTGAAGTAAATACAAATCTCTGAACTGACTTTAGGAAGTCAGCTGCTTTCATCCTTGACTTTGGAGAAAACAGAGCAAAGAAAATCATGCAAATTGGAAATTCGCTAAAATGCTTGAGCACCTTCTAAAGAGAATTTGTAAGAGAAGCTGCCAAAGTTTTAAAGTAAGAGAGCATGAAGTGAAGATGCTGTAGGACTCAGTGTCGTTGAAGCAATGTATCAGAACAGAGGTTTCTTGTTCAGCTCTGGGCTTGTTGCTTTTCCTCCTTCCCTGTGCTTTAGTACATCACCTTGGTTGATTGAGTTTTCTTTCAGAATTAAACAGCAAAGGACAGAATATTTTTATAATTGCAAATGATTGGCACAATTCTTTTTATATTAATTGCAGCGAACAACCACTTTGCATTTGGTGTGAAAGTACATATAAGTTGGGTTCAACTCATACTTCATAAAATTGTTTAAAGATCATATTTTACTCTGTTAATTCTGTTGCCTATGGTTGCTCAGTTTAGAGTGGCCTTGACACTGTTAGAACACAGTAGGTGTTGCTTTGAATTGCACTCTGTGAAAAGTTGAAGGCACAGCCAAAAATTGACATGAAACAAGGAGTGTAGTCTCTTTTTTGCCTATTATCTTGGCAACAAGGAAAATGTGAGAAGTAATACCTTCTTTTAAACTGTCTGAGTGATTGTCTTAATGTGAGGCAAACTACTCCACATGAGATGAAATACTAAAACATTATTATATTATTGGGCTGAAGCTTCCTGGAGATTTCTGTGCTAAAATATTTGTCTCAGACAGCTTAAGTTCTATTTAGACATACAGCAAGTGACAGTGACACGCTGCAAAGGAAATCAGTGGGGACCTTATTTGAGTTTGAGATTCAGTGGCTGGAACACAGGCAGATAGAGTTGTCTGCTGAGATCGAGCTTATCTCCCACAGTCTCCTGCTGGTGCTTCAGAAGAGCACAGGTCACCCCTACCCCTCGTGTCACCTCTGTCAGCCCTTGGCAGTGTCCCAGAGACTCTAGGTGGTGAGAAGTATTTCTTGGTGGTGATTGTTAGATGACTCCTGGGTTCTGGGTGTAACAGTTGGATATATACAGCCCATTGTCCAGATTCCTTTTATAGACAGGACAGATTTTTTCTTCATGGACACACAGGAATCTCCCTGACACTGCAGTCTGTACACTATGTGTTCTGGCACCTGTGCAGCTCATTTTTCTCTAGCATATAAATAATGAGCTTGGAAGAAAAACTAGCTCAAAGCTTGTTCACACTTCCAATTCTGCATTTTTCTGCCCTAAGGATGAAGGATGGGACCTGAGACTGCCTGAGAGAATCAGTCTGTCACTGGTCTTCCTAGCAAGAGGATAGGAGCTAAAAGCAGTTGCTCTGTGTCCTGGATTTTCAGGGCTGTGGTGTAAATTAAGGACACCCAAAAATCACACCCATAGGATATTGAAGGCCTGCACAACTAAGAGCTTTTCTTTTGAGTAGAGCCAACCCAGGATCAGAACAATAAGGTATTGACACAATATTAAAAATCTACTATAAGTAATAGCTTTACTCATGTATTTAATTTGATATAAATTAATTGTAACCTTTTATATTGAATGACTTCTTATAAAGATTCTATCTAGGCCAGACTTTATATGTCTTGTCACTTCAATTCCATGCTCAATAAAATAGATGTTCTCCACAGAATAGTTTGAAGAGAACATACTGTTCTCTGACAGTAGAATTGCTTTTAAACAACGTATCATATTTTAATACAAGTGTCATTTTCGAACATTTAATAAAGAAAGGATTTCAAAATTCAGAGTTGAGCCACATAACTGCTTCAGTTTTCCAGTTTCATACTTTCTCCAAGCTCTTCTAAAGGAAATATTAGAATACTGAAAGGACTCATTTTCATTTTTATCTCAAGTCACTTGTCACGTGGAGTAGATCTCCATGAAAACGTGAGTCATGTGCTAAAGGCTGGAAATTCTCTATCTTACTACCTTCTACCCTTCTTTATGTTGCCACTGATACACTCATTTTCTCTTATCCAAGGACTTAAAAGTGGCCATTGGGAGTGATGTTAGAAGATGGGAAAATTAATGCTCTATAACTAAGGGGAAAAATGATCATATTTTAAAAGCTGTAAAATCATATGAAATTAAAGCAGACCAAAATAAATTTTAAAAAATTGTAATATGCCATGCACAGTTCCATCATGTCCCATGTATCTCATGATGTTGTGTCTGAGTCATTACTCACTGGTGGCAATGCCTCACAACTACTGTTTTAGAAAGATGTAAATCTTCCTGGTACAAAAGACAAGCTTTTAGACAAGCTATGGCAAGTATATTACTGTGCACAGAGAAATATTTCTTCTCTGACCACAGAAAGTGATCATCATGTGCAACAAGGCATGAGACTAAATTCTCATTGCTTGTTATTACAAATGCTCTCCATGGTCATAAAATTTTATAGATATTTTTAAAATTAAGCTATCCAGTGAGTGAAATACTTTTTAACAAAAGTGATGCATTGCCTTTCCTGTCACATGGTAGAAGACAATAATTTTTTAGTTTTAGTTTACTGTCTTCTTTCACCACAGTTCTTATGCAAGTAAAAATATGGGTTAAATCCCTGTGATTTGATGCCAGAAACCTTGATATGAAAGATCATCCTTTTATCCTTTCTAATCTTCAACTACTAAATCATCAAATAAAGCTCTGTATTTTGAAGTCTTTGATTGAAGCAGCATTGTTACAGTACAGACAGGCATACAACACATTAATTTAGATGAAATGAATGCAACACATGCATGTGAATAAAATATAATGCAATTAAGAACATAAGTTACTATTGTACTCTCTATGGGGATCAAGCAGCATTTTGCAATCTAGCTACCCCTTAATGCTCACTAAATGCTTTTGCTGTTCTACTTCTAAGCACTTCTACTGTTTAAAAAGCACTTATGGTAGGCTAATAGAATTTGCTTTTCATTTGCATCTGTTTTGAGCAGATGATGTGAATGATAGACATTGGCTTTTACCGATTTATTTTTTAAGGACATTATGGCTCTTAGAAGGAAATCAGCATATAATCAGGAAATCTGTGATATAAACATGAATAAACCCCAAATATGTTCAGTTTAGAGAGAAGATTATGCAAGCATTTTGGTGGTCATCAGTGAAAAAAAAAATTTAAGACCTATGATTTCTATTAAGCTTAATGGCTTACAGATAAGTTAGGCCACCAGTCTGCAACTTCATGGTATTTTTTTAATATCAAATTAATTTCGTAGCTCACTGATTATTGTTTTGAAGATCTGTCAGATGCTCTGTTGGCTTATTGCTTGAGAGTATCTATTTGCATTAAGGAACTCAGAGAACCAAAATATTTATAAAGCATATTTTTCCAAGATTAGAGTAGGAGAATAATTTACAGTAGTTATGTTACTCTGGATCCCTTCAGTACAAGTTGCACAACCAGCTTTCCTCTCCATAAATATTCACTATAATTTTTTCTTATATTTTCTTAGTTCTGGTACCCATTGCATGTCTTTTGCACTCCATGAAGAAAGCTATAATGTAATTATTGCAACCTTAACTTGTTGCAGGACAGAAAGTCAAAGAAGTAGTCTAGTGTGACCTTGCCTAACATCCCTAATTTTTGATGTCCTGTATTTCTGTTTTAAAAGGTAAAATATGATTTAACCTATTTTACTTGAGATTTCTCAGAGCTGCTTTTTTGCATGGAATTAAGGGTTATGGCTACAACAGCTATAGCAGTAAATTATCAATTACCATGCTAGCAAGTGTACAATACCTAATATTGCTACCACTGAGGGCGATAATACAGATGGTATAAAGGAGTAGAAGTATTAAAAGTAAGAAAGAAGGAAGAGAGGGAGAGAAGGAGGGAGGGAAAGAGAAAATTGCTCATATTCTTTTAAGGTCTTTAATTTTTCCTGTTTGTCAGGGAAATACAAGCTAGTAGCATTTTGGTGAGACAATAAAACTAAGAAATTACTCTAATGCATCTTTATACATACACATATATGGATGATAGCCAGCCAGGATTTTGAAGTTATATTTTCATTAAGAGGTGTACACGTGCTCAGGTACTCACATGCCCTCAAATGCATCAAGCAGAAGCTCAGTTTTTAAAGGGTGCATTTATTAAGAAAACACTTTCAAGGGCCCTGGTATTTCAATCATTATCC
Organism: Alethe castanea; assembly: GCA_024734035.1. Lineage (NCBI taxonomy): Eukaryota > Metazoa > Chordata > Aves > Passeriformes > Muscicapidae > Alethe > Alethe castanea. The sequence continues at coordinate 92,283,797 of JANRGV010000051.1, read as the reverse complement.
AAGACAAACACTTTGAGCTTGCATGGAAAATAAATCTCTTCTCATTTTCTGAGCTGCTAGATTACAAGTCTCCTGTCTACTTTTAAATGAATCAATTAGTGAAAAATTAAATAAAACAGCATTTAACTATTTGCATGTCCTTTGCTCAGGGACCAGCAGCAGAGTATGAAGAGGGTACAAGACTCTACAAAAGATTTTGCAGGTACATTGTACCCTTATTTGTTAGGTAGTACATTGATGACACACACTAATGGCCGTTGTTCTTTGCCCATCTTCAGTTGTTTTAATGGCTGGGAGTAAAATGAAAATTCTACTGAGGAATTGACAGAGGTGCGTGTAAGGATACTTAACCCACACTGCCACTAAACAGCTCTTTGGAAGCTCAGTCTAATAGGTGAAGTGCAGCACTGTCAGCTTTGTGTTTCCAGGTCAGATGCTATTGAAAGCACTTGGTGTATTTTCATTTGATAAAACAATAATTCAGAGATGACTGAACATGTCTATCTGACAAGGACAGGTCAAATATTCTGCTTATCTCAGAGATAATCCTTCTGACTGAAGAGTACAATAACTACACTAAATAATATTTTCTCTTTTGCTAGAAAAGCATCTCTTTGATCTGGAAAGTATTGATCATTATTTAATCTTAATCCATGAACTTGTGTTCAGCATTACTCTAGCAGCAGCTATTCTTGTGTTATTTTTTTCCAATGAGATTCCTGTGAATTTCTCACTTTGACCTTCCAAATGTGTTTCTTTAAAAAGAAAAAGAAAGTTATTCAAGGCACCCTTAACATGAGCTAATTCATAGTCCTGACTTCCTTATAGCTGTTCATTTGATACTTTTATTAAACCTGAGAGCGTGCTGTTGAATTCTGGACTGGCTCACCAAAGTACATACACATAGTACATCCAAAGTTAATGTCTCCAAATCCTAAATTTGTGTCAGGAATGCTCTTCTGACAGCAATTTGTTGTCTTCTAGTTAGTGATTCTTTAAGAGCAAATGACAGGAGTGTCTATAATCAGTCTGGGCTACAAAAGAAGAGAGGAGATAGCTAAGAGTGTCTGAACCACCTTCTGTGCAGCAGAAACAAGATCCACATGGAGCTGGAGAGATGACAGCTGCTTTTTTAACCTTCTCTCATAAATACTTAGAACTTTATTCTAAAATTGACATAGTGTTCATAATGTCACAAATATTTTTCAATCCTCCCATTTCTAATCGGGAGACTGATTCAATTAATGAAAGTGGATGTCTTTTTTCTCTATGTAAGATATTATCTGTTTTTACTGTGTGCTTTATTTCCAAGTGTTATTCCCAAGGGTATTAAACTGAGAAAAACAAACTCAGAAAAACATCAGAGGGTTTCTAATATGTAGTGACAATAAAATTACAGTAATGCTACACGTTCCATACTAAATGCTTGTAAGCTTTATGGAACTGCCATCCTTGAGGACTGCTTCCAGAAGAATGGCCAAAGATTCAAAAACATTATCATGAATCAGCTACAGTGACTGAAAACATAAATGTTTTAATGCAGTTTATCACTAAAAGAAATGAAAAAAATATATCCACACCTCTTTCCAATCTTCACATTTAATTAGACATGCAAATAAAGTTAAAAATTAAAACAGAAAAGACAGATGAACCATATGTTTGATTAAAAAATCTCTCAATTCCAGTGAGAAATAAAAAAATGGAAATATTTAATTGTGGGTGTGTGTTCAATTTAAAAGAAAACCTCTGCAGAGGAAATATTTCAAAATAGATTAAAAATGTGGTTTTCTGTTTATGCAGATTGATGTATACTTTCATGGGAAAACATGAGTAGACAAAAATACTGTCTCAGACACAAAACCTTTTCCAAATGAATACCTTGGTCTGACCTCCTTGGCTTGCATTCCTCCTCACCTTGGTCTTTTCTTTAGCATTGTACCAGTTTCATTAATCTCTTTCTCTGGCTACTGAGTCTTTCACAGTGTTTGTTTTATGTGAGCCAACTTGCCACTGGCCTTCAAACAGAGACAGCACAGTCCTGGAGATGGAGCATGAAAGTGGCAGACAGGAGAAGAAGGCTGCATTTTGTCCTTTATTTCTTAAGACAATTCACTCTATCAGATCCCTTTTTCTTTAGATATAGTAAAGGATTGGCTTTTACTTAATATGAGAAAATACTTTAGCACTGATAAGCTTACCAAGTAAAGTTAGAAGCAATATTCTTATTTTTCATTGTATTTAATTTATACTTGTTATTTTCAATTTCTCCTTTGCTCACTTTAAGCATAACTATTTCAAACCTATTTCAAACTATTTTTTACTTTCCTTTTTTTTGTGAAAATTTATCTTCTGACATTAACATAAAACAGCTATGAAATATTCTTACAGCTATACAAAAATCAAGAGTTGCCATTTAAAGTGAGTAAATGACCTGAAGTACCAAAGTTATTTATTTGTGCAAGTATGAGATGCATTTCACATGTCAGGAAGCACTGAATTTTGGCAAATGTTGGCTATTTAATGCAGAGCATGATTCATGCTACAAATATATCACACAGCAGCCAGAAGAATCTAGGTACTCCAGTCTACTCACACTTGATCTGCTGAACAGCCTACTGCTGCCTGAGCAGAGACTGGATGGCTCTGGAGACTGAATTATCCTTTCTGCTTATGAGCTGGTCTTCCAATCCATCTGCTATTAAAGCTATTGAACATGCTAGAAAAGAACTCATTTAATTGCCATGTCGCTCCCCAGGACTTCTAGCTCAGAACAGACTTAGTAAAATCATGTTTGACATTACATAAAGAAGCTACCAGTTGAAAGTCTAACCATGTTTTGTTTTATTCATGATTCATTGATGTGAAAATAAACACAATTCAGTTCATTGTGCTGACCTAGAAATGTAGCTGGACTATTCAATAGCAAATGATCTTATTTAAAAATAACTTAAAATATCGTGTGATAGAAACAAATATTTGTAGGCTGGCTTTTCTGAATGAAGGATAAATGTCACGAGGAGAGAGAATGTTTCCACTGTCAGCATCTTAGTCTGTCTGATCTCTGAACTATAATTTGCAATATCATTGATCTAGTGTCATTCTTTTCCACAATAAATTAAATGTATTCATAAAAAGAGCTGCTTGCTTAAAAGGAAAGGGACTAATGGATGTGTTTATAGAAACAAACTTCAATGTCTAAGAAGCATTGGACAAGACAAAATAAGATAGATGATCTTTTAATATATATGTGGTTATTCCAATTAAAGAAAAAAATATGTATCCTTTGCTAGCTAATAAATAGATTGCCAGTTTCAGACAATAACTGAATAGACTTGTCTACATCCAGCTGCATTTCACGTTTAGAGGGATGAATGTTACATGGTGGAGTAAACAATGACACCCAGTGGCCATATTGACTCAAGGCCTGTCTGTGTTCTGGGTTTCCTCAACACATAGCTCTTTTTTTCTTGGTCTTACGTGAGGTTTTGGGTGCTTTTCTTGTTTTCTTGTGTTTTTGTTTGTTTGTTTTTTTTTTTCCACAGTACTAATGACACCATAGATGTATTCTTTGCAGCTGAATGATGTAATAGTTTTGACACACAAAGCTCTATCTCTCTAGAGAGAGAAGCAACAACATTTTCATCAATGGCAAGAGTCATAAATGCAAATCTATATAAACAGTGTTTATTGAAGAAACTGGCTGCAAAAAAAATTTGGAGCACAAGATGTGCTAGATTTGTATGACAAGGACTGATGGTGGATATTCATTCTGTTTTCCAGAATGTGAAATGCTTTGGATTGTTCTATGTCATTATGTCAACTTTAGAGGGGAAAAATGCCCCAAAAATGCAAAACCCAACAAAACCCCACAATCTTTTCTCTCAATCACCCTACCTCTCAAAAAAACACTCAACAACCCAAACTGTACAAGACCAAAATGGAGCCTATATCAAGGACAAAATGGATTTTAATGAGTTACAGTTTTTCTGGAGATATGGGATATCTGACTCCAGCTGAGAGCAAAGCAAAAGCCAAGAGCAACTGACTCTAATAAAACTGGCTAAAAGATGCAAATCTGGAATGCATTATCTGGTTCTAACTTGCATACCATGAAACCACATATTTATTACTTTTGACTTCTGAGGAGCATCAGTCACTGTGTGATCTCCTGAAAGCTAGTATATAATTTCTGTCATGAGCTGAACCAATGTCTGATCTTCTTACAGGCCTTCCCATTGATCTAGAAATAATGAAGTATTTTTTAAAATTAATTTTATCTCATAAAATACTTATTTTCTGAATGATACAACTGTAAATAGGGCTCTCCAAGACAGCAGAATAGTAAGATGCAAATGAAAATTACTCTATTTTCTACTCCAGTGTTCATAAAAGCAGTGCTCCTAGTGAGAAATGTAAGCCAATATAGTGTTTACTGTTTGAAGAAGACCAGTAAGAACTAAACAATGTAATGGAGAATTGTTGGTGCAAGGTTAAGCCAGGACAATAATGTGCCAAGGCATTTCTCAAGGAACAGCACAACTTCATGCCTGAGGAATAGAGAGGATTGCAGTGGCTACTACACACGGGAAGATAAAGATGTCCTTCTACGGGCACTGGATAGGACACCCTTACAGAAAGCAGGTCTACAATTCCTAAAAGGGAATGAAGAAGTGTTGACAGGCAGAGCCCGTTAGAGATCCTGACAAATTATCAATGGCAAAGAGTGATGCTCTCTCCTGTCACTGCTCTGTGTCACCAATCCCCAGAGAACAATGTAGGTGTCATCCTAAATACAATAAAAGCAAAATAAAAAATTACTTAATGAAAAGGTGAGTAGGTATGGAGGAACCAATTGTAGCTTGTGTGTAGTTGAGGTATAATAAATAAATTAATATTAGACAGTAAAACTTTTTAATACTTTATTATAGTCTTTTTCTTCTCAACTAATTTGTACCTATGTCTCAAAGCCTGACTCTGCCTTAGCAAATTAACCTAGGCACCTTTAATACCATTCTCTGCTTTGTCAATTTTTAACTATTTCTTGCAATTTCTCTTCATTGCCAAATTTCCACCAAAAAGGAGCATCTAGACTGTTCTCCATCATGTAGCTTGCCAAGCTATCAATCTGAAGACCTATGATAGAGTAGAATGATTTATTAAAAAGTCCATTGGATTCCAAGCTAAAAGAATTAAAATGGTTGTTAATTATTCAAATTGGTGAAAGAGAAGAAATACTAAGGTTTCCAATTCATGCTGAGGAACTGTTCTTGTGAGATGATTTCTGTGTATTTATGAATATCTGTAAAGTCATTACTAACGATGGCTGCTGAAAAAGCTTTGGTGTGATTTCTACTGAGAAGCCACAGAACCATTAAAGCTGTGAAGGGGCCTCAGGAGGTTTCTAATCAAACCTCCTACCCAAAGCAGGGCCAGTTCTGGGGTCAGTCCAGACTGCTCCTGCCTTGGATCTTGAAACTGCTCAGGTACAGATGTGGCACAGACTCTCAGGGAGATCTGCCATGGTGTCTCACTGTCCTCATGGGAAATAGCTTGTCTTTCTATCCTGTTTGGAACTCTCATCAGTTTATTCCCAGATCCCAAAAAGTGCCCTTAAAAAAAATACCCCAGGAAAATCATGCTACAACATAAAGCAGTGAAAATGTTGTGATTGGTTCCAATTAGAATGTGGTATTTCCCTTTTGTTTGTTTTCATTAATATGATTACCTGTTCCTTACTGAGAGCAGATCTCCGTGGTCTCAATCTGCCTCAGAGTAAAAATGAATCAGATGAATCTCTGGATTCTCTTTGTTTATTCTCCTTTCTTTGCAGCCACCTCCTACAGATTAAATGTGAAGTACTCATGACAGCAAAGACCAGGGAATTTTAGTTCTTCAGATTCATTAAACTATCTCCTGTAGGATACAATGGACAAGCTTTTCATTTAAAAAGCAAGTGAAATGAAACTGTCAGGTCTGTTCAATAAGAAGCAAATGAAGAACACCAACAATGACAACAGCAAAATGTAATTGTAACAGCAACAGCAGCTGTCTCTTCGTGGGGGACTGGTGAGACACTGTACACAGCTTTGTTGAAAGAAAAAAAGAAATAAAAAAGGAAATAAAAGATGACACCCTCCCCCCGCCCCAACACCAGAAACAAGTAGTCTATGAAAGAGTCCTGATTTCCCTCCCAAACTGCACAAGGGATTTGTGAAACCTACTGAAACCCACTGCTGCTACAGCTGTCACCTACACTTACCTTTCCTCAGAGAGCACTGCTGAGACCATGGTCGCTCTGTGTGGCCCTTCCAGTCATACATTAATTTAATTACAGCACCACGCTGATGTGTCCTGCAAACTTGCTCTGCAACTGGGCAAGAGGACTTTCACTCTGGGAGGAAGAGGAATCATCTCTCAGAGTTATGGCACTTTTTAGCAGACTATATTTAATTTTTAATAATTTAATATTTTTTAATTTTAATAATAGCCTACAATTACAATAAAGTATTAAAATTACATTTATTGCATATATTTTACAGGAACCCATGTACACATGTTACAGAATATTTATCATTATTATTGCTATAACAAACATTATTAGCAATTTAAATTGTCTTTTTAAATATAAATAAATTTATGTTAGTAAATAATAATTATTATCCCTTTAATGCATATTCTCATAATTTTATTCTATTCATCCAAAGGAGGAGAAAAATGTAACTGTTATCATTAAGTTTTCCATTCTGTTTTTTCTTAGGATTCCCTTTTCTTATTGTCCAAAACTCCTCCAAAATCTCTTACAGACACTGCTCTTGTCAGCATATGGTAAAATGTGAGGGTGAAGAGAAAAATTTTTAAATGAGAAAGTGTGAGGGAAAGCAAAAAAAAAAAAAAAAAAAAGGCAAAAGCTGTCAAGAAGGTTGCACAGGGGCTTCTGTGCAAAGCCTCATGCACTGTACTCAGGGAGTTTGTTCAGAGCACTAAAAGGGTCTGCGAGCAGCACGTAGAGAACTGAGTGTTTATCACTGCTCCCAGCTGGATCCTCCAGCCAAACCAAATTTAGAAAGTGCACATTTTGGCTTAATTAGTGAGCCATATGATAACATTTATTTTCTTATTAGTCAAAATTCAGAGTCTGTGAAAGCATGGGATAAGCAAGGAATAGCAATTTTCTTTGTTAATTGGAAGGGAATGTCACATCTTTTGATATGAATAGATTCCTTCTTAAAAATATAAATCTTGATGTTATCAAACTTCAGAACATACCGGAATAAATAGGGTGTGAATTCTGAAAGCGATCTGAAGAATTAAATTTTTTTTCCAATTTTGTTTGTATGATGGTTGCTATTTTCATTGTTACAAGTGGTGTATACCAGATGGGATATTTGCACTTCCACAACCCGGCCACAACAGCATCTTTAAGATTTCAGACTTTGCTCTATGACATATTTCAAGAAGACTTACGATGTGCCACCACATTTTAAATGAGAAAATTCTAAGATGTTTTTTCTCCTATAACTTAATCTGGTTTCTTTCTTCATGTTTTGCATAACAAAAGATATAAATGATAAGGTCAGTTTGTAGCAGCTGGTATGAAATACTATGGTATGAAATCCATACCATATGGAATTCCAGCATCTTTCTACTATTAATTCTTTAACTATGATTTCAAAAGATGTGTTAAATAAATTTCTTAAATATGTTAACTAATTTCATTTTCAGAAAGTTTTGGATATCCAGCAAAAAAAGTCTAAAAACTTTAAAAGTGTAGAAAATAGAGAGACTGGGATCTGCTACCTCATAAAATGAATCATACAAATAAGGGACCATATTGGAAAATATGAGCTGTAATCATTCTCAATCAGTAAAATGTAGATAATGATTCTTGGCATGCTCCAAGGATGATGTGAAAATTAATCTGCTAACAAGGACAAGATAATGATTTCTCGGTTAAGCATTATGAAGCATTGACATTATTTTGCCTGTAAATCTTTTCAGTAATATCCTTATTCATTATTCTGAGATGGAATACCAAAGTTTTTGAGGTAATAGATTTAGAGAAAACTCTCTAGAGCTTCACAGGACTTTTTTCAGCAGAGGCCCTGCCCTCTAGGTTAGAAGGAATTGCATTTGAAATTGTAAAGTAAATTTTCCAAAAGTTATGCTAACAAAACATTAGTCCCAGTGAGGTCAGTAGGTATATTTGCCCCATCAGCTGTAAACGTAGAAGACGAAAAATTAGATTTTTTTGGAAAACCCATTATAATTAATTTCCAGGCTGAAATGGTTTGATATGTGAAATCTGTAAGTTAAAAGCCCCCTCAGAGACAGTGACAGACCACAGGTCTGCTGTACTTCAACCACATGAGTAAAGACTGAGACAGGGATTCTTACTGAAAGTCTGATGCAGCCATGTTAAGTCCATGGTGCTGTGAATACCAATTTGGAGAAATTATATCTACCTTCCCCACAGACAGTCAAAGGACCTTCATACCTCTCAAGGTACTCTGCTGTCCCTAGACACCCTAGTACTTCAAGAAGACTGCCCTGTAAAAACACCTTCTCTACAAGAGTTCATTCACAGCCCCTGTAGCTGTAAGGATCCTGCTCTTCAGGCAGCTGTTGCCTTCTTACACGCAGTGATGCTGAAACCCTTGAAGCATAACTCTTAATTGCAGATCCTGATGTCACCGCCTGAATGGGGCTTTAGTCAATCACTGATCCTCACCATTTGCTTCTAGGTATTTCTAAACTACTCCCTGCACAACAATCTGGCTCCCATGGATTCCAGTTTTGGTCATTATTCTCTCCATTCATTGTAGCCTGTTTATCCATCTCAAGCTAGGCAGCAAGTCATTTAAAAGTTAATCAGTGTGGTGCTCAGCATTTCAATAGCTGTCTCCTTTTATGTGTCTAGACATTAGTTTAGGAAACCAACTCAAAGAAATGAGCTACAGTTGTTGTCTGAAACCTCATACCTCATCCCTTCTGCATTTCAGAAATGACTTGTCAGGAAGTCTGTGTTCCAGACCTGAAGTTTATTCTGAGTAAAATGCAAAGCCAAAAGAGATCATTTTCCATGCAGTTCACACCAATGCCAGTCTCAATAGAAGAGTTGAATTTGTAAAATTTCCATCAGAGGAACTGATTGTGACCTATTTTGCCCATTTAGAATTAAAATTTTATGAGAACTGCTGTATGTAGGCCCTTACCATTAGATGACTTACTAAAATGGAACTCCAAACATTTTCCTAATCCTAAGCAGTCTGTAGATGCCAGTGTCATATGACACATTTTTAAAAGAGATGAAATGTTTCTATGGCTAAGAGAGAGTGTTAAAGAGCAGGAAGGTTCTAGAATTTTATACTCTCATATACATGAAATGCATTTAAAAAAAGGAATATAAACCACAAACAGTGATTTGCTTGCTGTGTTCAGTATAAGCAAATAAATACAGATAGCATCTTTGGGTGTTGCATAAGATACTAAGAGAAATTAGATACCAATTGTTTTTGCCTGAAGTAGAAAAATGGTATTCATGATGTACTTCAACTTCACATTTCCTAAGCATTTACTAGTTATTACTTGTTCTGTCATGAGTGTTTGTTTCTGTAGCTCATGCATAATTGATGTGATTGCTACATAACATGTTCATTTATAATTGTTTCCATGAAAATTAAGCCCTGGATTTCATTTTCTAAAGAAATGTTTTATTAACCAAGGTAATATATCAGAAAGTATTAAATTCTCCAAAAGAAGTATATGTGTCATTTCTTTAAGCTCTCTTTCATTCTCTTTTTAACTTTTTTTTTTTTTCTTTTCTTTTTTTTAATAAACATGAATTACAGGTACAGCAGGATGGGAAAATGCAGTCTGGTGTGCAAAAGTTCTTCATAGAGGAAAATAAAAACAATAGAAAAAGGTGTCCAACTCCTCAGAACACAAGAAAATAGTAAGCACAAAATCAATTGAGGCATAAAACAAACAAAACATTTTAAATGTTAGTCTTATAGAACCTCATAAAATTTCTTTTTGGATTAGCTACTCCTACTAACAGAAGAGAATCAAAATATGATATTAAGTACTCCCTTTTTTTAAGGGAACATTAGCAAGTCAGTGTTATTCCACTGATACAGATTCACTGGCTTAATCAAGCAGTCAAAACAGCAAAACTCAACATTTTTACTGTACTTAAGTGGGCAATCCAGGTCAAATCTGTTTTTTGGCTACACCTCAGTCTCGGAAGCAATGCTGCTTCATATAATCTCTATTGATTTTAAATTATAGCCTCAGCTACTTCAATTCTCAGATATCCAGTTTTCCTTCCATGTATTCCATCACATAAAAAGAAATACAAGCAGGTAATGCAGATAATAACCATGACAGTATTTTTATTAAATATTTATTTATTAAAACATTATATTTTAATTTCATTTTTGCTGTTATCTAGATGTTTGTTTCCTATTCTAAGGGAAACAAAAGAGTAAAAGAATGTGACGTTTGTCTATGCTTTCCCTTTTCTAACTCTGAAATGGGTAGTGTCTGAATATTTTCCATGGGAATTTCTTCATTTTGGAAATACTGTTCTCATGGAATAAAAGTAGTTCATTTGGAATATATTAGCTAGAATACTTTCTTGACTGGAACACTGAATCAAGTAATTTGTCACAGTGTACTCCACAGCAAAATTCGTGACAATACTTTGAACTATTTGCATGGGGTTTTCTTGACCATCAAAATTAAGTCCTTGTAAAATCTAAAATCTTTCACATTAAATACAAATTCTTATGAAAAAAAATAACATTAAGGAAGGTAGAAAAAAGTTAAGTAAAATGCCCAGCCTTTCAGAATGGACATTCTGCACAAATCTCTGGGAAACTTTCAAAAGGTTGCTTTTGTTACTCTACAGGGTAAGAAAACTGTTTTTAATATTCAAAGATCTCTGGCCAGTTTTAGTGAAAATACTCCCTTAGAAGACTAAGAAACAAAAAAGCCACTCTTCATTGCAAGTATTTCTGCACTGTCACATAGTTATAATTTCAATCCTTTTAATTTTTTTCAACTCCCACATAGGTTTAAGTCTGAGTAGAGTTTCAGGTTCAGACTTTAGTTTTTATACTTATTTTGCTACCTTGTTCTACTTTCTCTTAATGATTTCTAATTCACTTTACTGAGTGAGATTGTCTCAATTTGCTGTCCTTGGGAGAGAAGCATTGAAACAAGAAGCCATGCCAAGGCAAATTACAATGGTGAGATGTAAAATTTATTTTCTAATACCTACACAAGCCTTGCCTGTACAGCATTTAGCTTTATGTATAGTGGATAAAGGGCAAGATTGCCAAACAAGGACATTTAATTTTGATTTATCTAAAGGGACATGAAGAGGAGAGAGTAACAATTCTGGCTGCCTTTCCAGTGTCTCTCAAGAAAGACCTGGAAGGACCACTTGCTAAGATGACATAAGAATGAAAATTGTTTAGTCAATTTAGTAATTGGCTTCTCTGTATGAAACTGCCAATTTCATTTAGAGGGACAATTACTGGTTTTTAAGGTGGTGGATTTGGCACATAAACTATGTCTACTAGGAAATGAGTAGAGCACAAGGAGTCATTTTTTTTCAGGTATGATACAGGAATTGCAAATACCAAGACTACACCAATCCTAACTTAAAGAGGGTAACAGAGAGAGAAGAAACACAGAGAAGCTCTCCACTCAGCTGAGGTTTTTGTTTTGTTGTCTTCAGGGCATTGGTACAGAGGGGGCAACAGAGCAACAAGGTTTAAGAATATGCCACTAACTCAAAGGTTAGATGAAGGTACCTCTACAACTGCCACTCCAGCTTGCCATGCAAAATAATCTCTCATCTTCATGTACAATTTTCTTAGAAAATAAATTAAATACTTTAACAAATTAAGAGTAGATTGTCAGCTTTGGATTTTGTAAAAATGTCATGGACAGTTCAGGAGATTTTAGAGAGACACCTAGAAAGTAGCAATTTTCATTATATAACTCCAGAATAAAATTTAAGTAGCTGAAGTCAGATGAAATTCTAGCATTTGCTTATTTAGGATCATATCTCATCCACGGGAAAAAGATATTTTTTTACTCCAGTCTCCCTAGTTTTGTTTCTTATATAAGTCCCTGTGCTTGTATTGCTACAGAAAAAATGTAAACTTTGGACAATGAAATCACTTCCTGAGAAAACCAGATAGAAGATGAGAGATAAAGAGCCTCAGGGATCTGCAGATACAACATCTTAGCTTTTAAACCAAACAGCAGAAAGGGAGTAAGAGGGTCTCCTATGTGTTGGGAATGTTTGATTTCACATCTTGTTTGTCTATACTTATTTATACAAATATATTAACTAAATCTTTTTCAAATTCTAGATGAGACCAAAAGGCAGAGCCACAATTGAATTTACAACTTTTTCCTAGATCTCTTTCTGCCAAATTTAGTACAGCTGGTGCCTAACTCAATTTGTGAAAATGCCATTTAGCCATGAGAAAACTGAAGTTTTTTTGGAAATTCTATTGAATTAATTACACATGGCATCTAATTTCTTTCTGGTAGGGAATTCCAGTAAATATTAGTCATCTAAAATATGTTCCGAGAAGACAAAAAGCTTTTACTTTCTGGATTTAAAAATAATAAAACCCACTGTTCAGTACTGAAAGGTATTCAACAAAGACAGCTTTATGGCCAGAATGGCTTCATGGCCAGAACAGTAAAGACTGCATCAATATTACTATACTCTTAAAACCTGCAAACCAAAGTCAACCATAGCAAAAAAGAGCAAGGAATAAATTAGGTAAGTCCTCTGTATTCTCCCATTGAACCTCTCAAAATCAGTCTTTTTTCCTCAAGAAACTAGATGTTAGAATAGGAATGCAAAACCCAGAAGCTGTGAATTGGGATAAAAGTAAACCCTAAGCTCCTCTGCTAGGCTATGGGTTTCTCAATGTAAAACACTAACAAAGTTCAAACAGTGACCAATGGAGATAACTTCCTAGACGAGTGATGTCTAAGGCTGACTATTTTTTTTTTTCTCCACAGGAACTCTGTTTTGGCTTTAGAATTGCTCATGAGTGATTTACAATGTGTTCCAAAAGGCAATCTTCAAAATTCAGAAGTAAAGGAATTACACAGAAAGCTCTGTCTTCAGATCAGCTCAGCCAAGACTGTTCCAAGGGAAGAGGCTTTCTGGCCACTGCTCTGCTCCCTGGACCAGCCTCAAAGACTCTCAGCCTTTCATCACTTCCAACTTTGATGTTCCCATATTTTTCTTTCTTCTATTATGTCATCTGGAGGTAGCTAGAGGAGAGAAAAATGATTCCATACTTAGTATCCCTTTTTGACCGGTATCCTAAGTGGATGGTGAGAAAAGAAAAGCATTTAAAAGAACAGTTTTGACAATGCTGGAAGATCTCTTTTGGGCACTCTGGAGACAGGAGGACACAACTTAGAAACCTAAGCTAGAAAAGAAGAATTTTCCACAGATTATTTCCATTTAGAAAAATCGAGATGTCCTGTCTGTTTTTTCTGACAATGATTGCATATTTCAGAACCTCTAACTATGGAACTTCCTCAGCAAAGGATCACCTTTGAAGGTGACAACTTGAATTCTAAAGAAATAAGTAACTGAGTTTTTTTTAGCAAACACAATATTTTTCTTCACTTGTATATATTTCCTCAAATAGACTGCATGGGTTGAAGTGAGGAAGAAATGTAGTAAAAGTAACCAAATTTCTGACTGTACTAAAGTTTTCCATATAATGTCAGCTTCTCAGGGAACATTAAGCAGCATTTTTGTCCAGGAGAATATATTTGCTCAATCACTTCTCTGCAGTTGAAGCAACAGTTTGGAGATGGGTGTTACCCTGGTGGCTGAAGCACAGAGCATTAACAGCAGAAGAGATTTTTGCAGGATACTTCAGTGTGTTAACAATCTGAGGAGCACAAAGACATGGAATCAGTTTAAAACACTGAAAAATAAATTAGAAAGTTTAATGCATTATTTCATTTGTGTCTAAAACATCTGCAGAGTTCTGTGAGACTTGGAAATGATGCTGTAACTCGGGACTACACTTCAGTGAAATTCCTGAGATAAAACATTCACATTTACCTATTTCTGGTAACACTCACTTCAAATACAATTTAAAATAAAAAGAAATATGAAAGAGGTGAACAAGAAGAAAAAGAACATCTCCCATTTAAAAAAAATGTTAGGAGAAAATTTAAAAAAGCATGACTGGAATATAAATTGTTTTTAGTACTACAAGATGAAGGTAAACATTTCTTCATTGTCAGTAATGCGCCTGAATAAGATCCTTTGACAAAATGTTTCTAATTGGAGAATGGTTAAACAATGATTCTTAAAGAGTTGTAGGAAAGGGGAATGGGTTAGACTTATCCTATTTCATAATGTAAACAAGAAAATATGAAAAAAAATTCAAATCTTTCAGAAAATTTTTAGAATGAAGAATATAGGAAGACACCTCCCAATATGCAAAAACATTTAAATTAAAAATATAAGAGAACTACAATAAAAAAATAATCAATTAAGATTTTAAAATTTTTATCGATAGAATTTTATCTATTTATTATATGATAATTGTTTCTGATAAATTATATTTTATTTTTGAGATACAAATTTTTTAATTAACAGCAATTAAATTTTATAGTGGAAGTATACATTTTGTGCATATTTATGCAATGCCTTTGATAAAACTTTGTAGTGTCAAACATTACATTTACCTGGCTTGTTCTTTAACTTTCAAGTTTGGGCTGACAGAAGCAGGGCTAAAGCCTTTGAAAATGGCTGAAAAAGTAGGGCAGAGGGATTTGAGAAGTGGTGAAAGGAAGACTAGTTTTAGAGATTATCTAACTTAAAGCAAGAACTGTTGAAAGAAGACAAAGAGTCAGTCCCTCATGTGTAGATAATGTTTGGTTGATAAGGCTCCAATTAGCCTTAATCCACTTCTTAATTTAAAATGAAAGGATGTTTCTAAACATTCATCACGTTTGTTCTGGAAGGCAATTAAATACATTAGTCACTGAGGAATGTGAGTTTTATTTCAATGTGAACCTGACAATATTTTTTTAATTTCTGGAACATAGGTATATAAAATAGGCAACAAAATACCCTGCAAATGACAGTTTGAGACAGATTTGTGTTTTATGTGCTAGAAATTTGATAGTTGCGAGCTCTAACTGGTTTGGCTTTTTTGAAATAAAAGCCTAAAAGCAGTTTTCAGCAGTATGGCTGGTTTATGTCGAAGAAATCCCTATGACTTTTTTTTTTAGGTTTAGACTTGTTATTGTACAGCACTGTGAATTTTGATGAAAGTTACTGTTTCTTTTTAAACTGATGTTAACAAGATGCATTTCAGTGACCAGTAGGTCTTTCCAACACAAAAACAATAAGGTTTGGTCACGTTTACTTCTTTTTGTCATTGGCCTAGGTGACTTTTGCAAAATAGAGATTCTAATTGTCCCATCTCTCTGTTTAACTACCATGACAAGAATAGATTTTTGATATTCTGTTCCTGTTCCAGAGAAAGGATTTGTTACTTGTTAAATCGCCCAATCCTAAGTGCCTGAGTGTTCATCACATTAATGAAAGCAAACAATCAGCCAAGACTGTGATTTGTCTGATCTATTCTGTGAATGTTGATGAGTCAAGGAATTTAGGTGACATTCGTGATACACGTTATCCTTCTAAAGGTAAGAAATTACATGAGTCTCAAGGTTTCCTACTCCAAAGTTTCTTCTCTCTTATCTTACTTCATCAGATGAAAATGCACAGATTTCTGCTAACTTCAGTGTAAGATTTTCCTTTCTTGTGACCATATGCTGGAATTAAATTGGATTTTTTCGGTGTCTGTAAGCCTTGATAGGCTTTTTCTGAAGCTAAGAAACAGTGAAATAGAGAGCCATGAAGAATACATTTAGTACTCATATCTTGGAAGCACTATTGACAGCATAATTCACAGTTCAAATTGCTACTGGTGATTTTTTTATAATGCTTCTTCCATTTTCCATTCCAGGGCCCAGACACGTTGCTTGCCGCTCTCATTTTGGCTTCCAGAGTAGGGCATTGCAGTAGCAGCTCTTGAAACTTTTTATCCTCTTGGAAATATTTGTTGAGAAGGAGATTAAAAAGGCAACTGCAGATTGCAGAGGCCTCTTCAGAACTGAATGTGTTAGGAAGGAATTCAAGGTACTCTAAGAGAAAGATTTCAGAAAGATTTCAAAATTTCAGGTCTTATTCCCAAGTGAAAAAAAGAGGAAAAGTGAATCATCAGTGAGGAAAAAAATAGAAAATTTTGTTTATCTTAATTTACAACCTTCACTTGCAAGATTTTTAGTTATTATTTATTAATCAAAAAAAGTATGCACAGATTTAGATCACAAATAAGTATGTCAAGTCACAGTATATTCCCCCAGAAAACATATTTAATATACAATTAACACTACGGAAGTTATCTTGTAGACAATGTGTTTTCATAGCAGAGAGAATGAAATTGCAGTTGATTTTCCTAAACAGCTTTGTATCTGTTGGGTTTTTTGAAGGTTTTTTTTTTTTTCCATCAAATATTAAAATTTGCCAACAATATTTTCTAAGTGCAATAACATACTCTGGTTTTGAATAAATCATTTTTTTTAACCTGCCAGTATTCTTGAAAAGATTTTGACCCTATAGGAAATGTAATGTTTTCCTGGTTTATCTCAAGCCAAAGTCTAGGATATAACCTTTTGCTCTAAGAAGAGAATTTTGCTAGTTATTAATGAATTCTGAGACTCATCACCAGAACTAGAACACAAATGAGTTTATTATCAGGCTACCTGATCTAAGATTTTAAACACCTGCCCATCAATGTCTTATGAGTTAGTACAAATGTCAGAGTACTAAATTGTCTCTGGCCCTGTCAACGTTTTCTGAAAATCTGTGGCTTTGCAACTGTTGCCTAAAAGTTTTTAAAGAAAACATTTATTCTTTAATAGGCCTCAGTTTCCAGGTAATTATATTTCACATTCTGAGTCACTGCTGTGACTCATCAGTTAATACGGAGAATTCACTGCCTGTTTCAATAGGATGGAGTGCACTAAAGTGGAATAAGAGTAAAGTACAGTTTTGCTTTTAGAAATTCAGTCCTTTTTTTGATTAAACTCTGAACCTGCAATTAAATCAATTTTAAAAGAACAATGAGGATATGTAGCAATTTGTTGATAATTGCAAATATATAAAAATATTTTCTATTAACTAAGTAAAAAAAATGAATACGTAAAGTTAAAATAATAAGTTACTAATATTTTAAGATTCCTGTATTCTGTCATAGGAATTTGGCCTACATAATGTATTTGGTTTCAATTTATTTGACAATTTGCAATTAGATGTTGTTTCAAATGTGCACTAAAGTATGGAAATGTCAAGAACTTGTTTATGGAGTTTTGTGGCATTCTGCACCAAATAATAACTAATCTTGGGCAAAGTAATTAGCTCCTCCTCATAACCAGCAAATCTAAGCTTCTAACTTTGGAAAATGAGGCAAAATTATTGACATCTGCCATATAGTTTTGTTCTTGCCCCCCTTTTCTCTCCTGTTCTGCACAGAATGATTTTTTTTTTCTCAGAATCAC
Organism: Alethe castanea; assembly: GCA_024734035.1. Classification (NCBI taxonomy): domain Eukaryota; kingdom Metazoa; phylum Chordata; class Aves; order Passeriformes; family Muscicapidae; genus Alethe; species Alethe castanea. The sequence continues at coordinate 92,266,157 of JANRGV010000051.1, read as the reverse complement.
AAAATCATAAAATTGTTTGGGTTGGAAGGGGCCTTAAAGATCATCTATTTCCAACCCCCTGCCATGAGCAGGGACACCTTTCACTAGACCAGGTTGCTCAGAACCCCTTCCAACCTGGCCTAAAACATTTCCAGGAATGGAGCACTCACAGGCAACCTGCACCAGTGTCTCACCACCCTCCCAGTGAAGCATTTCTTTCTAATAGCCAAGCTAAATCTGTCCTCTTTCTGTTTGAAGTCATTCCCCCTTGTCCTGTCACCACATGCCTTTCCAAATAGTATCTTCCCATCTTTTTCTGTAGGAAAGCACCTTCAGGTACTGAAAGGCTGCAATTAGATCACCCTGAAGCCTCTATTCCAGGATGAATAATCCCAATTCTGAAAGCCTTTCAAGGACAGACTTTTAAACTTCCTGAGAGAAGTTTGCTACAGAGAAAGTAAATACTGGACCTAGTCAAGTTTAATATGTTCCTCTTCTGTTCCTTCTCATTCCTTTAAGAACATATCACTAATAATTTTTTTATGTGCTGGTATCCATTGCTTTTACAACAGAAAATTTTAGTATGTCAGACAAGTGGAGTTGCTCCAGAACAGTGAACACAGTCAGATTCTGGGTAAATGCTAAGACAAGTATTGTCAAAAGCATGGACACATTGAACATAATAGATAGCTGAAATTAAAAAAAAGATTTAGAATTTTTGAAGACCCATGTGGTAGACCCTGAATTTGAATTAATAGTCTCTGTAAAACCACTGGGAAAAGTAAGAGTGTTTGCAGCATCCCATTCTCCCAAATTACTCTCTTATTGTAAATGTGGACACTCCTAACCCAGGTGAATTCAGTTCCAAAATGTTACAAAATTAGAATAAAAGCTGAACAAAAGAAAAGCACAAAGGTGAAAAGGAAGCCCCTGACAAGAAGTTCTCCTGGCTTCCTTAGGGTCCAGGAACAGTAGTCTGGTTATCATGAAAGAAACCAGACTTCTTCCTTTTGAAGAGTAACTCTGAGTGCATAGATATCAACATTAAAAAGGGGAATGAATATAGCTTAAAATACATGCATAATGGACAGATAATCCACAAAATAGTAGGATTATATGGGTGTTCATTCCCATTTATGTCAACATTTGATGATTTTTACAAAATTGCATATGCTGATATGGTGAGAATGAATTGTATCAGAAGAAAATTTAAAAATTAAATCTGTTGATTTATTTTCTAAAATCATTGCCTAAGGTCTTTGAGACAATTACAGAAATTCAAATTATTCCTAAGCAAAGACTGAGAAACAACCAGTTCTTTCATAAGTAAGAGATATAATTTAGCTAGAAATAAGTATTGATAATTAATCCAACAAACAAAGCTGAAGCAAACTTTTATGGTTTTGATGAAATATGCATTCCAACAATATTATTACTCACTTGCAGTACATATTCTAAATCCCTAAAATATTGCCTAAACAGAAATTTATGTGAAAAAATTGGTGCATTTGTGTGCTGTAAAGGGGTAAGGTATACATTACTTCATGTTCAAACATGAAGTTCAAACACATATGTAAAAACATTGGTTTGTTCACCTCTAACCACTAGAAAAACTTCTGATTCATGAAATAGAGAAGTTCTAGGCACTCATGAAACACAGTTTTTCATTCCATACATATACACCCAGTTTTTAAAACTGCATTATGAAAACTTCAGGGTTTCATAACACTGAAATAACTTGGGGTATTGTGCTGGTTTTAACAACTACCTGGAACTAAACTCCAAATAGCTACTCCCTTTCACTCTGCCTCTTCCAATGATAGAAGAACAATGAGAGTTTATAAATTGGAACAATAATTTACTAAAATCACAATAACCACAGCAGTATTAATAACAAAAAGTCATAAACTCATAAAGTTGATGTCATAAAATTTATGAAATATTTTTTGATTTATAGATATTAAGTCTCTATCACTTAAAAAAATATGACTGTAAGAAAATAAGAAAGGAATATCTAACAAGGTCATTAAACAGAAAGACACAATTTCTCTCTCAGAAAAAAACCCATGACTGTCAAATTGCTGTAGACTGATATTATTAGACCTGAGAAATTATTTCTATTTTCTTCTTGAAGAAGGCATTTGATATGAGGTATAATCAAGGATGAAACTACATGGGCCTTTAATCTGATGTGGTAATGGTTGTTTTAACATATCACATCTTTTATCACCAAGAAAGGTGAAGAAGAAGAGGGGCACAAATCATTCCCAGTGGAAAGATAAGCAATTTGTGCTTTTATGTTCTGCTCCGTTGTATGAGTAAGAACATTTAGCAGTTTGACCAAAGAAAGACTTTGAATCATTCAGGCAGCTGAAGAGCCAAGTATGTGGGTGAGCTCTGAAAGTGGAGTTGTTTATAGAAGGATGTCATTACAACATGCAGAGTGTCCATAGCCAAAGCACACCTGCTGGGTTGGGGTAGGAAATTGGTTTTCCACTCTCCCACTGCAGGGATGTGTCTTTTTTTGCATCAGTATTCTTGTGTTTGAACCATTTAGGCTGGGGGCTGATGAAAAACAAAAGACTGCTAATAGGTGTTCTTAAAATGCAATGAAATAAATAATGACAAATTGGACAGAAACAGTTGGAGGTTCTTTGTATCATTCCTGGCTAAGAATTTGATTATGAAAGGAAAGCCAAGTTAAGAAAGGAAAATAAAATATTTTCCCAACAATGTTAAACTGTTTAAGAGTATCTAGAGACTAAATACTAGACATGGGTACAGAAATAACTGAACACTGATTAAGTCCATGTGGAATATTAGGAAGCTTAGCGTTAGAGCAAGCACATTCCATTAAAATTTATAATTTATATATAAATCTCATTTCCACATTTGATTTACATTTAAGGATAGCTTAGAAAATGCATTCAGAAATGTGGTGAATTATAATGCTGCATAGATTCTATAATGCCTTCATGATTAGCAGGAGACAAGGAATTTGCAGAAGAATTACTAACACAAGATAATTGGGAGGTAATAAATCCTAAAACTTTGGGAAAATGGGCATCTGCAAAGTATCTCAAATCATTTTTCCAAATCCAAATAAACCCAGTTTACAAGGCCATTGTTTTCTCATGCATAATAAAAAAACTAACTGGGATATTACGTGAAGGATATTGCTGGATTGCTATTATGTTATTATTACTATTACTTTATACTGATACCAATGCCAGCAGTATGCTATATTATGTCATGAATAAAATTAAGCAGTTTATTATTATTATTATTGTTATTATTATTATTATTACTGGTACATCAACAGCAAACAGCATACTGATGTTTCCCTAAAGAGCAAATTCTACTTGATAGGGACCAAAATAAGGCTTTTAGAAAACCAAGACTTTTTATTTTGTTGTATTTGAAGAGTTTGATTTTTTTTTTCTATAATCAGTTACATTTTACTTCTGTTTTTGGTTATGCTTAATTAAGAGAATTCTGCCAACTCTTCACCATGTCTAATGATTATATATTTTCTTCTGCTTCATATGCTGTCTTTTCTTTCCAGCTTTGGAGTTGCTTTACCAACTTTGTGTATTCAAAACACAGTTATGAATAAAACCTTAAAAAATTGCATAAAATTGTCTACCACCAGATGAATGCACTCATATAAAGTGTTTCTTTAGTGGTGCCTGCCTCCTTAGCTTGAGTCAAATAACATGCAAAGCTCTTTCTCTAGACTTGGAATTTTTAATGCCATTTCACCTTCTAATTCTGCTCTGCATGAAGCAAAGGATAAAATAAATACCTTTGAACAAAGTGCAATTCCACTTGCATATCTGTGCGTACCAAATCTCCAACTCCATTCTTCTAACAATTTACTGACTTACTGATAAAGTTCCATTTCCCCAAAATTGTCAACCAGTGTAGTCAACAAGAACAAAATTGTATTTCTCCACCTTTTTGTTTAATACTGCTCTCCATCCATCCTTCCTTCAATTAAAAGTGCTCTCCACTTCAATATAAGTCACATTCCATGTAATGCCACCCAATAATTCCATGTAATGGAGGCAAAAGGAAAATGGTGAACTCTACAAAACCACTACAGAAGTTTAATGAATTTTTAAAGGAAAATAATTAGTAGAATGTCAATCTTATCTGACATTTGAACCTGGAACATGAGTCAACAACAGAAAATGGAAACACAGTTACAATCTGACACCAAAGTAGACTAGGTAAGGAGAGTCAGTTTTGCTTTAGGCTTTCTATTTCCTTACTTTGGTAACTGCATTTAGACTTAAGACAAAATTTTAGGAAACTGTTTTTCAAATTTTTGCCTAAAGCAATTTCATGTTTGTGATATACTGTTCACTGACAGTGATCTGCTTCCCCAGTTTGAAATTTTTTGTTTTCATGAGTTTGGCATTTTATCAATTAGAATATAGCCCACTCAAGAGGCAAAGTACTTGACTGGTTGAAAAATTATATGGGATAGTACAATAAGCAGTGATTTTGGAATGGTCAGACCTGATCAGATCAAAAAGCAAGTACATATTAAAGTAGGATATAACATTAAAAAAAAAAAGTACCTTTATGTTCAAGATAAATGCTTATATTTTTTCTTCATTTTCATTTGTGCTTGAAGAACAAATGGGCACTTTTTTCCCACTTTGTTTTTAATGGGGTCCAACTGAACCACAATGAAGCCAATAGGAATGAGAGGGAGGTGTATCTGGAACATGGACAGTTCATCTGCACAATTGTAGGCAGAATGATTCCTCCAACAGGAGAGGTGAACTAAAAAATTTGGAATGAATTTTAAATGGAAATCTTTCAAGTAACCTTTGTATAATTAATTTTCAGTCAGAATTTGAGCTGGCTAAATATGTCAATAATCTGATATTGATTTCTGTTTAATAGCAGCAATAAAAATTAATGGAATGGAAAACATGGGATGCACACTTTTTTGGTTGTTAGAGTTCTAGCCCTATAATACAATTGCAATGAATGGCAATCTTGTGGATGAATGTTAGGTAGAATTGCTTGTCTTCTAGAAACCCTGTAACAATTGCCAATAGATTTGTACAGAAAAGCTAAATTCTGTCATTATGAATATGATTATTTTCTGATCTGTGCTTGTTAAATCAACCTGTATGTGTGTAGTAGTGGGGTAGGATTTGCCTTCATCTGCACAGTCAACATGTTGTACAAGATATAGGTTCCAAACAATCAGTTCCATAAATTTAGAGGTAAAACAAGGCAGGAGGGAAAAAAAGTCAAAATCAAAACATACAGAAAATCAACCCCAATAAATAAACTACCAAAAGCTATTGCTTTAGGAGTTGTTGGGTTAAGCAAACATGAGATTTAAAAAGAGGGAGAGAGATCCAAACAGTTATATTCAGACCTGGACATAACCCCCTCTGAAGAGCAAGTTTTGGTTCAACTCATTTGTCAGAGGAGTTTCTTCTGATTTGATTTTGAGCTCTGTGACAAGACATCACTTTCTTTAATTCACAGCTTCCACACAGAAATTATGCTGGTCACAGTGGTCAATTCACAAAAGATTTTATGGATAAGATTTTATTCTCACAAATGTCCCTTAATTCCATGTACTCTTCTAGTAATTTGCTCTTTGAAATGTTACTGATCACCTCACCTAGGAAATTGAATGTTCTTGAGATAGGCTTAAAAGTGCATAAAAATGTTTAAAACTCTAGTTGCTAAAAAAACCACAATTCAAACAGCCAAAAAAAAAGGGAGAGGGATGAAATAATGAGCAGCCAAAGATGTTTTCCAAAACAAATGAAAAAGGAAGTTTGAAATAATAAAACTTATTTTAGAAGTTCTATGTGGTGAAATATCTCATCTGCAGTGAATTCTGAGGAAAATATAGCATATAGAAGAGGAAATTAAACTACTATAAAAATTGCAGAGAAGTAATTTTCTCAGTGGCCTTCCATTAAGATTATTTATTTCATAGAGCAAGTTGGCGGTATTTTTTCTACAGCTTTTGGAATTACAGGGCCAGATAAAAAAAAAAAACCTCATTATTTTCATCAGAAAGATAAAATTGAGAACATGCTTGTATGTAAATATAAGGAGGAAAATACTTCAGGGTATCTGCTGAGTCTTTTCGTCTGTTTAAGTTAAGTCTTGTCTGCTATTTACATTTAATACATTTATCTACTGCCTAACACAAAATGCACATTTCTATAGCAGTTTCTTTTTTATCTAAACAGATATGAGATAATTTATTACTTGTATAATGTAAGGACATCCACTAGATCAGATTTTCACAGGGTTATGTCACACGGTTTCACTGGTTGTCCCTGCTTAGGCTAAATGTTCCAGGCACTTCAGTTTTGTTCCATTTTTATTCTTTCTAGAAAAGAAATTCAGAGTTATGGTAGATTTTTCAAACAATAACAATTTAATAATTATTTTAGTAATAATAAATAACTCATTAATTTCCAAATTTTAATAATTGTGTCCAGCTCTGAAATCCTCAGAACAAGAAAGACATGGACCTGTTGGAGCCGGTCCAGGGGTCCATGAAGATGATTAAAGGGATGGAACATCCCTCCCATGGAGACAGGCTGAGAGAGCTGGTATTGCTCAGCCTGGAGAAGACTCTGGGGAGATCTCATTGAGGCCTTTCAAACCTAAAGGGGGCCTACAGGAGTGTCAGAGAGGGAGTTTTTACAAGGGCATGTGGCTAAACTGAAACAGGAGAGGTTTAGATTAGGTATTAGGAAAAAAATTTCCAAATTTGGAGAAACTTTACTGTGAGGGTGGTAAGGCACTGGAAGAGGTTGCACAGAGAAGTTGTGGATGCCTCATTCCTTTAAGTGCTCAAGGCCAGCTTAGCTGAGCAACCTGATCTTGTGAAAGGTGTCCCTGCCCATGACAGAAGTGGAACTAAATGGTCCTTAAGGTCCCTTCCAACCCAAAAACTCTATGATTCTATAAAAGAAACATTAGAAAGCAAGGAAATTTGTAAGACATTATATCATGTAAATATACTATTTTTAGCATTATATTCTGTAATTCTTATGTGTTTATTATTACAATAGTGTAACAACTGAGTATGTCTGTAAAGGCTGCATATTTTACATCTTAAACAGATAGAATAATTTCTCTCTAGAACACCCACAGGTGAACGCAACAGAAGCTGATGTAAATGGAATTCATGCATATGCACCTGCATTCTGCATTTTTCCCCTCAAATTGTGCTTCTATGGTCAGACTCAGGTATTTGACACTTGTCCAAATAAGATTGTGCAGATCCAGTTTCACAATATGGGTACATTTCCATTTCGTGTGGGGTTTCTTATCAATATACTAATTTTGTATCAGCAATTGCTATTGCTGCTAACAATTCTTTTTCTCCCTTATTTTTTTTTTTTAGATTCTAAAAGTATCACTATCCTTGAAACCTTTAGCAGACATTGACTGGTGATGCCAAGAAGTTAGATAATATAAGGATTTAAATCCCTCAGCCAATCAGTCATGCATTTTTCCCAGTCCTTAAGAAGAAAAGATGAATGACAGTATAAATCTCTGTAAATTTCACCACTAAGAGGTACATTGAAAGCACTGGCACTTTTAAGGAGAAATTGCAAAGATTAAAGATGTCCAACTCCAACAGTGTTAAAAGTAAAATGCAGTTGTGCACCACATTATCCTGGTCAGACTGATTGACCTTGGGACTGTGATGAGCATTTGAGAGACAAGTTGGACACAGCAGTCTGGCTCTCACCCTAAACCTGAAACCCTTTCAAAATTCCTCATCCTGCTCCTTCAGCACAGGGTTGTTTAATTCCTCCTGCTTTTATGTTCAAAAACTTTACTTGTGTCGAAGGTAAATAATCCTTGTGAGGTGAGGGGGTGGCCTGCAGTAAAATTAGGGACAAAAAAAAAAATTAAAATGCCACCTTGGTGAGAATTTTAAATTCATATCTAAAATTCGCAAGTTGCAACCCTCCATCTAAGCTTTATGACAGGGACAAACACAATCTATTGGGTTTTATGAAGAATCTATAATACTAAAAATGTGTGGCCTTATTCTGAATGGTGATAGCATACAGACAAAACTTTAAAGTAAACTCAGAAGATGAAGAATCACTGAAATAACAACTTGCACCCCTGTGCACTATTCTCTGACATCCAACGAGATGGAGGATTTTCTTTGTATTAGGGTGCAACAGTCAAAATGGAAGAACTAAAGACAAAGCCAAGGTAAAATAGCAACATAGAACTGCCTAAAATACCAAGTAACTGGTAAGAGGGCAGGAAAGGCCCCTAATCATTGCTGCTAAGTGTTGAGTATAGCTTATTTGTTCCTAAAGTAAGGATAATGTGGTTTGTGGTTTGTTCATAAGTTACTACATAGTAGCAAGTCATCCTTTCTGCCACGAGGTTCATCATGGACAACTAGACTAGATGGAGTTGACCTCTATGAGGGAACCTTCAGTCTGAGACAGAATTTATACAGCATTTAAACTCACTGGCTCCAAAATGCTAAACTCAGCATACTCCTAATTAATAATAATAAATTTATTATTATAATTATAAAATGATAATAATAATAGTAGTAATTCACGTCTATTAATTTCCACTTAGTTTTTTTCTCTCTACCACATAGCTAAGAAAACAGGCAGTTGGGTTCTTTCATCCTTGTTTTGTATACTTGTCTAGAAGAAAAGCAGGCTTTATAAATTTTTAACAATTTTAATTTGATTCATATATACATGTCATATGTTGGGAGGGTTTAATTGAAGTCAGTGGGGTGGTTTTTTTGCATAAATATTGATGAATACAATATTGAATAAAGCCTTCTAAGCATTGTTTTTAAAAAGCACTCAAGTGATTTACACCACTAACCCTTCTATTATTTTTTAATCTTACTCTCTGAATAATTTTCTCTTCTTCTTCTAAAATTGAAAGAAAGAGAAAACTTCTCAAGAGAATAAATCAGAGTTCCCAAGGCTGGTCTTCTGCTCTGAACCATTCCTTTGTGGTGGTTTTTATTCACCATTGGCCATAGATTGCATTTCTTCTCTTTCAAAACAATCTTTCCAAAAGCACCACCCTAGTATTGCTGCTATTAAAATAATGGAATTTTTTCACCAATACTGAATGCTTCTGGAAATCATATTTCTTTGTATCAAAGCTATTTCTTTAGCATGCATTCACAGGATCTCTTGAAATAACATCATATCCTCTTCATTTTCCTAATTTCTCTGCTTTTGCATCTATATACTGCAAGATTTTCATCCACAGAAGCATAGAACATCAAGGTGGAAAGACCTCCAAGATCACCAAATCCAACCTTTGCCTGACCAACCTCAGCACTGGCTACCACATACACTCGTTTCTCGAACACTTCCAGGGATGGTGACTCCACCACTTCCCTGGGCAGTCCATTCCACTTCCAGTAATTGCACAACTAATGTGGGAGTGCAAATATCTCCTACAGATCAGTCCAACCCTTTTTACATAAGGCACTGCTGACTTTGAGTGCAAAAGATTTACAAATTTTACGTAAAACTAGTTGCAAACACTGGAGTCATCAATTATGTCAGCTATCTCACTTTAAGTTTTATATACAAGAATCAATTTTCAAGAGTGTTAATGAAGTTTTGTGAATCTGATTTATTATTATCTATTATTACTAAAATCATAATTATTTTTAAGTTTTCACAATGCCATCAGTAAAATGCAACATGTAAGAGTCTTCCACCATATTCCATAAATTCCAGAACCATGTTTAAGAGTCTCTGATGAAAATTCTTTCTCTTTGCTGAAGACAAAGAGCATGAAGCAGTATGTGTATGCACTTCAGTAGTCCCCAAAGTAAATGCTTAGGGTGAGAGGAAATCTAAAGACTGAGGTAGATAAGACACTGTATTGATCTCCCAGTAGATCTTAACTACTGATCAATAAAGGGAATTAAATGTTCAATGAGAATTTAATAATTACCTGATTTATCTGAAGTTCCACCAAAAGATATGAATCAACTAATCCTGATAATGATAAATACATGAAAAACATTTATAGGTCAGTGCTATATCAAACCATGCAGCCTCAATGAAAAGCAGAAATCAGATTTGCAGACATGAATTAGATTGTGATTTCAGTTGGTCTCATGTCAATCCAGTTACTTCTGTTGAAATCCCAAAGCTGTCTGAAAATACCCATGAAGTCTTCAGCTGGGAAAAAATGTGATACAGTTAAAATGACTGAACTATAATCAATTTAAGCCCAAAAGCTACTCTGCTGAAAATTTTCTGTTATTTTATTTTGAAAAAACTAAATCATATCCTAATATTCTCTGTAATAGAAAATACGAGTGAAAACACAGAAAGTCAGTGTGATGTTATTTCTGCTGTTATACTGTAAGATCATTCACCTATGTACTGAAGATAGTTTCTCTACATACTGTGAGATGAAACAAGAAGGCACCAGCACCAGTAGCTGTAGTTCAAATTCCACATCTGGAACTGGTTAGTAATGTATATCTAAAAATTATTTTGATAGACAACACAATATAATCCCACTCAGACAGCATTATGCTCCTAAGTAATGTTACTGGCTCAACTCAATAACTCTAAAACTATAGCTGGATATAGATTTTCTGCTTCTTTTTTTGCTCTGTCTCATAGTTAAGTTAAGCTTTTAGTTAAAGACTAGAGACTGATTCCATAAGAGGACAGCTGTAACATAAAAAGTACATTTTTTCCAGATTAATTCCTCCTGCTGTTTTATGAATAGCTGATGTCCCAGTATAACAGAGAAATCCAAGCAGCTGTAGCAATTAGACGTGACAAAACATTTTCCACATACTGTTTTGTCTAATGAACTGTCAAAAAGTGCAGTTTCCCTGAGTTTTAATTACTGCACCACCCACAGTTAGGACAAGTTCACCTACCTCTTCTGTCTGAGACTTAATTCATCTTCTCAGACGTGTCTGTATCAAAAGTGAGGGGTCCCAGTTGGTACTTTTGCTAAAAAGTGAAATGCAACAGAAAGGAACATTATAGTAAGCAGCATCTTTCTTTCTTTTTTATTTAGAAAGAACATTCATTTGCCTAGCAAAGGATCAAATTCTCTGCGTTCACAAATTAATGCAAAAAGTAAGCATAATTTTACTTGACAAAGGTTGAGCATTCCACTTATATCTTGAATAATCTAGTAGACTGAAAACAGTATTGATACTCTCTATATCTATGATTCCAAGGAAATTCTCCTTAAGCATTTGTTATATTTTATAAAGCTTTATTTCAGCTTCCAAAAAAATAGGTATTTCATTGTGACTGTAGCTCAACACACATTAGGGCTGAAATCTGGCAAGTGTGGGAAATAAAACTATTTAGGTAAAATGTTATCCAGGACTCTCATCAAGACAAAAACCATGGGATTTTGTATTAATTTTAACACCTATAAAAGCATTGCATGATATGGAGGATGTTTTTAGTGATATAAAATGCTGTTTTTATTCTTCTATATATATAGTAATAACACACAAGAAGAACACAACAGTGTTGAAACAAGGCATCGGTACACATAAGCTAGAATCATAAACTGTCTATTTTTCAGTAACTACAGTGCCCTAAAAGATGTGAGACAAAAAAAAAATTAAAATTAGCTCTTAAATAAAATTTTCATTCAGGACAAAGCAGTTCTCTGGAAGTCTCCCCCAGCACATGTTTTAATTTTAAGACTAAATTCAGGGCAGGCTCAGTGAAAAATGTCACACTAAATGGTGTGTAGACACTTGCTTACATATATCCACAAGTTAAGGAAAGTTTAGGGAAATCTTGTTAAGCTCAGCTTTCCACACTCACACCAAGACCTATTATTCTCCAGGGTGGAAAGACCAGTGGTCCTGGGACAAACTAAAGTGCAATTAAAACTTTAAACAAGAAGATTAGGAGAGTGTGCTTTCTACAAGAGTATTTCAGGACTGTGTAACTCTCCAGAAATTCTTTACAGAGAAACATCTGCGTCTCCTCAGACAAAAATGCCAAACAATGACAGATGTGAATATGAGTGTGTTTTCAGATGAGTGGGAGGCTAGCATGGAGGTGGCATACACAATTTAATTGGTCATGGAGAGAAGGATGGGGAGCAAAATCAGTATTCAGGGAGTCAAGAGGAGCCCAGGAATTCCACAAATAATGCAATGTGTTGAAGTAAATCAGGATTCAGGTTCTCATGCCTGCCTGAACCAACATCTTAAACTGCATGAAAGAGTGAAAAAATTAAACTGCTCTTTTAAGACCATACCAAGTAATGCTTTCTGTGATTGTCTGGCATAGGGAATTGGTGGTAGAAGGATTGAGAAATAAGGCTTATCCTGTTTCATTTTTTTTGCATTTAAGTGCTATTGCTAATAACATAGGAGAATAAGAACATTTGAAAAAGAATGCTTAAAGATGCATAGTTTCAGATCTGCTGTGAAATTACCTTTTTATGTATAGAATATAATATTTGGATAGGAGATCATATCTGATATAAATTGCCAGAGGTGCTCAGATGCTATCTCATGTTCAGGATGCAACCTTGTACTTCTGCAGATATGGACCTTCCAGTGTTCCAGCAAAGCAAACACTAACCCATCTAATTTTGAAAAAAGAGATGTTCCCTGCATTGCTTTCCTATAATTTAGGACCAGTGTGACTCTCTGTTGGGGAGGGAAATCTAATTTAAGTACTGCTTCTAAAGAGGAACAAGTTCTATGACATCAGATTTTATGGAATCAGAGAAGTTTAAAGCAATAGTATAAAAAACCTTATTGTTAGTTATTTCTGTTTGAAAAAATATCCATTAAATTCTCAGAAAAATAAAAGTTAGAAGGAAGGTTTGAGTGCCAAAATATCTCTCTTATTCAAGAGAGACTAGTAAAAGGGGAATGGGATTAAAAGATGAAAATTATGTGCACTACTGAGTGATCTTGGGCCTTTATTGCATACTATATACTGAAAGATGGAAACATTTGTTATAAGTTGTTAGCTATAAACCACACAGACAGTCTTGATCAGCAGAATTCTTTATAGCTGAAAAAGAAAATTAATTCTCCAAACTGTGTGGCAAACTGGGTTGTCAGCTACAGTAAATCTAGGCTAATCCCTCCATGAAAACTTTTGAAACTACATCACATTTTCAGTACTGCTCTATAATGGTACAGGTTCTGTGCTGATGTTCCATTGTGAATACAAATTAAATTGTCCTAAAAAAATTAAATTATGAAGTTAATATTTTTCACACCAATATTCATATAAACACAAAGATTCTTATTTCATTAATTCTGGTGGAAGAATGAAGGATGCAATTTAGAGTGTTGTAGGATAAGGGTTTTTTGCATTAGTAGGAAATTCCTTATGATATTAAATTTTACACTTTTATATTCAAATGAGCTATGCAACATAGTATCTTGTACTGATAGTAAGATCTTTAACAAAATCTTGCATATCTCCATTTAGAAAGGAGCTGCTTTGCCTTTTCTCACTTTTTAACCCTCTGATAGGATGGTTGCTCCAGAAATTAAAAACAAACAAACAAACAAACAAAAAAAAAAAAAAAAAAAAACA
>JANRGV010000051.1:92209640-92252486 GCA_024734035.1 Alethe castanea | reverse complement strand
ACAAATTAAAAAAAAAAAAACAAACAAAAAAAAAAAAAAAAAAAAAAAAAAAAAAAAAGCTGGCAAGTTGGTTGATAAGGATAGGTAGACAATGGAAAAAAAACCAAAACAACCCAGACCTACATCTTTTCTAAGACAAATTTAAACAGGATTAAGAACCATTTTAAAAAGACAAAACAATCCTGTTTTTTAGACTGATGCAATAGGTCTGTTCATCCCCCAGCCCATATTGATACGGAGGGTTGTCCTAACCCAGCTGCAGCACCTTGTACTTGGACTTGTTGAACTTCATGAGGCCCCCATGGGCCCACTTCCCAAGGTCATACAGCTTCCCCTGGATGGTATCTGGTTTCTCTGGTTTGTCACTTGCACTCCTCAGTGTTGTGTCACCTGCAACTCGCTGAGGAAGCACTTGATCTTACTGTCTGTGTCATTGGTTAAGATATTCAAGAGCCCTGTCTCAAGACAGGCCTGAAGGACCAAGTTACATCAACAGTGTTATGTCCAGGTGGTTATGAATTTTGTCCCTCAGGGGTTCTGTTCATTTTTAATGAATGCTCTGTAAAAAAAAAAATGAAAAAGCCTTTCAATTAACCAAGGCACTTGACACAGACTTCAGTAAAATCCTGCTCTACTCATTAGACTCCAGGAGCAGTTAAATTGTCTAAGCATGTAAACTTACAGTGATATTTCAAATCTTTGGTGTGTCAGACATTCCCATAGGACCAGCAGATGTGATAGGACCAAGAGACACCCTTACTGTTCTACAGATGGGAGCCAGGTAAGAGACCTGTAGCAGCTAATGTGGCTTAGATATCTATGGTAACAGCATCAAAATCCCACTGCCTCTAGGAGTCTGTGAGATACAGCTTGCCGTGTTGCCATCTAGAAATGGATTGAGAAGACACATGATACTGATATTCAATGCTCAAGGAGAAAACCAAGCCAAAGCAAAAACAAACACAAAACCCTTGTGCTTCTCTTGAGTAACTGCCTTTAACAGTTTTCATATTAAGCTCTTTGCTAGCTGTGCATTTTCAAAGCCATATCGGGCAATGCTCTGTTAAAGAAATGCACACAGTACCTGTTAGATGTAATGACTAATTTTACACAGATTGTGGAAACTATATGATCACACAGCAGAGAAGCATTTTGTTTTATAGATAAACATGTGTAAAAATAGTTTATTTTATGAAGATTTTAAAGACAGATTTCTGAAGAAGTTTGTGAGAAAGTTGTTTTCAGTTAATGCCATGAATTCCAATTCCATTTGAGCAAAAGAAGCAGCATTCTAAATCAGATTTAACCATTCTTAAGTGAGGGTGGTTCAAAGTTTAGAGTGGAAATGAAACAGAACTACAGTTGGAGGATGAGGCCACAATGAATTCTTCTCATAGCAAGGACTTAGGTTTGGATTGCTGCCATCTCCCTCTCTCACTGATATTTTTTCTGTGATTTCAGCAGTGTGTGAAACAAACTAAATAAATAAATTTTTAAAAACCCAGATCTTCTAAAGTATATTCAAATCGTGTATTTTATTTGAGATAGACTAAAATTTAAGAATATTGACAGTGGAATCTTAATATTAGTGGGGAATAGCCAAGTTTCCTTTGTTCTGACTACATGAAGGAACTGCTTTCCTGACAATGGCACTCCTGAGAGTAGTCCTCTGATGTTTTGTTTCTGACTTAGGGAATTGAAAGTATTGCTCAAAATAGTGTGTGATTCCTGGTGGCTGATATAAAAACCTCATTCAGTTTAAACTGACTGAGAATGGAAAGTTTTCCATTTATTTCTTCCAAACACATCTAAATTATATTATTTGAAATTATGTTCTAATATAAGGCAAAGGAAAGTTGTAGATAAAATTCACAATATTCTTGTTTTAATCATGGTTCTCCTTAAAAGACTGCATAAAATAATAAATATTTAGCTGAAAATGAATAGAGTTTAGCAATCTTTGTATGGAAAGTCAAGGCTATATTAAGGTAGAAAACAATATAGACATTGAGTCAGAATTTTAAGTTTAACATTATAGCCACTAACATAAATATTTTTAGGATA
Source organism: Alethe castanea (assembly GCA_024734035.1). Classification (NCBI taxonomy): domain Eukaryota; kingdom Metazoa; phylum Chordata; class Aves; order Passeriformes; family Muscicapidae; genus Alethe; species Alethe castanea. Next base: position 92,250,422 of record JANRGV010000051.1, on the reverse strand, counting down.
ATTCATAGTATCTGTATTTTAATCTTATGTTGAGTTTTTCATGCAGAAGTGCCTCAGAGAAATTCTGTACTAACACCTAGGATAGATAGAATTCCCATGGTCCTGTAGAAAGAAATCCTTTGTTTTCCTGTTCTTTCTCTATGTGATCATTCCTTAATTGAGTGGGATGTCATGCTACTCTTTAAGTTTGCACTTGACATTGTGGACACCTGATTCTGAGCTGAAATAGGACTCCAGGCTATAGGCAGGATAATGAGGAGGTTCCCTGCTGGAGCCAGTGAAGGCCATTAGGGCCTTCTTACTGCAATGGGAAGCAGCCTATCCTTACTCCAGACCCTGCACCTCACACCTTTTAGCTTAGACATTGCTCCCAGTGAAAGGAAAGATGCAGCACGTGTAAATCAGTGGGTTGGCAGCACAGAGAGCCAAGGGCCATCACCCCCACCTATTATTTCTGCTCTTGGCACTGCAGATGAGAGCTCTTCCACACATGGGTCATGGCTCTGCTTCATAAGTCAGGTAAGGAAACAATGGCATAAAGGGGAAGAAAGATGGTGAAATGTATAGTTCTGTGCCATGAAACACACTCTCACATCATCTTCTGCTTTAAGAGTTAATGGGAATTGCCCAGTATTTATTTTTTTTGCTCCATCCCCTGCCTGAGGGTCCATAAAGCCAACAGTGGGAACTCTTAACAGTTGAAGGGAATCCAATTAACTAATTTTTCTTATTTAATCTGACAATATTTGTGGTTTTACTGTTTATAATGTGTGTATTAACAGGTATGTGTTTAACTTTCTGTCCCAGTGACGTCTTTGAAAAATTGTACTGGATGGTTTCTTTTTGGAGTTTGGTTTTACGGCAGTTTGTTTGTTGGGTTTTTCCCCCCTCCAGTGGTTTGCCTTTCTTATTTCTGGTATGGAAATATTTTGGATCATACAATGCATTAGCATTGAATAGCCTTTCTGTCCTTGAATGCTAAAATCTTGTAAGATTCTTATTCTGAGATATTTCTAAGTTAGTCAGGAATTGGGGGAGAGCAATGACAATCAGTTATCATTACAAAACAAATTCTGCCTTCTAACCTCTTGTTATAACAATATAACCACATCACCTGCCCAGTTTTTTTCACTGATCTTTTTAATATCTATACATTGTTCAACTAATTGAATGTTACAATTTCAGAAAGCTTTTATATGTCTTACTGGGTTTTTATAACAAGCTCTTGGTTTAATTAAAGATGGCTGATTTTGTCATGTTTTATTTACTTTGCAATGTTGAATTAGGATGATAGAGAAATAACATCTGCAAGAAAAGTATCTGTGTGAAAGATACTTATACTTCTCTATATTCTATTATTGTGTAGTTATTATTTTTGAGGGGAAGCCTGCTATTAATTCTCATCTTTCAATATGAGACAGACTGAGATTCCTCTGTGTTCAAAAATCTTTAGTCTATTTAAGCATTGGCAGACAGCCATTCTGAGATGAATTCCTGGTGACATGGTGTTGCTTTTTAGAACACACAGGATCAGTTCTGAAATGAACAGGGGAAAATGAAATCATTAAATTGTTAAGCTTTGCATATTACTAAACATGGTTATGGGCCACATGTTTGGGAAATACCCAGAAAGAATTTATTTTTCTTTTACCAAAGTGCCAGCATCATTTACTTATATGCAAAAGGAAGGGATAAAAAGTCTGGGAGTAGACTAGGGACAAGTTACAGGTGCAGTCTGTCACATACATACACAGCTGTAAATCTTTTTGGTTGCTTCATATGTGGGTATAAAGTTTGATTTTATAAAGATGTCACACTGATCATCCTTTGGCCTTAATCTGGGCATTTCTAGAGCTGGCAGAGTGAGCCAATGTAATTCTAGCTAAGGACAAATTCATCTCAGTGGGAGCTGTAGCAATAGTATGCACCATAGATAAAAAACATGAGAATATATGAGATATATTGCTAAATTGAATTTTATGTGACTTTTACAGTTTTTAAGTACTATTGAATGAAAAAATGTTCATATGAATGTACAAGGAAAATTAATAACAAAGACTGGAAGCATCATGCAGTGAACTGAGAGGTACTAGGCAAATCAAAGTTGGCAAATAAAACTTTTTCTAGAAAAGTACTTATTGCTAGCTAATAATATTAGTTAAAGTACTGCTAGTAAAATGCATTGCTAATTAATTGTATGGAATAAAACTTCAGACCTTTAAAATGATAGTATAGCTCATCTTGACTTAGGTATGGTTAAGATTAAAGAATATGACTTCATGTGACTAGCAATGAAATAAATATCTAAATAAATACATTTTCTATTGAGTTGGCAAGACTAAGTTAAAATTCACTTGCACACTAAGAAATAATTTATCCTCAGCTATTCTCTGTATCAAAGTACACTTCTGTGTTCAATACTGAACTAATTACTGAAGTCACTGACAGCAAGAACTTGTATTTCTTCACATTTCTTCATCAGTGAGTGTGGGCTTTTGTTTCACTTCTCAATGGGCTGGCATTCAAACAAAAGTTCAAGCTGAAAACTTTTTTGCACTCCTTTAAATGCATTGTTTTCACCAGACAGAAGGTTCTGCTCTATACCTCACAAAAAAAAAAAAATAATTCACTTTTTCCCACCTCAATTTTTTTTCTATTGAGACATATATGGTTGTATGTTGTGGCTAATGTGTTTTGTGACTGACATTCATATAGATTTACTAGGCAAGAGGGACTAGGTCATTGGTAAACCCTGTCTTATTTATGCATGAATTTATTGATCACAGAGGTCATTCAGCATATAAATATAGAATTACTGCAGCATTAATTGCTCTAAAATGCACAGAAACCTCCCCCTTTGTGCTTAAGCAGCCATCTGAGGCCACACAGGAACAGCCATGGTGTGGGTAAGTCTCTCATTTTTCCAGCCCTGAAGAGTCAGCCTGTGCTGAAGGGCTGATGCCTGTGTTTCACAGTGATGGATTAAACAGACACATGATGCTGGGAGCCTGTGGAGGGTGCTTTAGTAGCTAAACCCCTCACATTCTCATCCAGGCCATAAGTGGCTTGGCAGAAGGCTGGAAGCACAAAGATTTAGGTGCACCTTCAGGATGTGAACAACTTATCTGTCTCAGGAGAGAAAAGCAGTAAGAATATAATACTTCCTAGAACAGCACCAGGTCAGCCAGCTTGGCCTTGAGTGTTATGGTGAAATCTTAACCACAGTGAGTGCAAAAGGAATGCATTCAAAAATAAACCAATAATAGACACTGGGTTCAGTAGAGGAGCTGATTCTGGTTTCCTCGTCTCAAGAGATCTTTTCCCTTTGCACGTAATTGCATGCAGCAGATTGTACAGCCAATTTGCAGCTCCCCCCCTTCCTCTAATACTGATCTCCTGTACTAGAAAAGGATAAATATTGTTTTCCAAGAGGGTGGCTTGCCTCTTTCATACAGTTCATCACTCTCCTTTCCAAAATCTTTCACTGTGTGATCTAACAACTGCCTGCAAATAGATCTGTCTCCTCCCGTGTGTCAGACAGCACATCAAGACAGACAGAGACTGTTCAGAGAAGAAAAGAAAAAACACTGAAGAAAAGGAATGCTACAGATCTAGATGAATCTGTTCAGTCAGCCCATTAAGTTTTTGTCAAATCTCTTCAGGGAAGAGATTAACCTCTTCAGAAGTCACAGCTGAATAGTTGGAGTTACTATCACTTTCTTTAGAGAATCAAGCAAAGGGATTAGAGAGGACTGTACATATTGCTCTCCCAGACCTAGTTAATGACTCATCTACTGTACTTCCCAGATATTCAGAGGCAAAACCTCCACAAAGCTAGTAATTTTTAAATTTTAAATAAGAACTTTCTTCCCTTAAAATTAATTTATTTCCAGAAAAAGAATCTTCCCAAAGAGATATGACATAAGTGAAATTACCAATGCTCTTTTCCAAGAAATCTGTACAAGCCTCATACAGAAATAACAAGGTGCAGTAGGTGGTAAGGAAATATTGCTTGAAATGATCAGAGAAGATTTGGACTTTTAAAATTTTCTTATTGACCAAGAATTTAGGGTAGCCAGCTGTTATATAATTTCTTATGCCTGCTCATAATTTGCCTGGGATTTAATTGTTACAGTCAGACCTACTGAATGTCACAAATCATTCTGTTTCATCCAGAAAACTTGTATTACATCCAAAGGAATTCAAAGCCATTTTATTACTTGATGGACTCGGCTTCACATCACTAGCAGAGATGAGATCAGTTTTGGACTAAAGTTCTAAGAGACAGGCAGTAGATATGTGAAATGTACCCATATGTCTTCACCAAGACTTATGGTATAAACAGAGCCTCTATAACCCTAAATCCAGTGATCAGTAATATTTTAACACTAGTCAGCCATCTAAAAATTAAAATTCTGTGTAACCTGTCAACACATGGGACTAGGATGTTAATTGTCTCATCTTTGATTACAGCTAGCATTTCATTTTGCAGAAGGAAAAAAATTCCTCAAGTTTTCAACAGATATACGCAGACTTCTCTGGAGCTAAAGGTAGAGAAACAAATCATTTTTAAGCTTTAGAGAATTATTTATCTTCGATTGCTAACTTTAAATAAAGTTGAGTCCTGACATGTTGACTCCTATATGAGTGACCACAAAGGAGGAGATGAAAGTCACCGATTTTAAAAGCAAAGGAACTATCCCAACAGCCCTCCCTTTCATCCCTCCCCTTTCTGCCACAGATATACTCACTCAAATACAATCACACAAAACATAAAAAATTGCTTTTAAACAAATTCCTTTCAAATTATATGAAATCTGATTCTAAAGTCCCTAATGGGAACTGTTTGCTGTTTGGTGTTTAGTTGCATTGTTACTCCTGTGCTGCTAAGACATGTCATCTCATTTCCAAATTTAATGGTTTGTAACTTTGATTTCCAGCAACAGTATCTTGTCATATCTTTATTGTCAGTCTTGAAAAGTCATCCAGCAGCAAAACAGCAAACATCTTTCATCCTTCTTTCCTATGAATGGAAAACCTACATTAATCTGAATTTAAATAATGTTGTGAGCATCCTTTGAATACATATTGTATTTTAATTTTCTTCAATACTGAGCAATAGACCTGGACATAATGTTGCATAGAAAGGTAAGATAGTTTCCCTCTTCACATTCAAATTTACACTTAATTTAATCCCGATCTTGAAAAAATATTCTTGCTGTCAATATTACAAAAAACATTTTTTCAAAATCCTTCCTTTTACTCACTTCTAAAATATAAATTTGTCTCCGTTAAAGATAAATTAATCTGTTTCATAAATTCAGAAAATACTACAAAATTAATCCCTTAATAACATCTTTTGTTGTTCTGTGAAACAATTTTTTTTGTTACAGTTATTTCCTTATCAAGCACAATGATGAATTTTTAGCCATTATTAGTCTTTTTACAACCCTCTACATATTGACTTCTTGTTAGATTATTCTAAAAATTACAATATATGATCCAATCATAGGAAATGCATATATGTTCATGGAAATATAGACAGCAATATAGAGATGCCATACTGTAAATTTCCTCATGGATATTTAAAAAGGTCATTTTACGATATAGAGAATAAAGAAATAGAATGTGTTCTTATCATTATCAAGATTCTCTCTGAAACAAATACTTCTGTTTCAAAGACTAGAAGATCATAAGATTCCACTCTTTGTCCAGATTGGAGAATAGCAAGAGATTACCTTTAAATCCACTATCTCCTTCATTCTTGCAGGATTAACTGAGAGACAATGTAAATGCAGCCTTTCTTTCCAAAATCTTCGGGTCTTTTTGAAAGTCAAAGTTGTCCAGAGAAAGCATCTTTCATAATTACATATTTATGGGTATTTTCAAATATATACTGGTAAAAAAATAACAAAACTAATATATCTGAAGAGTAATATTTATCTTCTTTAATTTAGTATTCTAAAAGTTAGCCACCTTATCTAAATTCACTGGTTGGGGTATACCACCCAAAACCAGGCCTACACCCAACTTTTTAATTCACACCATCACCATCTGTTACCATTACATCCTGGAAGCTTTGCTTCTCAAGGTGCCCAAAGGAGCTGAGGAGTTGCCCAGTCCTGAGGCAGCTGCATTTCAGTGTGCACATCCCACACTGCTCTCTGAGGATGAAAGGGTAAGTGAAACAGGGGTGTCACCGGGTGTGTTCTGCAAACAGCTGTTCCCACTGCAAGGCTCACCAGTTGCCAGCTGTTCCCCAGCTGTTGGACACTCAGTCGCCAGTTTGCTGATAATCCTCCTTTTCACACTTGAGATGAACCAACTTGGATTTCTGGGAGGAGCTATTCAAAATTTCTAAACGTATTTTGAATGAAACACATTAAAGATCCCCAGGGCTGGGCAAAATAAGGCGGTTTAATTTAAATGACTTTAAAAAGTAAATCCTGGGTAACTCAGAACATTTTGACCAGAAAGGGGTGCAAGCCAGCACAGTTAAGTGATCATCCACTGTTATACACCCATTTTCAGTTGCAAATGAGACAGAATAAAGACTGAGGTCTGTACTAAAGTAACATTGGTAGTGCACCTCACATTTGGGATCTCCTCCTCTCTCTGGTCTTACAGAGGTCAAACATTTATTGGAGCACTCAGGCACAGAGCTGACACTCACAGCAGTTCAGTGTTTATTTGCTATTACCCATGTTGAAAATTGCCTCCTTGCTGTAAATCTGTGGCCTTTATAAACCTCATGAGAATTAAGGAAGTCTGGCATGATGTGACTTTGTAGCTCTCATCTGGATTCTCTGGTGTCTCCTATGTTTCAAGTGCCAATCAAGGTATTCCCAACCCCCCCCTCACACATGGGCCCTCAGGTGTCACATTAGACACTGTCCTTTACATGTGGCACCAGCAGGGTCTTCCTTTCCTCCTCCAGGTCCTTTTCCATTATTCATATCTTTGACATATTGAAGATCATCACATCCTCTTGCTGATTTGATTAAAAAGTTTTGGGACATTCTAGGTGCAATTGCATTTACATATATAAATACAAAAAAAAAAAAAAGGTGTTTCATTGCCTTATGAAGTTCTTGATGCATCACCACAAAAATATAATTCATTAAAAGCAAGAATTTAAGTTGTTTACATGAAAGCACTGAAAAACATACATGATCCTTTGAGCTAGCTGCAATAACAATATAACGAATTATATTTTATTGGAAAAAAAATTACAACATTAATCCTTAATCCAGGAAAGGCGTTTTTCAGATTTTTTAAAAAATTTCATCTGTGTGTGTAGCACTTCTTGTAAATAATTAGTGTGTGGTTTGCATTTAAGCATTATGTAGACAACACCAACTTTATCAGAAATATCTCTGGAGGTATATTGTAAATTATGAAAGGAATTAAACCACTTTTTAGGTTTAAATTAACACTCATTTATACCATAGTATTTTAATGGTATTATAGCGCAAAAGCCTTTTGCTTCATAGGATTCAGGAATGACAAGAGTGTATTTTCCTCATTGATTATATATAAATACAGAACAAGGTAAATAAATACATCTAAAATTGGATGAGAGGAATCTCTGTCCTAAAAACAGTATTTTTTTAGTAAAATGTTTAACAAAAAGGTAATTATTGAAGCACCTCTTATTTTAATCTGAATCATATAAGCATTTTGGTATCAATTGTGAAACTGACAACAAACTCTGAAAACCTTTGCCTCTGTGTTTGTTTTCAGGCCAACAGTTCCAATGGACACATCTATTCTGTCAAACCAGGTATCCACCCAGGACACGGGAGCTTGGACCATCCACTCTGCTGGTCCTCGGACCCTTCCTCCTGTGGAGTGCTCTGCTTAGCCCTCTCAAAGACCATTCCTATTTATTTTTCTGGAAATCCCCCTTCACCATGGGATCTGATCCCAAAAGCCACCAGAGAGGAAGCAAGATAAAAAGAGTTTGACTGTATAGAGGAGCATGGTTTCATCCCCAGATGCACCTACATTGCACAGGATCATATGCACTACCACCTATCAATTTCATGATTTAGGTGTATAGCTGCTTATATTCTTATGTTACATCAGAAACTTTGAACACAGGAAAAACAAAATGAAACATATCAAAACAACACAACTGCAAAAAATAGTCTGGCCAGAGGGAAATGGCAGAAGGAAATTAAAAATTAGTTGCAAGACAACTTAGTACAGAGGTTAGCTGTCAGCAAAGTGCACACAAGCTTGTCTGCATCTCTCAGCTTCTGAGCTAGGGGTATTTTCCTGGCGCTAATTTGTTTCTCAGCATAAATGTGGGCATTGAAAGTGTGCCTGATAACACTGGTAAGGATGACGATATCTACATACTCCTCCCCAGTCCACAGGAAGCAAAGCTGTGTAGGGAAGCCATGCATCAGGGCCAAGCCTGGATGTCTTCTCATGCTCCCTCCTTCCACTCCAGTGGCTTCTAAACCCTCCCACAGCAACTCCTGCTTTAGGTTTCCTTCCAACAGGATGGCTGAAACCTGGGGAGGAGACACACACACACCTTTCCTCACTGATCTTACATAATGTACCCAGATTATTCCCGGCTGGACCTTTGTGTTTCCTCATATCACAACAAACAGAGATTTCTCCTTTCTCTGGGAAGAAAACCTCTTTTTTCTTCTATTTTCTGTACAATAAGAGAAGCTCTTGTCTACAGTGCCTCTGAGCAAAATCTTGAGGCCCGTGGAGGATTGTAGATCTCTAATGATCCTTTTCAGGGAGCAAATTCTTCAGTGTTCTTTTATTTACTGGCAACAGAGGGAAAGTAGCTTGTGCCAAACTGGGATAAATGCTACTCTGTTTGTCATCTGATTCTATTCACTGAGAAAATTAATATCTGTGCAACAGATTGCACACACTTTAAGTTTTCTAAAATTTTAAAGTTTTATAGGGTTGTTTGGGGATTTGGGGTTTTGTTTTTTTTTTTTTAATTTAGGGCAGGGTTCTAAATCTTAATGCTTGAGCTATCCTATAATCATTTATTGTAATCAAGCTGTCAAATGTTTTCCTACAAGCTGTGGTAATTTGGGATCTCTTTCTATGCACCATTTGTGGTCCCCAGCTGATATCATGCTATTAAATTGAAATATTATGAAATTACAGTGTTTGGATGTGACTTTTGATGCTGGGTTACATACTTTTCCATTCCACATCAGGGCAGCCACATGGATTTTTGTGCCTTGGCACTGAGCTGTAGGGTCCTTACTTCACAGAAGGGTGTCATATGTGAGCTAAGTACTTGGGGAGAACACGTTTCAGAGTGCACAGCTAGAAGCAGTGCTAGCTCTGTGCTCAGGCTCCAGAGACTTACAGCATATGGGGTCCCATAAAATGTAATGCTAAAAGAACTGTCTGGAGAGCATCCAGTCCGGGAGGCAGCTCTGACAGAGATCTCTGCCTGGCAAAAACCAGAATCAAACTGTGCATACTAATGTCAACAGAATTTGTGGGTGGTTTTTTCCCTTTTTTTGATTGTAGTTGGTTTTAGGTTTTGGTTTTGTTTGGTTTGGTTTGGTTTTTTTTTATTCTCATGCATTATTAACACAACTATTAACACAATACCTAAATAATTCTTTTTATTATATTTAAGACATTGAAAAAAAGAAAAGGCCTTTCAGCAAAGAGGGGACTGAGACTAACTTGGCAGAGATACAAAAAGCAGGGCAGGACATAAGCTATTTAAGCTAAACTGTAACAAAGGTACAACTAACTGACAGGCATCTGGGTGGTGGCTTTTGCACAGATATGATAGGGAGAAAATGTATGCCAAAGATATATTTCAGATGATGATGAAGAATTTTAAAGGGGACAATAGGAGCTGTGGCCCTGCAATGACCTGGGTTCCTAATCATGTTTCTGCATAGGCCAACTGAGAACTGTTTAGTTACACCTCTACGTGGTTTTGACCCCTTTGAAGAAAGAAAGCAGAGTAATATAGTGATAAAATCAGGGATTCTTTTGTAGGGATTTACCAGCTAATCACTTCACTGGTACCACCAGCTCTTCCTGTGTGGTATAGCACATATATCTCCCATTGCCTGGAGCAACTAGGTGGCTGGGAAAGACAAAACAGAATTACTTCTCTGAAACGAGCTATGCCCCTCTACATTTTGGAATAAATGCAAACTTCCAGTTGTTCTATAAAGTGGCTGAAAAGTACAGCAGAACTCATAAATCTTTTCTCTTTTCCTTTTTTTTCCCCTGCTTCCAAAATATCTAAACCACATGTGCTTCCACCAGGTCTACAGAACCCATTGGAGGTTAGTAAGAAAAGATTCTCACAAGCAAGTCTGGCACTTCCCCACAGTGCACAGGCAGAATGAGGAGTGGGAGAGAGGCTCTGTTTTCACCCATCCATTCAGTGCTTGAGTAAAAGTGTGCAGGATAAACTGTCCTGTTGAGACACTAGAGAGGACACCATGCTAGTGTAGCTAAATCATGTGTCCTTAAGAAAATGTACTTCAGTATGCAGTTTAGCAGAGCCCTCAAATACTCCACCTAGAAAACAGGGCTGTTCCAAAACCTTCTAGCACATAAACTGGCAGAATTTGTTCCACTGCCAGGAGCAAAAGCATATTCAAATCATACTATGCCAAAAAGGTATTTCTGGGGACAGTTTTCATTCACATAATACTTGTGAATTGCAATGCAATATTAGTTAAATGTTCACAGGTTGCATGTTTTACCAGCAGAAAACTAGAGAACTCCGCGATAGCTTTTTGGTCGTTAAATCCTTTAGCTCCTGTATATCACCATATTTACAGAGCACAAGACTCATTTCTAAGCATTATTTGCTTATTTAAGACCAGCTGCTTCCTAACCCAAATGCCATTTAAACAAGTAATCCTAGCTCTCTGACAGCCTTACTATTTGCCCTTTCAGTTAAGTTTTTTCCTTTCTGGTATGTGAGCACTTGCATTCTCATTTACAGTTGAGTTCAGCTCCCAGTTCCTCAGAAGGCTACTGCTTTGCTGGTGGTGTGATTGTGAAAAAACCTAGTTTTTATTAGCAGTAGTGGCCCTATTCACACCCCCAATCAACCCTGAAATTGATATTCTTCATCTGATCTGCATAGGTCATCTGGCAGGTCACTGCCTCTGTTACATTACACCACTGTTTTTCCACTAAGCCAGTTAACAAGGTTAACTAGAAACGTGACAGAGAGAGGAGAGAAGCTGGACACATGGCACAGATTATTTGGCTTAGAAACTAGCGGAGTTTTCTCTGTGGCAAGAACATATGAATAAATGATTTGTGACTCAGTCCAAATAATTTCAGTTTCTTTTTTCTTTCAGAATGTCAAAAACTCTTGAGAGACCAAATCATGTCATTCTCTCCTCGCTCAACCCGCTCAACTACAGCATACTCCTCTTGAAATAAGCTGTTAAGCTGTTTGCCTAAAAGCAGGGGAAAAAAAAAAAGCAAAAATAAAAAGCAGAAAAGCTATTTCACTTGCTGGCAAGACTTAAGAGAAGAGTTTTATAAATTTAACTGCCAATATACCATCTGCCTCTGCTGCTCCTTTGAGCCTAGCTCTTATGATTCTGTCTTCAACAGATGATAAAACCCCTACATTCCTCTTGGGCACTGTAAAATAATAACAATTAAAATATGAATAATAATAATGAGGCACACATAGTGCAGTAAGCCTGCAGCCTGAATAGGCTGTTTGTTCTGCAGGAAGTCTCTGCACATTTTGTCTTGAGAGATGGTGTTAACAGGTGCTCCATCCTGGAACTGAGGCCACCAACCTTGGGAGGGCAACTTTGCACAGTAAGCAACCCACTGCAGGAAACTCTATGTTCTGCATCACTTTATGTTTTTTAGTTTCTACTGACAAGAAGCAATTTTAGTAGGTTGGCCACCAATCAGTGGGCTGAGCAAGATGTGTTTTAGACATGAAACTCATTAGCTACCCCTTTTTCCATCTGCTGTGGTTGGCAACTCAAAAGCCAAAGTGAAAAATCAGTTTGTTGCAGTTTTTAGCGGTGTTCCAGCTAATTCTCTGCAGCTCTGATAGTTTAAAGCAAAATGTTACTTCACACACTTGGCAATGGAAGTATCAGACTTACATAGCAGATCTGGGAAAAAATCTTCTGGGAAAAAATTGCAGTCACTTCTCCCAGCTGTAACATGTGCTGAGGGAGCCTGAGTTATGAACTCAAATGTTCTCCAGGTGATCTTTGAGTCTTTAAAACAATTGGTACACCATGTAAATAAGAAGTCTTAGGCTTCTGTAACATATACCACCAAGTTGTTCCAACTCGCAAGGAGTTTTTCTGAAGACTTCTCCAAACTTTTAGAGGCTTTTTATTTTTGTTTGTTTGTTTGTTTGACCCTTTCAGGATGTCCATGAACAACTTTCTTTGAGGGATAGGTTCTAAACTTTAATGGAAACTGCTGAAATTGTGAGTAAGAATACCTGTAATATGATTATCTCCAAGCAGTAACCTATGTGTTCATAAATTCAGTCCTTGATTAATATTTCCACTCTGGTCACAGATGCTCTGTGAAGATTTTAGCTGTTTTTTTCTTCCATGGTGGAACAGTGGCTGTGCCTTTAAAGGCCTTTTGACATTTTAGTACTGAACAGTACTTTCAGCAAACTTATCCTCCCACATATGGAATTTTCTTCTCTCTTTTCTGTGAAGGTTGAAGAATGACTGTGAAATGCTTATTTTCTGCACAACTGAAAAAGCCTAATTTTTCTATCTTTCGTGATACCTGATTCCAGTTCAGCCCTGGAGTAAGATTTCCAGAAGAAAAAAAAAATTGCATATGTAGACGTATATCTATTTAATCATCTCTTCTGACTAATTGAGACGCAAGAAGCCATGAAGTTAGAAACAACTATTTAAAAATCCTATACTGATGGAGGAAATATGATCAAATGCAACTCCAGAAGTGCCTCTAGGTTACTGATACCCAGAATTACCATAGCTGGTATGTAAACAATGAACATTCAGGTCTCATGGCCAAATGCCTTTTCCTCGTGTTTTTTCTTCTTCATGCTAACAATAATCTAATAGCAGAGAGAAGCTGAGATAGATGATGATTATCTGCTTTCAAAGCCTACTCAGCAACTTTTTGTCCAGTGCCTGAAGCTAATGGCTTCTAACTGACTTTAAAACACTGGAAAACACATTTTGTGTAAGAGCAATTCTTACAATCAAATATGCTGCAACAAAATGCAACTTACAAAATTAATTTACTTGTTATCCTAAACTTTTTGACAGATTATAATCAGAGAAGTGGATTAATTAAGTCCTGTTATTTTTATTGTAGATTTCTGCTTCAATAATCAAGTGAAACTTTAGTATGAATAAAGATAAGTAGAGAAACATTATTTGCTTATAGCCTGCTTCACAATGCAAATTTCTGTTACCACAGTCATAAAACACTGACAGCCATATACTAAAATGTATTCTACTTAGTTTTAGGATTTGCCATAGATTTCTAATCTTCCATAGTTCTAATCTTAATTATTTCCCCTGGCTACATAAAAATCAATTGGAAAACAACTTTTCATTTAGCAGAAAAATTAAATAATTTTTTTTGTTAAATGATCATAACATAATAACTCTGTATCTAAACAATTTTTCTGAAGCCTTAGTTGCATGGTGATCTCGGGATAAGCTGTAAGAAGGTTTCTGCCAAATGCTGTAATAGAGCATTTGTCTTCAAGATAACTTTTTATTTACAGTTTGAACGTCCCTCTTTTATTTGGGCAAGAAAGTACATGCCTGCTTGCAGGCAATTATCAACTAAATATTCCACAAAAGACTATGTAGAAACATTTTTATAAATTCTTTGGAGAGCACAGACACATTATTAGTAAGTGCGTATGTTAGAGTGCCTGGCAGCTCACTTTGGTGGAGTTACAATAAATCAATACATGATGTCTGATACATCAACACTTACCTTGATCTCTCCAGGTAAGTGAAGACAGGTTCACTTCACTCAGCTGAATAGTTTTGCTGGTGATATTCTCCAATTCACCCAGGCAAGTCAGAAGTGGCTCCTGCATGGCAGTGGTAAAGAATAACTGTCTGGTAAAAAATAAGAGCAAAAAGCCCAAATGGCTTCTTCCAGAAGTAACCAGTGGCTGGTACAGGCAAGTAATAAGAATTTATGATAACAGGCCAGGCATCCAGACCAGTGAAATTTGTCATGTTCTCCAAACCTACGTTTTGACTGGAGAAAACAATTATTTCTGAAGAGAAGGAGCCAGAGAAACAAAATAAAATACAGATCCTCATTAATTAGGAGTGCAAAGAAAGCATGGTAAGAACATTGTTGAGAAGTCATTGTAATGGGAAAGATAAGATGATTTCTCTGGGTTTGGGAGTTAAAGATAGCCTGGAAGGAGTAAATGAGAACATTCTATTAAAAAATGTGCCAGAAGTTGGCTTTGGAACAGACCTGTAATATTTTGGTCATACAAACAGTTTAGCTAAACTGGGGGACCATCTTTGGCAGGATTTTCTCTAAGGGTTTGTAAGAGCAAAGCTCTTCCTAGCACCTATCAAACGTGTCTTGTTCTACCCAGGCAGTGCAAAGGTCAGAGAGAGCCACCGTAGGGCTAAATAAATTTTGGCCACTTAAAGACTAGTTTAGAGAAAGTTATGGTGTTACATGCTATATTGAAAAAAAATATTTAAGTTTTGTTTTTCTTTCTGGAGGAGATTCTTCTTTTTTGTTTGTTTTTTTTTCTTTTTTTTTTTCCTGGTGCTTTTTCCCTATGTGTAATACTTTGATTTTTTTTATTGTGTTAGAGCTACCAGATCTGTGATCTAACCTATATGCTGTAATAATGAACATACCCCTGCTGAAGGCTATACAGTAGTGTATTTTTCTTTGAGTCATTTACTTCAGTTTATAGTCTTCCTGAAATTGATGTGATGTCTCAAGCTGGTAAGAAACTATCTGAACCTTCACTTTCATTCTTCTTCCATCTGTTTCATTAACCAAAGCAGAATAAATACACATATGGATTGCAGAAGTCCTCTAGGCTATTGGTCTATTGTTTTCATAATCTTATTTTTTAAAGGTCAAAACATCCTGCAGTGTAACAGAGGTGAATGTTGGGGAAATAAAAGATCCTTAAAATACCTAAAGGGCTGGAAGTATTGTACATTTTTCATCTGGGGAGAACAAAATTTGAAAGCTAGTGTCAAGAGAAGATTTTACACTGAGCCTTTAAGGCCAGGCACGCAATGCGCTACACCCTCTGCCTCATTTCATTAGTCCTTCCCCAAAACAAGCTGGCTGCAAAACGACCCTTGTCCTTTTTAGTAATGCTGAATAAATCTCCCTCTGTCTGGAACCTGCCACACTGGCAGCATCCTCCGCTGGGATGCGACCTGCTGAGGGGCAGTGCTGTGTAGCACAGCTTTGGCAGCTGCCTGTGGCAGAGCACAGCTCAATGGGTTGTTGTCTCCCCAGCTGACTTTTATGAGAAGAGGAAAACGCTCAGCAGGAGAAAACAGACAAATGAGAGGTCAAATATTTACAGCAGGGCTGTAAGACTAGAGGTCTGAAATCCTGAGGCAAGTGGTGACAGGGTGGCAGGGAAAACAAAACATTGGGTAAAGTATAAACACACAATAATTCACTATAGATTGCCATGCAAAAACATTATCAAATATCATGATTTATAATGTTTATAATTCATAGCCATACAAATTAAGGTATCCATCGCTTTAGGCTTTTGCACACTGTTACAGAAATAGGCATTAAAAGTTGCAGGAATCTAGATTCCACGCTATTATACAGGCTTTTGCCAAATACTTGGTATTTTATTTCAAAAAGAAATCAATCAGAGATTCATAAGTTCTTTCATCTTCCAAGTGAAAAAAACCCAGTATTAATTAAGATTTGTATTTCTGTAAATATTTTGTTGTAACAGATGAAATTAATATTTAGTTTCAGTTCACAGAAATTTTCAGGTTGATATATGACACATGAAAGCTGTGGTCATCCCCTTTTTTTGTTGCTGCTGCTATACAAAATTTCTATCACATTTTAAAAAGATATTAAAAAGAATAAATCTACAAATTCTCTCAAGATATTAAAAAGAATAAATCTACAAATTCTCTCTCCCAGAGGAGAAAACAAACAAAAAAAAATCTTATAATTTCATATTCGGAAAAAAAAAAAAAAGTACTTTGCTGGTTTCCAAACCAAAGAAACAAAATTAAATTTTTGTCTAACAAATCAAAGATCGGACCGGTAAAAAAAAAAATCTTAAAGTATTAAAACAACTCTACCCCTGGAGAGATATATATTTATATATATAATCTATCAAAATAACTCTAATAATAATCTTTACAGTGATGATTATATCTTATGTCCTATAACTGATACCCAAACTCAGCAATCAAACTTGATGGTCATCTTTGTGCAAAGGACAATGCAGAAAAAGGTACTTCCAGACTGAGAAAGCTTGTCACTAAACAGGAATCAGCTAGATGAGGATCCCACACAAATCCAGCCCAAAGGGCAGCAACTGTAAAATAACTTTGATTTTAATATTTACCTTGTCCAGAGAAATTGCTGGAATTCAGGCCCATGGTTTTACTAAAGAGGATATTTTGCCTATAAAAACCAAAATCTAAGCTATCAGTGGAAAGCAAAAATAAGGAACCATCTCTTTTTAGTTGCATATTTGCCCCTAAAACACTTGGTCATTCCACCAGGATGGGAAGATTTTGAATGGAAAGGGGTTCTCAAAGCTGGTGAGACCTTGTATCAGTCTAAGTGTAAATCTTCCTCAGAGAAGGGCTACCCAGGAAATTCTCCCCTCTCCTCTTCTCTAGAAATCAGAAGTTTTAAGGTGATGTGGGTCACCTCTATGAAAAGTGAAGATAAACTTTCCTTACCACTGCAGGCTTCTTGTATCTGCACACTGTGATTTTGACTCATCTGTATTCTGTGCTCATTCTTGAAGTTGAAAGAAAAACCGAAGTGCAATCATTAGCAGTTCTGCTTCATTAGCAGCACTTGAGAAATTTAAACTGACCTCTTAGACAAAAATGACTCCTTATAAAGGCCAGTAAGAGGCTCCTCTTTTTAGTTCAGTCAGGAATTGAAACAGCTCAGTCAGGGATTCAGTTTGCAGATAACTCTGATAGTCTAGATATTAAAATATACTTTAAAAAAACCAAAAAACAACCCATAAAAATGTAGTCTGATAACACAATTCTTTAAGGGGTGAGATTTTCTCTGAAAGTCATACTTTGGGAACAATGTTCCCAGCAATTATGCAGTTGATTCAATTAAGTTAGACTCCACCCAGCTGCCAGCTCTCTTTTGGGGAAAAATATTTAAAAGGCCTTTATATAGATTACAAGTAAATTTATTCGGTTAATTTTATTATGTAGTGCTGATTTTTATAACATTTTTCAAATCAATTGTTTACCAAAACGGAATGGAAGATTACCAGAGAACCAAGATACTGCAAAATGGGATCCAAATATGGAGTATTTATAAATAATTATAAGTATCATTTGCAAGTTTTTGTAGTGCTTGGCTAAACTATCTGATACATACTAACAGCCCATTGATTCAGAGGAAAAATGTAAAGTTTGTTTTTCAAAGAGATAAATATTGAAACACACATATACACAACTTCTCACCAGCTAAAACCAACACAGGAGTTTGCCTCCTCCCTATTCCACCATCAACCTCTGCTTTTTACTGTCTGAAATGATTGCTTTGCAGAACTCATTATTTTGTAAGTCAGCTTTAAAGGAAATATTATGTTTTGTCTTTGCAGTTATGTCTGTACTAGCAAAGTAATTAAAGCAAGAGCTCAGATTTGAGTCCTCTGACTTGACTATCTATTGATAGAAGAGACTTGCCAGACTTTTAAATTAAACAAATATTAGACTCCCAAAGAACTTACGCGCCAGGTTCAGGGATAAGAACAAGCAAGGGATAGTTCAAAATAATTATTTTGCCTGCCACCACACTCTTTTGGAGGTCAACAAATTTTAATTGTGTGGGTACAGACCATTGTATACCAGCTAGCCTTGTGGCCAGAGACAAGGTTTCAGCCTGTTTAGTTTATTGGTTAGACTAGCACACTTGTGAGGCTACATTGGTGAAAAGATTAATACTGTCATGTGAATCAAAACTTTCCTGGCTGAAGATAAAAAAGGATACATAAGAATGCCTTTATTCAAAACTCAATTTCTTTTCAGTGGGTTGGTGACAGACTGTCTTCTCAAACCCTTACAAACAGTCTTGCTGAAATTAAGGTATCTCTACTGTTTGCCTTAAGAGAATAAGCTATTTTAAATAAGCAAAGAAATTTGAAAAGCTATAAAAAAAGAGATGCCTGTACAGTTCAAAGCTGTAACATTTTAACAAACTCTTAAATTTTAACCCCAATGGGTGAATTAATAGAACTCTTCCAAAAGTAAAAAAGTTCCCCTCACTTCTGTTTTGTATGGTGTGTCCTGGTTGCAAAGTGTGGTGGAGCTTACTTGACACTGTGGGTCATGCAAGCTCATTTTGAAATTGTGAGACAGAATCACAGAACCCATCGGCTGGAAAAGACCTTTGAGATCATGGAGTCCAAACTATGGCTGAACATGTGTCAGCTACACCACACCACCAAGCACCACATCCACAATTTCCTTAAACACTGCCAGGGATGGTCACTCCACCACCTCCCTGGGCAGTCCATTCAAGTGCCTAATCACCTTCTCTGTGAAGAATTTTCTTCTAATGTCCAACCAAAACCGCCCATGGTGCAGCTTAAGACCCTGTACTCTTGTTCTATTGTTGGTTGCCTGGGAGAGGAGACCAACCCTCACCTGGCTACAACCTCCTTTCAGGTATTTGTAGAGAGTGATTAATAAAGAGACAGCTAATAAAAAGTACAAATTGTATATTATTTGCCAAAAAAAATTTACCAGCATCTTCATCTCTTACGTGACATAATCTAACTACACACATATAAGCTTGTCCCCCCCTTGCATAAACATTTGAGAGAAAAATTCCAAATAAAAATATCTTGATGCTTACTATATGCATGTTACCCATATGAAGCTTACAGGTTGTGTGGATGACAGTAAAATTTGGCTTTGGAAAATAAAGTAATTTATTTCCACAGAAATGTACATGAGAGAGTATAGTTTTCACTCAGCATTTATGTTGTAATATACTGCAAGCAATAAATTTGCTATTTGTTTTAAACTTGGTTATTTTTACAATTTTAATTTCATGGAATAGTAATTTCTTGCACAGGTAACGTAAAGACTCAGAAGTGAAAATTGTTAGCTCTATAAACAAACTAAATAAGCCACAATTAGGTTTAAATTCCTCTCACACCCAAGGGATTTTGAAATAGCACGTGCAAGACCTAAAGTGAGTAAGTAAAAATAAATAATGTAATAAGTCTTGGTTAACTTCCTCACAACATTTAACATTGATAAGAATAATATTTCATGCTTAAACTGGTTGATTATTGATTGATGTTTAACATTTTTAACCTGGTTGAGTGATCTACCTGAGTTAAACAGCCTTTGTTGTGCTTTATTCCTCTGCTGGGCTGAGGAAAACTGGAACTTAACAAGATTTTTAGAGAGCCAGAACACAGCTCAGAAGAGTTTTTTAAGGTTGGATTACATATTTTCCTTCATATGTATACATGTACATCTATGACACTTAATAATGCCATAAATGCCAAAGAAAACATACTTAGTGCAGAACTCCTGGAAGGTGTTCAGAGGCTTGGTCCAGCCACAAGCAAGTTTCAGGTGAGTGACAATCAAGAAACCAGTGAAATAGAGCAAAACATCTTTCTGTAGCATACCCATGTGTTATGTCTCAACCATATCAAGTTTTATTTATAGTAAGTGTTTGATGATCATTTGGGGGGCAGAAAGGAGAGTGTCTATAAGGTGGAGAGTTACACAGTACAATGCATTTGAAGTCTTCAAGTTTCTGGCTCCACTGTAACTGAGCCCAGGTTCTAGCATCCAGACCCATGTTTAGAATAGTGAAAACAGTTATAATTTGTAACTATAATTTGTACAGTTTAGGAGTTGGTTTGAGCTTGAGCTCTGAGGGGAAAAGTGTAGAAAACGAGTCAAAGTGCCAAATAGACTTATTGCATTTTATGGCTCTTGACCTGTATTTCATACTATATATATTGACACCTTATTCTCTTGAGTATGAGTGAGTATGTTCCTGATACCAGATCAGCCAAGAAATGTGTGTGGCTAACCTGACTGTAAGATAACATAAGAGACAATCATTGTGAAGAACTGAAATAGGGGATGTGGTCAGATGTTACAGTGAAACCAGATTTATAGCAAAATTGCTAAGGTCACCTGGGAAGGTAGCCAAATGGGTTGAATTTGTCAAAGAATATATGTGATAACAACTTTGAACAGACAGAGTTTCTTGCATTAAAATGCCTATAGCATATTCTTGAGTATGCATCTTTTTCTGTCACTTGCATATTCTTCTTCCATTTTTTAAGTCCAGAACCTACAAGCAGATGATGGTCTTTGTCATGTCCCTCTTTGCCAGAACTTCTCAGGATCAGGCCCTTGTCCACACATTCTCTGAGCCAGAACCTCTACCCAGAAGAACCTTTTAGTCCTGGTACTCAATCAAACCACTCCTTCGACTGTTCAAAGAGAATTAGAAACTTCTTTTTTTTTTATTCCAGGCTCTCTGTCTCTTAACAATCCTGACAGCAAAGAGCTTTATTGACTCCCACCAAATGGCAAGCAGAATTACACCTCAGATGTGAACTGATCCTGCAGACCAGTATCAACTATTTCACTCTGCTTTTTCAACAATTAAAATTGAAACCCTGAGTGAAGCTAAATTGAATCTGATGAGTTTTTAGCCTGTCCTGAATTATTTGCTTCCTTTGTTATGATTAATAATAAAGGAGGTATAGTCTAAAATTATCTGGGGTATGTGATCCCCACCCTTTTAACACAGTAGTGATTACTCAGTAAATTACTTTTAAACCCAACTATGTGTGGAATGATAACCGAGAAAAAAAATTGAGGACTGGAAACATAATATTTCTGAATTGCCTAACACAAAAACAGCCCCTTGATTTCTTTAAAATCTTGTTTGAAGTTTCCTTTTGTGCAAAATCTTCTGTGAGAAGTTAAAGGAAACTGAACAACTTCTACATGAAAATAACCTCTACTGCAATTTCATAATTTACCAAATTGTCAGTGAAAATGTCTACAATTTGGGAAGCAGTAGCTATAGATTTGTACTCTTTGTGTTTGACTGTCAGAGTTTCACATGAAGTATAATTAATACAGGTTTTTAAAAAATCTCTGAGAAGAGCTAGAGGTTATCTGGCAAAGCTTCTGATGAGCTTGTTTTATGTCAAGAGCTGCCAGAATAGCAGCCACTAATGAAATGATTGATTTCCTTAGAACTTACAAAACAATGTTTTATTTTCAAATGTTCCTTCAATTTTCTTCTTTTCTTTGGTATAAATAATCATATTTCATATCAAAATTATTCTGTAGTCCACAAAATTTTTTATTAAATCTCTTATATTTTGATCTCTCCCGTACCTTCTTCACTCTTACTAATCGTTTTTTAGACCTGGCTTCCTCAGTCCTTTTTTACAGAAAGGTCCATCAGAAATCTAATACAGAGACTGATGGTGAAGGCTGTGAGTGAGGCTTTAAAGTCCAAACACCTCATCACTTCAATAATGTGGTTAGCCTTTGAAGCTTTATTAGGCCTGAGACAGTGTCTGATCACTTTCACAGTTTTCCCACTTGGCTGTTAACACATAATTGAAACAGTTATTTAAGAAACTTGTATTTTATTGGTTTAAACGGTTTTCAACACACCAGGCATTAGAGTATGATTATAGATTAAAGGAGCTCAACTATTTTTTACTGAATATTTTTTCTCCATTCAAGGAATTATTCCTCAGTAATAAGTTAGAGCAAAAACATCTACTTTTTAAAAGTGTTTAAATGACAAACAAAAAAAAATAATTTAATAACAAAATGTTGATTTGGGTCTATCAGAGAGTAACAAACAAGTATTTAAAATGGAACATCTCAGCCATGTAATGGCGTCCTATTAGCAATATATTAGGGTGGCTGACAGAGACATCAAATATTTATTAAAATCATCTTTTAAGGCTTCTGAGGCAACTTTACTGTCCTGAACATTGAAAAAGCTGCCATTTATATAAAGGAAATGTGTTCAACTTTAAAGAAAATTGAAGAAAAGAAAATTAAATGGTAATCACAAAAATATGCAGGATCTGAAATTTTTCAACCACTTTCACCTTGTAAGCCAAAAATAAAAATAGAAGATCTGCATTGGTGTCATTCATACTAATTGCACTGAAGGTGGTGGATTTAGACCCACTGGCTTTAGGCTTTGGATCTGTACTGTACAGCTCTTGTTCCATTTGTCTTCATCCTCACACCAATCCTCCCAACTCTTCTTCCTACACATTCCTGCTTACAATGAAAAGTGGTAGAAAACTTTCACTGAAATGATGGACCAGATTCTGCAGACACTAGCACTGAAATAATTTTTGCTGCTCAGAGAAACTTAAAACAGGATCAGGACAGAATAATCTAGAAAAACATTTTCAAGCGTTTGTGTTTTTCATCCTATTTATTTACCTGAAGAGACTGGACCTCATTTTTCTGTGGACACTGACAGCCTTAAAGGACACCTACTGCCTATCTTTAACACAATGAGCATTTAAGATCAGAAGCTGGATGAAGGATTCCATATGCAACATTGCAGTGGTAGGAAACCAAAAAACACCTTCATAATAAAAAACAATGTACAAGATGTCTTTTCTACAATTAATATTTCACACAGTAAGTTTTTTTTTATGTTCAGAGATTCTGAGTTCTTTTTGCTAACAGAAATTGAAACATTATAAAACTATCCATATTCTCAAATAGAAGGTGTTCTTCATTTTTGGACTTTCTCTCTGATAAATAGTGGATTTCACAAAACCACACATTTTCCTACACTGATAAGCCAGTGGCAATAGATGTTGCAATATTACAGGATATAGCAGTAAAGAATACAATCTTATCTTTAATTCTCTTGCCTAATCAAACATGCAGAACTCTTGTCTTGTAAAAATAAATCTAACATTGTCTGCTGAAGCAAGAGAATGTGGAAAAATCTATCTGCTGGTAGTAGCATTAGATTGCATGCAACAGCACATGGGCCATAAAGGGCAGCTTAAATTTATATATTCCATAATAACCAGGGTAAAGAAATAGCACTGTTAACATGCAAAACCTTTTTTTACAAATGGAAGTGAAGAAACAGTAAAGCTCAGATCTACATATCATGGTCAATAATCACAAACATGTAATTTTTGCCTTACCATAGTTTCATTACATGGATATTACAGTCTGTAACTAATGCTGCAGGAGTGAAAATAAGCAATGAAATGGAGATGGTTAACAAAGCCTACAACAATTTGCAGACAGCATAAATGCTTAATGAAAAGCAGATCTTAAAATGGTTTCACTATAGACAGTAAAAATGGTATTTCTCTCAAAATTTGTATAAAAATGTTTTGTTATTTCTTTAAAACTCTTAAACATCCCCAGGACAGTAATATTTCTCCACAAAAGTTAATTGGAAGTGTAGTATGGCTCATTCCCCATGTCATAATATTCACTAAGATGGCTGAAAAACTGAAGAGGAAGTGAATTATTTTCTTCTTTTCATTTTTTCATAATATGTTGATGAGTCTTCTTTCTTCCAAAGTGAAAAATATTTTTTTTCCTTTCTTGGGAGATAAATGGGGATATTTAATGTTGCTTAAGAGAACACTAGATTTCTAGGATATGGATTGCCTTAAGTTCATCTTATATCACCAATTTTTAAGACATGATAAAATTAATCCTATCATTGTCACATGATTCTATTTTGAAAGATAAAGTCAATCTTCAGTGCTGAACACGTTGTACTGCTCAACAGTACCTAGAGAAACCTTCTAGGCCAAGTGTTGTGTGAGGATAACAGCCTATAAAGTTCCCATGGATACTCACAACGCATGAAGACCCAAAGGTCAATGGGTCATGAGAAAAAAGAGTTGCCAACCTGAAGAGTATGGCTGCTAAATCTGTGAAAAGTTCCCAAGAACAGCCGTGGTGCATGAGTGGCTGGAGGTCATGAGGGCATGAGAATTTGGGGGGTTCCTGCACAGTGAAGTCCACCCTTAGAGTCCACCAACTTCACTCTGACTAGGGCTCATGTGTTACATGTCCACGTATTAAAGCTGGATTAGCTCTTCAGCAACATCAGGATATCAACAAAGTCTCAACCAACCACTGTCCCCTATAAATGCTACCACTTGAAAAATAAGATATCTACTATGTGGCTATCACAGAAATGTCATTCACTCCATTAGACAACATAATTTCCACAATTTATTTAAAACATTTTTCAGAGCAAATGCATGCATAATATAAAGAGTCATAAACTTCGAGGAAGTCACTGAATAACTCAGGTGCTATCTTTGCAAAAAAAGATAAACATCCAAAACCAAAACTTTCTCATAAAGCACATAACTTTTAGACTCCTCATAGTAATCTGCTTCAACATTTGCTCATATAGCAAGTATATCCGAAGCACCTAGAAATATTACCAAGAGTTAGAGACTAATTTGCCAAATTCAGAGAAGAATTTGATTTAGAGAGATGAATCAGCCCTCCTTGTCACCATGACCTTTCTTGATGGACACACTACTCTGGGCTGGTCATGATCACCATCCTACTCCCAGCTCTGCTTCCTCACTGGGTACTGTGGGATGGGGCTTTCATAATGGAGGGCCCAGACCTCCTGTTTCCACCCTTGGCTCCTGGTTACTTCACTTGGCTGCACCCTAACCGTAAAACCTGTCAGGAAAAGACACTGGGGGAGCGTGCCTTTTGACAATAGGAATTGATTTTTTCAGTGCTGTTTCAGGTAACTAAACACAGATGAGAGTGAACAGTTGATCTCAGTGGGGTCCTCTGATGGGAGCCAGATGACTTCCTCCTTTCTCAAGGACAAAAGTTATTGCACACAGTATTGCCTTGAGAATCTAAGGCAGCTCTTCAGAAAAAGACTTGAGGTAGATGCAAGTGTTCTCAAGAGCATTCATGTTAAATATCAACTGCCAGATGCAGCTTTTATTTATCAACAGAGTTTATGTTGAGATGAAATAGTGGTAAGGATATGTCCACAAGTTTAAAATCACAAAAAATTCTTGTCATGTGGCAGACAATTGAAAGGTCAGTGTTACTTGAATACAGAAGTCTTAAGTCCTTAACATATTTCAAATCTTTTACAGTTTCACTTGGTTCAATAGAAAAGCCTGTAAAGACCTAAATGTCCATAAGAACTGAAGATCTCTGATCTCTATTTTTTATTTTGTGAAAATAATCTCAGAGAAGAAATGCTGCTACAGTTTATACACCTTCCAAAATTAACCAGTCATATCTCAACTGTAAGTTTCTTTCTCTTCTTTCATGTATGTATGATATGTGTTCATTAATAAAGACTATTACCCTGAGAAGTCACTTAGAAATTTAGACAATGCAAAGATACTAACGTTTCTCTACATTTATTTTGGTGTGTAAAATATTTTTTTAACATGAATTGTAAGATTCAAAATTAAGGATTTTTTTTCTTCATTTCAACCAAAAGTATGCAACTAATTTTGTTATTTCTATAATTTTATGCTTAAGAAATACTTTTTATGAGTTGGGACTGCCAAAATGTCTGTCTCTAGTAATCAGAGAAAGTCTTGCCAAAAATTAGACTGGAAAGGTGACACCAGTCATGCTGATTATTCTATTTTTCTGAATACCTTATATTAGTCACAAACTGACTGTATTATTCTATGTCTGTCCCTCATTAACTGGGGGCAATAGTTGCAGTTATAAAATATAAGATCAAGTCAGACAGGGAAACTTATTTATAATATTCCTGTCATAAGTCAGCTCTTTCTTTATGAAAATTGTCACCCATTGATAGTACATAAATTCTTAGCATGGAAGACAAATACTATAAAGTTGTTACGGTTTTGTAAGTTTTAAGAATATGTTTTGGAAATTTGATCATAACTTATTTCTGATTCTAGAGTAGGCCTGAAGACCAATAAGGGACTACATATTGCAGGAACAAGAGAAATCTCTTTTTTATCTTCTGAAATGTCTAGCTAAATTTTTAAGAGGGAGGACTACATATCTCATATCACAGTATGAAATCTCCTTGCAATATACACTTTATGATTACAAATTACTCCTCCTTTTCCTGGCAGAATGGAGGAATCACTACTACCTCAAACAGTGATTCACCAAACAAAACCTCTCAGATCTCCTGGAAGAACTCTGTAGGTGCTTGGACCTGTACCTGACCTTCTGAAGCATTTCCACTACTCAGCACCACGGTAGTAGGCACTTTCAACAGGGAACACTCCATCTGGGAGAAAGGAGCAGAGAAATTAATGAAGATACTTTTAAAATAAAATATATAAAAAAGCCCAGAGGCTCTATTTATTGTCTCCTTGAATGAGAGAGAATTTGATGGACAGCAGGGCCTAGTGTCCTAGAGATGAATAGTCAGAGCTGTGCAGTCTGGGGTTACCTTGTGTGCTGGTCTAAGATGACAGGGGTTGGACTGCCAGGAATGTCTCTACTTGTCTCATCAGCAGCAAACTACAAAGTAATATCTTTCACCAAGAGAGTGGTAACAACTATGAGCCTGAGAATCTTTTGAATGATTCATTTCCTTGATTCCATATCTGGCTTAGAGACTAGGACGAAGAAAGAATTTCTCTACTCATGATCTGACATGTCCTAACCCTGTCAAGCCTTTGGTAGTTCTCATGTTTCCTCACTGTTAAGGCTGGAAGGGTACAGAGTGGACCATCTGATCCAATCTCCCTGCTCAAGCAGGGTCATCCCTGAACATTGAACAGAATTGAATTCAGACAGTTCTTGGATATCTTCAGTGAGGGAGACACTACATCTTTGGGCAGCCTGGTCCAGTGTTCAGTCCTCTGAACATTATCACTCCTGAAGACCTCTTCTATTGACAGTTTACAAAAACACAATGAAATCTTTCAGCAGAAACTTTGTGGGTATAAAATTATCCTTTTACTTATTTTCTTTCTCTCAGGCAAGTTACTAGGCTATTTTATAATACCAAATGGAGATAGAGATACTGTTTTGCCTTCCACCACCACCTAGTGAAATGCAGTGTAACAAGGAAGTAATAAACTCAGTGTACTGAGTCTGGCTGAAGGCACAAAGAATCCCTTTTCCAGCATCAAGTCTGTCTTGAATTTTCACAAAAGATGAAGGAAGAAACAAGGAGTTGCTAAGTCCCTACCTTGGGAATGAAAGCTACCTTTCACAGAGTGAAGAAAACTAGCAGAAGTAAGGATCTGACCAGGTTGTGATTACCACCAAGACAGAGTAATTTCAACAGGCTGTCAGTAAAAAGCACCATAGAAAATCAGTTTTTGGACTGTGGCAGATTCTTGGATCCTGGGCAATAGCAGTGGTATGGAAATTGTTAAATAAGGTGTTTAAAAATGGCAGTAAGATTCATATTTCAATCTCATCTGAGATTGAACAATTTTCGAATGCAAGAGATATTTCTGTGTGATGGTACTAA
This sequence comes from Alethe castanea, assembly GCA_024734035.1. Lineage (NCBI taxonomy): Eukaryota > Metazoa > Chordata > Aves > Passeriformes > Muscicapidae > Alethe > Alethe castanea. The sequence goes on along the minus strand of JANRGV010000051.1, from coordinate 92,222,711 downwards.
AGAATCAGGCCCAGAGTCCTGGCCATATTAAGATGGGGTAATTTTGGTTATTTAAACTAAACCATTTTAATCTGGTTAACTCCAGGTTTATTAATTTAGCCAAAGTTTCTGGTTGACATTGTTATTCTATGCATATATTACACTAGAGCAGTATCTAGGAGTAACAAATCACTTGTCACCAGAAGATTAAATCCACAGCTGCCTTTGTGTGTTTACCCCCTGTGACTAGGGCAAGGAGTGCACATATCTGGTCCACATCGAGCAATCAAATATTTTATCACTAAGTGAGGAAATTATGATTTCATAGCATGAGCTTTCAGATACCTTTTGCATTGTGTACCTTTGAAATACATGTTATTCTAGCAAAATGAATTTGAATATTGAAGAATTTGTTATGTAACGTACAGCTAAGCACTGTTGGTAATGAGATACATATCAAAAAGTGGACAATAAAAATGAAGAGGGAAAATTTGTCTTTGTCAGCCTTTTGTTATGGGATGAGGAAACAGTAGCTGAAACCCTTCAAAATTGTTTGAAATGGAAATAAACAGATGCATACATTCAGTCTTTGAGTCCATAAAATTCTATGGTTTTCAATCTTTCAATTTCTCTATGAAGAAAGAACGACTAATTCACATAACCCTTGTAAAGGTTTTCAAATTGTGGTCGATGTGGAAAATGTATTTTAAGTTGAAATTTCAAGTATGAATTCTTGGGATTCAGATTGAATGCCAGGGTCCTGACCTTTAACACTTCCTAGACCAAAAGGGAAACTATAACAAATATGTGTCAAGAGGTGATGACTCTTCTCTCTGTCATCTTAAGGAACTTAGCAGTATCTGTGCCCTCCCAAGCACAATCATTATTGCATCAATAACAAGTGATGTCCAGATGAAACAAGCAAATCTTTAACTAATTAAGAATTAATCTGTTTCATATTGTTCACTATTTGATTAGCTTTTATTTGCTAAATGCTATTGAGATCCTTCTTAAATTTACTCATTTTGGAACCTATACCTCAAAAATAATCATAGAAATCTATTTTTGATCATCATAGCAGTTAGAACTATGAATTACTACTATGAGAATTACCAGTTGCTCTGTTAAGAATAAAGAAAATACATCTGCTTTCATTTTAGAGGGCTATTAATGCAATACAGATGATTAAGTAAAGTACTTACACAGAGAACACAGCCTTGCCTGAAAAATCTGGTGAGGAAATCTGTAAGAAAATTCCACAACTGGCTAAAAAATGTGGAAATTAGGTCAGTTAAGACATTTCTATAAATTAAATGAACATCTGAAATTGATAGTCACCTTATTAGTGTGGATAAAGTATTTTCCTTTTTCAAGTGATTATATGAAACTAAAGAGGTTTGCCATGCCTAAGAGAAATTCAACTCCAATGCTGTTTTTTCTTTTTCCTAGAATAATGCCAAAGAGGTAAGAAAATGGATTTAAAAATCAGATCACTGTTTTCTTTTTAACAATGTGACAGAAAGTGCAACAAAAGTACTGAAAACTTATGCAGGAAAAAATACAGCAAGTGGAGGCTAATGGCCTTGAACTCAATTTTGACAAAACTAGAGACAAGGATCTGCTTCAAGAACACAATTGCAATGCAGGGAGTCTATCAGAAAGTGCAGAATTTTAGGAACATGGTGTCAAATCTTTACTTTAAGACTACAAAGAAGCAGTCAACTGATCAGTAGCATTCATAAGCACTTTGCTGATAAATGCTGGAAATAAAATAATGTCTTCTCAGCCAAGCCTCTAATCTATGAATATTTTACCAAAGAAAAATGGTCTTCCATTTTCCGTGGGTATAATGGAATCCAAAGAAATTTGCAAAGATGACTGACTCCATTTTGAAAAAAATAGTTTTCTATCATAAATCACATTACAAATAAACCTTGCAATTCATTATAACGACTGCTAGTGGGAGAAGGGAAGAAACACAAAAAATTACACTTTAGAAGTGAAAGGGAGTAAAATAAGCAGAAATTGCATCAAACTAATGTTAACCATGCAGTTACAAAACCAGGACCTGAGCACTGTAACCGAGAGTTTGGCTAGTCTTTTCTTTATGAGTGATTAGTAACTCGATCTGATCATGTTTTTCCTCCCAGTGACAGCTACCAAGTCTGGTCACCTTCTTTTTTTGCTAACAGATACAGCTTTTTTTCCTGCTTCTAAGAAGAAAGACTTCACACAATTGAGAAGAAAAAGGTTGAGGTACTGTTGACAAAGGACTGAAATCATATTCTGCTGTACACAGAAATATATGTACGTATTGTATCTTAGGAGTGATTCCATAATTTCCAATGTTTATAAGTGTCCACCTATCATTTGTGAAGCAGAAGTTACATATAAGCTTGTTTTCTCTCATCATAGATAATAAAACTACAAAAATCTACTACAGACAAGACTTCATAAAAGATAATTAATGATCTATGAGGAATGATGAGATAGCCAACATCTCATATATGTGCATGACACAATAGATAAGATTTTATCTTAGAACTGCTGGCCAGCTTAGATGCCATGCCTCATTCCTTTTAATAAATAAAAGTACACGTATACAAAAAGAATAGAGAGAGAGTCATAATATTTAAAGACTAATTAGACTCATTAAACTAGTGAAGATGTTTAAAGGTGATTAATGGATCATTTGAAAACTCTTTTTCTATATTAAAGAAAAAATTACTGGCATTTTGTGTCCCATTTTAATACCATTATGCCAATGTGCTTCATCACTATCAGAAAGTGCAAAAACACTGAAAAATATCCTTCCAAATGTAATTTAACACTTCTTTCAAAAACACTAGGAAAAAGTTCATTAATATCTTAAAAAAAACGACACTTTTTGAAAGAAAAGACAAATCTGATAGTCGAATGTCATAAAACGTTATCAGACAATTTGGTTGGAAGTTTTCATTGCTCCTTTCTTTGTATTGCAATGCCCCCTGCAGGTATAACAGATTTTTTGTTTCTCCATAGAATTTTCTTTAGCCTCTTGAGGAAGTATCTCATCTGACAAACCCATGATTCATGATTTCCAAAACCCTTGCTAATTGGAAAATGTTGTTTCAATGACAGGAAAAAAAAAAAAAAACACCAAAGCAAAACAAGGCCAAAACAACAAAAACAACTCATAATGTAGAAAAGAGGAGAATAAAGGAAAAAGAAAAACCTGCTGATTACCATTATGCTGCAGAAGATACTTTGACAAATAGAGGATGCTCATCCCTCTTTGACAGGTTTCAGACAGAGAGTATGGAGAAGACAGTTGGGAAGACTGAGGAGGCATGAAACTTTGACACCAAGATGTATGATTAGAGTGACTCCTGGTCTGTCCCAAGTGCAGTGTTAAAACTAGGTAATTTGAAGGATTTGTGGTAATTGTTCGCAGACTAGGAGCTTGACTAAGGAAGCATGTCGTAAAAAGAGAAAGCAAGGAGATTTCACAGTTGTTGGCAGGAAATATTTGATTGCATTAGTTAAGTGTCATGTCTTTTACCTGTTAAACTCTGCAAGTATGTTAAATAGAAGCTCCACGAAGTAATTTCAACATACTGACAACAGACAGGGCAGAATTGAAAAAGTTTCATTCTGGTAAGTCATATGTGTTGATTTGTTGCTTACAAACCGCTCAAGAGCTGTTTCATTCCATAAGCTGAAAGAGGAAAGATGCTTAACTATGTTTCTAAAAAAAAGACAGCAAAAAAATGCAGCATGTCTGAGTGAAATTAGACTAAAGTCATCTATCCACTCTTTCTGACTGAAAATGCTAAAAGTTAATCAAACAGTTAAGAAAATGTTTCACTCCAGCTTTTCAAAAGCAGAATATCGAAACTGAGCAGCTACAAGATAACAACTGGCATAAGAACAAGCCTCGCTAGTGTGATAAAAGAGCATTGCCCTTTTGGAGTTAATTTCTAAAAAATTAGAAATCTAGTACCATGCTAACTTTTTTCTTGGCTTAATTTATGATGATACACATTTTTTATTCAAAATAGAAAGGCAGAGAAAACTGAAACTTCGGTAAAGGTTGTACTCAGTTACACCCTTTCAGAACACACGGTGATGTGGCCCTAAGCTCATATGTTTAATTAAATCACTTTCCTTCCTTCTATTGCAGTCTTGCACTAGACTTCTGTCAACTTCTGACATCAGAAATCAAATAACTACTGTAATTTCTGCTCTTAGTTGACATTCTTATTAAGGGAGAATTTTTTTAGACAAATACTTATTAAATGTTACAACTTAATCTCATTTCTGTTTTCCTTCAAAGTTCCATTCTCTTTTGTCTTTAAAATTTATAGTGTCATAAAATTTTTTCTATTCTACACATTAGAAATTAGGCAGGCTGGGATTAATTGTACAGAAAAGGAAAATACAATGGAGATACACAAACCTGCAATCAAATTTATCCCAAGAACACTGGCACACAGTTTGAGCTATTCCAGAAGCAGAATAAAATGTTTGAGGGTTATCCCACTTGAGGATTTTTGTAACTCACAGATTGAGTAAAAAAATATGCAAATTTTTTCATTTTGTACAACTCAGGATTAGAAGATAAGAATGATTTCCTCCTGGATTCACCAAATTGGAAAACATAAATATCCAGAAACTGTCAAAATAAAATCTGTTAACCTTAATTTAAAATGCAATAAATCAGACTCTAAAGGATGATAAGCAAAACCCTTTCGTAGCTATAAAGCCCAAAGAGAAAAGAACTAAGTTACTTTAAAATAAAGTAAAATAGGTAATTAAAAAAAAGAACATTTTTTCCCCAGGTAGTTGCAAGAACGGCATATTCAGAAATCTTGCACTTAGAACACATTGAAGCCAAAAGTCATCAGGAGCTATCTATAGCATTTAAAGCTGTTATAAAAGAGTAAATTATACTGAAAGTACTATGATATTTTAAAGTGTGCTTTTAAGAAAAGCAATATTTTTAGTTTGATTTCACCTGTAAGAATTCCTGCACTCTGAAATTATTCTATAGTTCCCAAAGTTCTCCAGTCCCCACCAGGCTTTACAGAAGTGACAAGCCCTGCCCCAGTATGAGAAGGGTCTGGGTTGAGAAGTGAAAACTCCTAGCTCATGGGCAGACCTCATTGCTCTGGCTCAGGATTCCAAACAAGCTTGTTCTCACAAGTCAGAGGCTTGTGATTCGATGGCAGCTCCAGCTGCTTGCTGCCACATGTAACCTGGATTCAGAAAGTCTGGACCCTTTCCCCACACTACTGGGGAATTTATGCATTATCTATGAAGCTGGTGCAAATGTTCCTGAGGATACACAGCAAGAAATCATAGTCAGACAGCACTAACAAGCAAAGACACCAGAATTTCTCAAACAATTCTTTTTTACCTACAGGAGGTAAACCATTCAAATGAAGAATTCCTTAAAAAAATTTCTCAGGATGGCATTTCTGGTAGCATAGAGTGACATCCCACCAAGTGACTTCGTATTTAGATAATGGTAGTAATTCTGAACCCAGCTCTGCCCCATCTGAAACAGATTTCAACTGAGATGAGCTTTTCATCACTTAGCTATTTCAGGATAGGGATATTTCACAGTTTCTGTTGGAGCTAAGCTATGCAAATGTCTACTGAATATTTGAAATTGAATTCACATTTCAAACTCAAAAATAATATGAATGAACAAGAATTATCTCTAAAATTCACATCCTATAAATATTTATAAAACAATATCAAAACAAGTTAATTCATGGAAGCAAAATGTTCTTTTATCCTTTCCATACAATTCAGATTTAAACTGTCATATCTTCCTCATCCTTATATTCCCCAGCAGAAAGCTTACCACTTGTTTCAGGATATACTAAGTCAGGCAGAAAACTGGATAATATTTTCCCAAAATCCCTGGCTATAAATCGTGATCCCCTGGTAGATAGAATTATCAAAATAATCACTTAGTTCACCTTAGCTTTCAGGAGAATTCAGTGAAATCTGTCAGAAAATATTATTACATCAGTTTTGATTAGCAAAGATATTTCAGTGTGGCAGATTCAGATTCAATTAGCCATTTTTTGAGATACTAGGTAGTTTAAAGTAAACATTACTAAACTGGTGATATTTCACAATTTTTTTACCTCACTAAATTTCTTTGAGTCTGGTAATGGTTATTATCTTGGAGTCATGGTTGGGAAGTGGAGGATATACACAAATCATTCAGCACATTCAGCTTCAGGCAAATTGCTTTGAAGGACAGAAATGTCATATCTACTTTGCCCCCTTTTTAAACTGATTTTTATATGATTATATCGTACTTATGCACGTGTCTATTACTAGAACTCCAAGTAATTTAACCAAGTAATTACTATAAATGTGCATTCTATGAGACTGGTGGTAGATTCTTAAGAAAGGAGAGGTCATGGAAACTCATCATATTTACAGCTTCACTCTATCATAGAGTACAAATCAAATCTAACCTTTGTGTACTACAGTAATGTAAAAAAAGTTTCAATTAACTAGTTTTTGCCTTATGCAAATGTTGTTCAATCGATTTTAATGATGCTACCAATTATCAATACAATAATGTCCTTTACATATCTTACAGTGACGCAGATGATATTAGCTAGTAAGGTTAAAATATAAAAGCATGAAATATGAAGTGAAATATAGAGCTGAAGGAGAAGTGGAGCCACAGCTGAGACAAATTTGATATTTTAAAAAATTAACCAACACCATACATGCCAAAACAGATCAAAATATTAATTGATAATGAGATAATTTTGTCTTCTCTTGCCTCCTGTCTACAGAAATTCTTATCCAGCTGCTCAAAGTGTTTTTCTATTGCTCTGCTCAGTAATTTTTCTTGCCATAATTTCCTGTGAACAGATTATTTTTAGATATAAACAATATTTTGTCATAGTAAATCAACAATACCTTTCTTCTCACAGTCTTGTGCTGTTTCAGGCAGAAAAGAAGATGTTTCAGTTCAATGTCAATGACCATGAAATCAATAGTATCTGCAGATAGTAAAAAGAGATTATGTGCACTTGAGGTGTGTTACATAGTGAAAGAGTGGACACATCCCATCAGTTGCTACATACAATTTGTGAGCCCTTTGAGGCTGTGTGGACTCACCACATACTGCCAAATGGAAATAGAAAGCTGAAGGGGAGCTTCCCTTACACGAAGGGGAGATATTTGGTCATCGGAAGGTTAAAAATCTCCCCACAAAAAGCTGAAGCAATCATTTATGTTCTCACTTGGGAGTCTGTCTTTTACCTCAATTACTTTTTAATTTTTTTTTCGAAGATCAAATTCCCATCTAAATACAGGAATCAAAGTCTTATCTGTTATTTTCACCTTTTCATGTATAGAAAAAAAAAAACAAAGATGAAAACATTTTAATATGTCTTGAGAGCTCTATTTTTATATCCAAACATTTTTTATGTCTACAAATTCAGCTATGACCTTTTTGATTCTGAATCAGTAGGTACAAAGAATTAATGGGGCTTAACAAATTTACTCTATAATCACACCATTAGTTTATTTAGATTAATTTTCTAGATTGTTCTCATGTTCTCATAAGCTTAACCATGGCTAATAAATTGATAGAAGGCGCATTACAAGAAATAAACTGAAAGATGACTTGCTTAATGACTCACCAAAAGACAAATGTTGTTACAAAAAGTACTAAAAACTTCTCATGCTAAATATAGGGGATGCATGGGAAATACCTATATAAGATGTAAGCACAGTTAATATCATTGCTACTACACATATTTTCATTAGTTTTAACATCTAAAATATAAAGAAAGCAAGATAAAACAATGGAAAGGTGAGATAACAGCTCAAAAGAGGAGAGATGGTAAGATGAAAAAAAAAACCACCTGCAAAATATTAACTCCTCGTAACTGAATATACAACACATTATGAAATACAGGGAAGTCATTATTAGTATAAATATTCTGAAATCTTTACCAAGCCACGTAAAGTTATTTTTGCAAAGTTAGTACAGGGCTCTGGGGGAAAAAATAGATAGTTTCATATGGAATCAGGAAAAAATGCAGTAACTTATCAATCTCCTAAAGCTGAAGTATTATGCACTGTGAAAGATGCAAAAAACCCTCAAATGATTGCATATCAAACTGGAACTTGGGAACTAATGGTAACCTACACATCAATATTGATGATTAAGTCTTCTCACTGTTTACAAACACACCTCTTCTCATTTCAGTGCTGACCCTAAGCAGCTTGTACTTAATAGAAGAAACAACAAACCAGCATCTCCAAAAGGATTTTCAGAGGAACAAAATCACAGAATCATAAACTGTTTTGGGCTGCAAAAGACCTTAAAGACCATCTAGTTCCAACCCCTCCTGCCCTAGTCAGGAACAGCTTCCACTAGACCAGGTTTCTCAGGGCCCCATCCAAACTGGCCCTGAACACTTACAGGGTGGAGCATCCACATTTTTTTGGGCAACTTCTACATGAGCATGGCAGCTGTGAACCTGAACACAGGCATCCCCAAAGGCTGTGACAAGAGGAAAAAGATGAAATGCAAAAGTAGACACTTTAAATGAAGTGTTAGGAAATGAAATGAGACAAATTGTGAGCAGATGGAGTGATTTAAAAGCACTGAGGCATTCCCCTTCCATAGTGTCCATTTTCTGACTGAGTTTTCTGTTTAATGGATGGTTTCAGGTTTTGCTCTCTGGCTTCCAGAGAGTAATTCATCTCACCTCAGAATTTCAAGTGATGGCAGACTCAGCATTTGGCAGCCAAGAGAGTCTCTACACCATTGCCAGGACAGAGGCTCCTTTTGCAAAACTTCAATCATTTACCTCTGAGGTGGTCTTCTAAGACCTTCCTCAATGTCAGTAAAGAAAAATAAGCAGTTTTAGAGAATGATGCATCTAACACATTTCAAAAGTGTACTCTATGTGGAAATTAATTCCTTTCCAAAAGTGTCTTTTTCTCTTTGCTGACCATTGAAGCAGATTAGAATGACTAGCTCAAATACCCATGTCTAGACTGTATCCCACGCCTGCATTCCTTTGACAAATCCCACCCAAGACGTCAAAAAATGAGAGGGAAAATATCAAACTGTCTGGTTATGCAAGAAGAAACAAGGAAAAAAAAATGCTGGGCCCTTTAATGAACTAGATGAAGTTTTATTGAAAATATCAAATAACATAGACTTTGGGATGTAAAACCTCCCTTATTTGGGGACTATTAAAGAATCAAGAGCAATTCTGAAATACCTGAAAAAAATATTCATTGTCAATTCGACATGCGGCTTCAGCTATGATAAAATCAAGCAAAAAGAGAAGACTGGGGGGGAAAAAAGAAAAAAAGTGCAAACTCACTACGCCTGCTGTGATTGTTCCCAATTCCATTAAATATTTCCAAGTTGTGTTCAGTAGGTCATAAGATTACTAGGAAATTTCTAAAGACAATTTTCAACATATAACTAAAATTTGCTTTGTATTTGCAGATTTATAATGATTCTTTGAAGTTTTTCATTTACTATTTTCCCCCAGTTAATCCCTAGGAAATACCAAACATTTATTCTATTTTGGAGTTTTGTTTACTTGTTTGTTTTTTAGGAAATATTTCTCGACTTCTTGGCTGGATCAAGAGTCACCAGTCTCCCTCCAAAATCATCATTTTTTTTAACTGGGAGCACGTATTTTCTTTTGAACTGACTTTTTGAGAGTACAATTCCCACATATGTTTTATCTGTCAACTTTTGTGTCGTGTAACCATTCCTCTTTGTGTCTCTGTTTGGACACCTTAGCCAAGCATAAAGTGATCCTGTGAGCAGGACATACTCAGAAGTTTAAAAATTATTTATTGGTTATCGCACTCATATGATCACCACTAGGTTAGGCATTAATGTGCTCACATCTCTTTATAAGACATATGCAGAGTCTCTGCTAGCTAGGCAGGCAAAAGTCAGGAAGTAGAAAGGGCAGCTCCTACAGCTCCCTGGAGCATAGCCACAGTCATGTCTCCTTCTGACACTGTCTTTTCTTGATGATTTTATACTTGCTCATGTCAGTGCTTTTCCTTGTCTTCAATTTCAGCTTTCTAATTTCACATGAATCTCCTGTTCAGACTTTCAGCCAGCTTTTTTTTTTTCCTCCTGGAACTTAGCATTTTCCTCAGAATTCCGAGCCATGGTCGCATACCTTCAGCAATGGACCTGGTATCCTCAGGCACAGGCAAGTTCATGGACTTCTAGACAGAGTCACACTATATTTTAGCACTGTTATGAAGATGATAAGTTTGATAAGGAAAGAAATTAGTTTTCAGTGGTCACCAGTCAAACCCATAGTTCTGAGTATCAGTTGCTTAGCACTATTCTTATGCTTATCCTACAAAAAAGCTCATCTTTTCTTTGTGATGCAATACTATACATTTCTGCCATAAATCTTATACAATTCCATAAATCATTACATTTCTTTGAACATTTCAATCTACTGATCAGCAGTTGAATAAAAGCCAATTTGAATAAACATTGCAAAAAACTGCATTAAATCCTTTAATGACACCTATCCATAACTATAATCTTGCACCCTCACCATTAAAATTTACTCTGCAGAGCTCATTGAAGAGATCTATTTTTACATGTCTACTTCTGAATTATATACATGCCATTTTTGTCAGTAATAAAATAAGACCTTTAAATTAAGTTTAATCCTCAATGATTTTCTTTATATGTCTCCTCATTTTCCATGTGGGCCTCAAATTTCTGAAGTAAGAATTCAGTCTTTTTGACAGAGACATGGTACAGCAGTCACACCACTAACCAGTTTGATTGTGCTGACCAAATATATAAGTAACTTAAAGTGCTGTTACTGAAAGCTCCCTTCGCTCGTGTAGCTTAGTCTGTTTCTGGAAATTATTTTATACACACATTCAAATCCCTTGTTCCTTAAATATACGGGTGCTCCAAAATACCTGTTCTGATAAACACCATGTTGTAAAGCCATTTAAGCACTTATGTAACTCATGTAAGATTTTTTTGGTGCACTTTATTCTTAAGAAAATGTCAGAGAATTCCAAAGAACAACTACTAAAGGAGCAAAGAATGAAAGATGTATATCATGTTATAAAAAGGTTGAATATGGATAAATTTTTCTAAATGCTGCAGATAAAATGAGCTTTGACCCTTGAAGGATAAGGGTCTGATCATGTCTAGCTATGGGAAAGAGAACGGATTGAATCTGAGTTAGGGAGCCAAAAAATCACATAATCAATGAGGCTGGAAAAGACCTCTGAGATCCAACCTCTGACAGAACACCACCACGTGACAACCAGACCAGGACACTGGGTGCCACACCCAGAATTTCCTTAAACACCCTCACTAACTCCACCACTTCCCTGAGACACCTATTCCAATGCTTAACAACCCCTTCCATGAAGAAATTCTTCCTGATGTTCAACCTGAATCTTCCCTGGCACAGCTTGAGGCCATTTCCTCTCATCCTGTCACTGGTTGTCTGGCTACAACCTCCTTTCAGGCAGTTATAGAGAGTGGTAAGGTCTCCCTGAGCCTCCTCTTCTCCAGGCTAAACAACCCCAGCTCTCTCAGCCACTTCTCATAGGACATGCACTCCAGATCCTTCATGAGCTTTGTTGCCCTCCTCTGGACATGCTCTAGCACCTCAATGCCCTTAAGGCCAAAGGAGAAATGAGTATTTCTCTTTTATGACCATAAACTAAAATACAAGGAGTTTCACCTCAACTTGAGAAAGAAGTTCTTTACGTAGAGGGTGACAGAGCAGTGGAACAGGCTGTCCAAGATAGTTCTGGAGTCTCTCTCTCTCTGAAAAACCCACCTGGATTTGTTCCTGTTACCTGTTTCAGGTGAATCTGCCTTGGCAAGGGGGTTGGACTAGATGACCTCCACAGTTTCCTTCCAACCCCCACAATTCTGTGACTTTGAGTGCCAGCTGCTATATGTGAGACACTATCTCATTTGCTGTCCTTCACAATGACTTGCTGTGTTTACACTTGTAACTTACTGATTTAAGGTTTAATTGTCACCAACTCAGAAAGCTTCATCTACCCCACACATTCTCCAATTTTTTAATAGGTCAGACACAGCATAGAAAGACCAGGAGGCTAACTAATGGACTTGAGCTCACATCTAAAAGAAGGGCCCTCCTGACATATTTGTGACTTGCCACAGCTGTCAACCAAGTATTAATTTAGATGCAAGTGTGGTCTTAATGACAGTACTGACAACTAAAAATTAGAACTCTGGCTATAATTAAGGCAAGATTTTTTTTTCCCCCATCACTAGGCCTCATCTGACATTCTCATCTAAAATCTCATCCTGTAAACATTGGGAAAGAGCCCAGGATGATGAAATTAGCAGGCAGTGACTCCACAAGATGGTGTCAGTGCTGTAAGACAGTCGCAGGGCTCTGTTTTGTAACTATTGCTGTTTAGCAGTTAAAAGGCTGGCTAAACTCTGAAGAGACCCTGTAGAAAACAGCGGGTGCCAAGGTTCCACCAACACACCTGCACCTTCTCCTATCTCAAATCCATCCCAGCATCTCCCACATACTGGAAAAGGACACAGATAATGGATGCCGCAGGTGATGGAGACAAATTTGCGTGAAATCTAACATAGTGTTTATTCACAAGTTTAGTTTGAACCCCAGTTAGTCAGACTCCAGGGAGAGCTCACACATCTTCTACACTTGTGTTTCTTTGCCCTCCTTCAGCACGTCTTCTTCCTCCACTGCTGGCTGCAGGATCCATCTGCATCTTGAATCTGGGTGCCGTGTCCGCTGTGGCTCAGACCGGACACACTTTAGTAAAAAAAAAAAAAAAAATTAAAAAAAAAATCTCTTTATAATCTTTTTGCCCCGAGGCCACCCAATCAGCAACACGACGCAGTTACCCGGCGCGGCTCGGCACTCCGCGGTGCAGAGGGAGGGGACACCCGCCCACACGACAACAGGGACAACCCCCGGCGAGGCTGGGCGGGCCCCCCCCCTCCTCCCAGCGCCGCCGGCCGGTGGCGGAGGCGAAGCGGTGCCGCAGGCCAAGGCGGGGCGGTGCCCCCTCAGCGGC
>JANRGV010000051.1:92188184-92199865 GCA_024734035.1 Alethe castanea | reverse complement strand
GCCATAATTAGGACTTTCTGCATCTCCTAGTGCAACATGTCCTTCTCTCCATGTTGGAGAGAATGTAAAGTCAAAAATTTATTGTTTTGAGTGTTACTGTTCTAAGATAGTTTTCAAATGTTTTTCTGTCATATATTGGATTTTTGTCACTGTTTGTAAAGGTATGGGACTTGAGAATTCTAAGTAGGCTTATTTAGTTATGGATAAATAACTATTTATTTCAAAATTACCTTGGTCATTTTTGATATCAGGTTTGCTTAATACAAACAGTGAAAATTTCTAAACATGGCCTCAGTCATTATTTAAAATGTAGATGTATTGTTTAAAGCTTATAGCACTCAGATTCTAAAACAATTCCTAGCTGTAAGAAGTCCCTTTTGAGAGCAGAAATTGAGTGTCTAGGTACAGTTCTTTCTTAGCACTTGTAATACGGAAAGTAGTTTTCTGCCATTTCCCTAGTTTGGTATTCTTAGCTCCCCATAACTTTATTTAAGCATTTTAGATACAGAGATGGTAGTTCTGATGTGCTTCTATGTAGGGTTTTGTGGAATTCTTCTGCATTTATAGAGAGAAGTGCCTGAATGTGCCTTATATGTTTTAATTGGCTTTGAGCTGGCAATGGCAAGTATCTCATGGGGTAAAGGTGCAAATCTAACCAATATGAGGCTAACTAGCCTGAAACAAATAATTGTTTCTTTAAGAGACATGAACCTCTTAGTGAACTTTTTGATACGTTTATTCAAAGGCCATATAAAGGAAGCGGATGCAAGAACTACATTTCTACCTTTCACTTGGGTGAGTGCTTTGTCACACAAGTGATGTGAGGAAGTTTAAGTCCTTCAGTTAGCTGGCTCTGATCTCATGATAATCCTCACCCCACCTCCTTTTGCTTTCCATAGATTCTGTATCCTCCTTCTCGATGGAAAACATTTATGTCTCACCTTTTTTTTTTTTTTTCCTCCTTTCCTTTCCTTAATCACTCAATCATTTATTTTGTTACTAGCAACATATTTCTTCTTTATGCACGGACCTAACAATCCAGGAGACCCAAACTATCTTTTATTTATGTGGTTATATAGGTGAATGTGGGGGAATTTATAAAGTACCAGTCTTAGGAGGTTGCATAAGGTTGAATTTAGTTTTTTTACAAAATCCCTAAAATCATTAGAAAAGCCTACATGAAAGGATAAAAAAAGGATTACAAATATTGAATAGTGAGTCTTAAGCACTCAGGATCATAATTCATTATTTCAGCATGTTATGGCTGAAAGATAAATTATACCAATTCCTTTACTGTCCCTTTGGAGTTCTTATGACTCACGCTTCAAGCTGTTTTTGTGCAGCCATTAATGCTGGGCATTTCAGCTTGAGTAAAATGTTCTCTGTGCAGGAATCTGTTGCCTGGTTTTCTGCAGTGTATTTTCTTCCTATGTCACCCATTGTAGTTTTCCAGTCATTAAATACTTCCATAGTATTTTATTAATTAAATATGCATATCTGCTAGTAGCTTGTTTTTTGCTTTAATGAGAAGAAATTGCTGTAATTTTTTTTTATTGCTTATAAGCATCTTAAGGTACTTGTGTCTGATTTAAGTTCTGAAGTAGACCATAAAATAAAAGGTGGCTTTAGACTTTGAACTAAATGATTGTTCTTGTAATGGCATGAACTAGGAAACGGATTATTTAGCAGTGGTAGTATATAGAAAAATAGCCTTTAACTTTTTTTGGTTGTTGAAATGGTATCCTCAAAGTTTATAATTTTTTTTCGTTAGGGATTTTTTTTCTCCTTACAAATTAATCCTTAGAAAAGGATCAACATTTTGTAATGCATATCTTGTTACAAACCAAGCACGTATGGGAAAATCCTTCAGTTTGATCTAATAACACTTTTATTAAAGCTTTAGCCTCTAGTATATTTTAGGTACTGCAGTTGAACATGCTTCCCATCACTTAAACATCCTAAATGGTTAATGCTTTTCATTTCCAGAAATGTAAGCACTTTGCCTATGGATTTGCAGAGGAAGTCAGAAGATTGAACTTTGGTGCTGTAACGCCTGGTTATGATTTTATGAAAACACTTAGGTACTTATCTTAATTCTTCTGCAAGATCATATTTGTGTTAAAAAGCTCTCTAAATGCATATTTGCAGGGTGCATATTTCTTCTGTGCTGTGGGGTTCTCACCCCTAATGCTTTTGAAAGGTTTTTAAATAATAGTGGTGAGTAATGCTGAGCAATTTCTTTCCTCTAGGGAGGGCATAGAGTCTATTCTTCCTTCTGATGTTCATGAGATAGCTGAGAACCGGCTCTATGTGTCAGTCACTAACTCGAAGAGTGGGGAAAATCACTTGGTTTCAAATTTTTCCTCCAGGGAGGACCTCATTAAGGTAATCATGTTGAATATGGAAGTTGTAAATAAAAATGCTGGAGTTTTTTCAAGGCTTAAGAGTATATTATTAATTGTACAGTAAAAACACTGGTTTATTCAGGTAACCAGTGGTTCTTCAACCATAATATAAACCATGTTTAAAGCAGAGTTTGATCGTATAGCTTCACAAATTTTGCTAGAATTCATTTGGTATTTGTGTGTGTTTCCTTCATTTGTTATTCAAGTTCTACTTTGTAGGTGTTTCTACAAATGTTTCTAAAAAGTGTTTCTAAAAGTAACAGGTAAGTAATTGTTGCAGTATATGAGAACACAGTAGAGGGCCTCAAAATGTTGTAAAAATGTTTGCATCTCTTACTTCATTGATATCATTATGTTTCATCACAAAGGAGAGTAAAAGAAGTTAAAAAAAATGGAACAATTCCTACAGGTACTTGTGGTTAACAGTTATAATGTAATGCTAAGTACTGTATATAAGCTGCATTTTAACTGTAAAGTATATCTTTCACTGCCCTTCTTTTCATCTGAATGCCTCGTTTTAAATTTGGATCAGGATTGCATGCATAAGCTGATACAAGATGGTAGGAGCAATTCAGATGCATGTGAAGCAGATGTTCTTTCTAGTAATTGATTGTATCTTAGTGGAAGATATAATAAGATAGCAGAATAAAGGAGGAAATAGAAGAAGAAGTAATTCCTTATTTCTGTATCTTTGTGGTTGCTTAGAGCAAATAAGAGATTCTTTATAGTTATTACTGCTTTTAAAATGACATTTGTTAACAAAACCTCAAAGTGTGCTTTGGGAGTTTGCCTTTAAAGTGTATTTTTTAAAATTTTGACCCTATTGCATTGTACATGAGCAGTCCTCAAAATTTACAGGACTTTGTCATGCAAATATAATTATGTGAAAAGTTTGTCTCAAATTATGCACTGTTATTTCTAGCTATAGTATGCAGTGGTAGCAAGCATGGAGATTTTTATTCTTTATCTTTTTGCAGTGAAATCTTCTAACCGGAGACAATTAGAAGCATCAGGATGACCTTGGAAATATGTACATTTTACTAGCATTTCAATAGTTTTTTCATGGATTTAACAATTTCTGTTCTATTCTTTTGTTCTCTATGGTAGCGGTAGGGTGAGTTGGAATAATAGTAATAAAATTGCATATAACTGCTCATTGAAATACATTTATATTGTCTTATCTTCCAGTCCAGCTCCTAATACCTGTTTTTGTGCATGCCTTCAGCTCTGCCTGTATCATGAGTACAGCTGTCTGAATGCTGGTGGCTGCCATGGGAGCAGGGAGGGTAGAGCTTGTTAGGTTATTTTATTGTATCATGCCTAGGCATGACCTACATCCAAGGCATGGAAAAGGTACTGCTGTGCAGATTGTTTTATAAATGGCAAAACATCTGTATCCCTTCCAGAAATCATTCAACTTCAAATGGATTTGATTTCAATGCTTAATAAACAAGCCTTATGGTTCCAAAGGTTTTCATAATGGCTAAACTGAATGTGTGTTGCTAGAATGTTAAGCTTTTATCTTTTTGACTATTCCCTGTGGACTCAGAAAGGCCTATTTAATAATTTATTTATTTAATAATCTCCCACTTTTGAAATAGTCTTCCCATATGTGAAGACAATCATCTTGTATCAGCATTCCTAGACTTGCAGTTCTTAAACTGGAGGAGAAAGGGAAGAGAGGCACAATTTGTGTTTTTGTGAGGGAGCAAGGGACAGGACACTGATACGTTTAGTTTGGGAAGGTAAGGCAGTGCCTAGAAGTCTACACTGGTCTGTTAGTGGTAGGAAAAACTGAAAGTGTTTGTTCTTCAAACTTGTCTTCCCGCTCCTCACTCTGGAGATCTCAGTGACTTTATAGGAACAATTGCTTTCTTCAGTCCTCTTGAAAAGAGCTCAAACTTTGCAGGATTCACCTGGTTTTGACTTCATTCACTAAATCTTTTTTCTGTGTTTCTCTTAGTTTAAAAGGACCAAAGTCTATGAGATGCAGTTGAGTAAGAGAGGAGAAAAGGTGCTGGACTGGGAAGAAGCTGATGTTTGGAACTTGGGAATCTTGTCTTAGGCTTTTGTGACTGAAAGGCCTTTTTGGTAGAGAAATAGCTGCAGTTTCACATCAGGAAACTGAGAGAGCCTTTTTTTTTCTGAGCTCAGACAAAGGTCTACATCACTAGAATGAGAAATAGACCGGAAAACGGTTCTCAAAGTGGAAGTTGAAGACTTCATATATCTTAATTAAAACTTATTAAGGGAGCAGAGGGGCTTAATACTGAAATAGCTTAAGTTCTGTAAAAGTAAATGTAAGTCCAGCCAAAAATGCTTAGGCATTTTCTTCCATAATCGCTATGGATTGTGGTTTTTTCTGCACCTCTTCATCTTTCATGGTGTATGCACCAGTGTATGCACCAGTTTGTGACCTGCTTCTCTTCCCCAGATCCATGCCACCACACAAGCATGAGCATATTCACCCTGTTTAGCTGTATGAAAAATTCTGATATGGTGCACTTTGTCCATGCATTTACCTCTTTTCCTGGAAATCCTGTATGCTGATTATATATATATATATTTTTTATATATATATGTATATATATATATATATAAATATGGGTGGCTGCTTATCTGTGGAGATACCCACACTGTCTCATAGGTATTGCTATGAATGGATAGAAAGATATGTGTGTGTGCACAATTGTACATGATAGGAAAGGTATCTTGGTCTAAAAAATATTTAAAATAAAAATTGGGAACAGCTATAGACAGCAATGAAGCCTTACAGTAGAGGAAATAGTAGTTTCTTAATACATGAATCTATAAATGCAAACATGGGTAAAGGTATACATATGTGAATTTCCAGGATGTTGGTGGTATTTTTGAAACTTTGAAAATCTGATTTATTAGAAAAGCAAACACTATGTTAATATGCTAACAGAATGACTTGATCACCTTTCTCTTTGACAATATACTGCTTTTTCTTCATCATATGCATATTTA
Organism: Alethe castanea; assembly: GCA_024734035.1. NCBI lineage: Eukaryota > Metazoa > Chordata > Aves > Passeriformes > Muscicapidae > Alethe > Alethe castanea. The sequence continues at coordinate 92,194,469 of JANRGV010000051.1, read as the reverse complement.
AATTCTTGAAAAACATAGATTTATTTCACATTGTGCAAAACTCAGTTCATACTCTTGAATCACATTGAGTTAATTTTTGATATTTTGTTTTGAGAGTTGTCACTGTCAAGTCATAGAAAAACAAGCCCTATTGAATAATTTTAATCACATTTTGACATACCACAATAAGAAGACATTTTGAGATGACAATGGATTTGTGTAAAACTATATTGACTGGTAAATATGTATGAAAATATGTATTGGTTCTAAATTACTTTATTGCCATTTTAAATTTTTTTTTTCTTTTTTCTTTCTGCTTTCTTCTCTCTAGGTCCTGCTAGCAAGTAGTTTTATACCAGTGTATGCAGGAATTAAGCCAGTGGAATTTAAAGGACAGGTAATTTTTCATTAGCTATTAACTTTCTTTTTATATGTTCTTCATTTATGGTGTAACTATTTTGTCTTAAGGGAAAACAACTTCAGTACTGTATTTAGTATTTTTTATAAGAAAAGCTTTTTACAGTTGTCTTTACTCAATCTAGCTCCTACAAATTTTTTGTCTTTCATACATAAATGCATTAACACTTTAACAATAATTTCATAAGCATGAAAATGGCTATTTCTTCCTGTGAGAAATACATGATACTTCAGTTCCCCATTCATACAAATGATGCCTCTAGAACTTTTATAACCCTCACAGCCTCCCCTGCCAAAAAGCCCCACAAAACCATATGTATTTGCTGCTAGCTAGGTAGTCATTATATCAGAAAGCTTGTCAGCTTTAGAATTATAGATACAGCAGTATATATCAGCTGAAATATTCGAAGGGTATAAATCAGTATTGTTTGACTGCTTGAGTTAAATGGAGACTGCTTGCAGCTTCCCAGGGTCTGGAATTTTGTTGATTGAGTCTATATGTCACTTGTGCAATTTAAAGGGGAATATTGGCTATTTTAGGTTCATTCTGCCATTAGTTAAAGGGAAGAAAATGTCATTATTAAATTTCTTGTGGTATTCTTTCAATTAAGAAATTGAAAAGTTGGCTCTGAGCTTTGTCCAAAAGTTACTTAAAACCCATTTTACTGGATGAACAGTTCTATTATGATTTGTATAGGTATTGTAATGTTTAATGAAGCCTTTTTAGATTTTTTTTTTAGCCTTTTAGTATTTTACTGCAGCCTTTTTTCTAGGGGACGGTTCTCATTCCTGAGTATTTTTTGCATTCAAAAGTTAAATCAATGAAAGCTTTGTGGAAATAGGTTCTTTTATTACTTGAAAGCTTCTTGTCATTCCCAAAGCTTCTTACTGCTCTCCTTTAGTGACATTCAGAAATGGCAGTTTCTGGAATGAGGTTGCTTTCACTTATTGTTACTTGTTGGAATAATTAGTTCTGCACGTCTGCCCTGACTTTTTTCAAACTCTATGAAACAGTGCATTTGTGGATTGGGGAGTTTTTTGGAGGGTGTTTTTTGTGAAAACTATTGCCTGTAAATGCTTCTGACTTGCCCCAGATGTTGAGATCTGGGTGAGAGCTGTCACTTGCAGTAGCATTTCTGTGGTTTGGAATGGTGGGTAATGGGGATGTGTGGGTGTGTAGCAGGAGCCCCAAAGCACACACTGTATATGTGCTGGACATGTGGCATGTACTGTCATGCCCCAGACATGTAAGCACAAACCCAGAAGGTGGATTGGATATGGATTTGGCTCTGCAAAGTCACCTCTTATATAGCATCACATTCCAAGTTTCCTGGAAGTTTCATCTAACAGACCAGGTTCTGTCTGTCTGCATTTACCCTAGTTTCAGGAGGTAGATTTCTTAGGACATGGCAGCATGGAATCAAGATGACTTCCTGCAAGCTGCTTGAGTCTACTGGCCTTATCAGTACTTTAGAGCAGTTCATCTGGATTTTCTCTGGGCTGCATGTGTCACCTGCACACGCATCACCAGCTCATGGAGGACTGTTTCTAAAATGTATTTCACTGTGTTACTTGTGCTGTGTTACCAGCTACCATTGTGCACATTGGTGAGTGTGGTGCACTTTGCTGAATTAGTCAAAAACATTGCTAGCCTGCCCATATGCCTACAGAGACTAAACCCAGGGATATACATTGCACTTTAGTTTTACTTTTAGGAAGAGTATTTTTGGGAAGCATTTGGCTTCACAGGGCATTAGGTACTTTACCTGGAAATGTGCATGCCTGCAGGCTAGGCTCTTGGGATGAGTAAGCTAAATTTTATGTTAGTATGGACAGAACATTAGTCTGCTATATTTTCTGATTAACGAGTTGGAAAATAATCTGACTGAAGGGGGAACTCTAAGATGGCATATGAGAATTTATAGTCTGTTAATGGCCTTAACCTGATTGGACTAGTTTATTGCCAGGATTAGGGATTTCAGATATCCCAGAACTAAGGTTCCAATAACACTAGTGCAAACTTGTTGCATGTGAAATTATCTTTCTCTGACTTGGTGTTGTGTCCTTTGAGTCTCTGACAAGGTTAATTTTCAAGACAGATAAAGATCTGCATATGATGGAGTTGGCTGTGTCTTCTGGTGAGTCTCTAGTTGGTGGGACTGTAGTTCTCATGGAATAGCTTTGTAAAAACCATCTGCTGGTAAATGGGTAGGTTCTGTAAGGTTAAGCCTTAATGTCATTGTCTGGCTTGGTTTTCATTGCAAGTTATTTCAAAACTTTCTCTGTTTTTGCATTGTACTAGAGTGTTAGTGAAATCCATCCAGAAGCTATCAGGAATTTGTCTCATTAGCTAAGAAGCATTTTTCAATAATTAATTAGTGAAATTAAAAGAAGCTGGTGCTTCATTTGTCTTTTTGCAGCACATAAATGTTTTATTAGTGTTTTAAAACTAGGAAATATGAGGGACTATAGAGCTAAATTATTTTTGAGTGAAGAGCAGTTTCTCTTAAATGCTCAAAAGAAACTACAGAATCTACAGAAAATAGTATTAAATTAACAGCATTGCCCATGCCTTAGTAAATGTTTTGATTTTCAAGTAAGTATTGAAGTTACTTAAAGGGAGGAAGGGGGAAAAATAAATAATCAGAATTTTTAAAAATGTGAGAACTTTTGAGTTTTAAAAGTACTAAGTTATACTTGTGAAAAAGATCAATAATTTCATTTGTTATGGTGTCTTTGACATGGCTTACACTGGATTCTGCTGTATATTTCACTGTAGGAAATGCAACAAAAGGACACTCAGTAGTCTAAGGAACATTGCACATAAATCAATAGTAAATTATTATTTACAGACAGACACAAAAAAGACTTGGTGCTAGAAATGTTCTGATATGTTGCAGCTTTACTTACAGCAAAGCTATAACGGAAGTTTAAGAAATCTGAAAGATAGCTGTAAATTATTCTGGAATTTTATTCTTTTTTTTGGCCTTTTTTTCTAAGGTGAAATGATCTTACTCCTCATTGAGAAATTTGATGTTTTTGCAGAGTGAAGGAATTCAGCCGTATATTGTGGTACTGACATCAGCTAATGTCAAGGGTCAGGTGCTATAGCATATAATGAAATAACAAGATGAAAAGGGCCATAGAAACTACTAAATGTTAATATTTGTAGCTTAGGTTTTGAGATCAGGAGCATAAAACTGATCTGAGAGAGTGAAGAAAAGAGTAGTGTGGTGGGATTGTGTATGCAGACAAACACACGGATGGATGGATGGATGGATGGATGGATGGATGGATGGACACCACCACTAACCCCCTGCTATGTATCCATGTGTTAAAGAGTAATTCAACACATCACCAGGTACAGGAGTTCACAGGGAAAGTCAAACGTGGCACTGGGAGAAATCTGTGTAAAATTAAAATAAGATTTGCTTTAAGTGAGAGTAAAGGACACAGCTGAGAGGGATCTATATAAGTGATGGATCTCTGAGAATTTCAGGGGCTTCTGAAGAACAAACACTGTAACTGGAGTTAATGCTTCCTGTATAGCAGTACCTACACTGAGCTAGTGTCTTGCCAACAGGCAATAATTTACTTTTTGTGAGAGGGTTTTTTTGGTTTGGGTTTTTTGGTTTCATTGTTGTTGTTTGTTTATCAAATTTTTGTGACTAAGTTCCTGTGGTGTTTTCAGGAATTGTGATGTAAAACTGGCATTATTTTGCCATTTATGATGGTCAGATAGAGCATCACATCAGGAAAACAGTCTTTTTCTTGATTGGTGCTGAAGTACAATTTGCCATTTTGTTTTAGTGGTTTGTGTTAATATAACTCGAGGATGATATCCTGGAGGTGAAACTCTTAAGAAGCACTTAATCTTGTGAATCTTATTCCTTACAGTATTTCAGCTTGCCTGGCTTTGTGTGCCTGCAGTACTCTACGTCTTACATAGTTAATGGTTGTTTCCTTTGTAATTAATGAAGACAAAGGCACTTTTTCAGCACAACTAAAATGAGATGTAAACACCTACTTTAGGATAAAGTGAATCACATGCTAGAAGTGTTTAATCTACCTTGATGATAAAGGAAGTGTAGAATTACTAATTGACTTCAGATGTGTAAAGTTCAGTGAGATGCATCTAGTCAACAGATCTCATGTATGATGTCAGTGAATCCATCTAGCCAGCAGCCTGATGTTGAATTTTGGGCTATGCCTGTAAACACAGAAAGAAATGAGAAGGTATAAATACATTAACAAGGGATGTCAGCTGTCCTGTTTATATGGGGATGGAATTTGGCCCCTAGATCTCATTCTTCACTATGCTCAACTCCTGCAGCAGACTTAAGTCTGCTCTCTCTTCTGTCATAGTAGTTCAGCTCCTTCCCATCTTTATCCTTCCAGCTACTGCTATCTTGTGTAGTGTATGTAAGAAGAAATGAGGCTCTGGAAGAAAAAAATCACAGAAGATGAGAGCAGTCATTTGTGGTTTAGCTTCTACAGTCCGAGTACCTGCACATACAGATTGTAAAGCTCCTGTTGTCAATCAGAATGATGTTCTAGAGGAGTATACGTTATCTGATACGGTTTATGTGTAATATTAACAGTCTTGTCTTTACATGTATGTATTGAGAAAAATTCCGTATGGGGCACTTTATTTTTTAATTAACTAAAAAGTCTTATAAGTAGCTTGGTAAATACGTTACATGCAAATTTGCACATTTTATCAAATGCTCATTGATTCAAATCTCTGTGTGTACATTTTCAGTTCCTTGATATTTGACACCTACTGAAGCTTATTCATTGTATTCTTAGAGGGAAACTTGTACATTTTCTTGAGAGTGAAGGAGGCAGGGTCAGCAAGGGTAAAGTATTGCATTGTAATCATACTGTGCTGGTGTTACTTTAAAAATATTTCTGTTCTCCCATAGAAATGGGTTGATGGTGGCCTTACCAATGGCCTTCCTATCTTGCCTGTTGGAAGAACTGTGACAATTTCCCCTTTCAGCGGTCGATTAGATATCTGTCCAGAAGATAAAGGGCGTGTGGACCTGTATATTAAATTAGCAAAACAAGATATGATGGTAAGTTGCTTGTTTATTAACTTAAAAACACTGAAAAGTACTTCTGCAGTTGTGTTCATATTTAAGAGTCTATTTGGTGCTTATATGTCATCTTAGGTAGTTTTGGCATTTTCTGTTTTGCAAATGGAGGTTCAGCCTTTTAAACATAAGGAAAGGTGAACGTAGAATAAAGTTTGGAAAGCATTGATCTAGTACAAAATTAAGCAAATTATGACAGGCTGTTCAGTGTAAATAATACTAGGTTTGCTTTACACATCAGGTGTCTTTGACTAGCTAAGATGTTTATAGAAAAAACTTAAGTGGAATACATCAGGAGAGGAGAGCCACAGAGCATTTCTTCATAGTTACTGAAATCAATTGCTCTAACTGAATTTAAAATACACGTTTAAGTAGTACATTTAAAATGGTATATACAGTGATTTGTCACTGCATTGCACAAGAGAGCTGATGAACATTTGTGACTAAAATGCATTTCCAGAAGTTTTATGAGAAGTAGCAGAAACATTTCTGTATATTGAAATATAAGACTGATTTTTATTACCTCATTTTTATTGTTGACATTTCTGTCTTTGCAACCTTTGTCTTACAAACTTTAACCACAGTTTTGCTTTCTTCAACATGCTGAAAGAAAATATTGAGTAGTGATAGACCTAGTGGTCAACAATATTGCATTGGAAAGAAAGATTAACAGTAATTAGTAATTAGTTTAAAACTTTCTTTCTAGGCAGTTTTTAATGTGTTCTTAATTTTCCAAAAATTAATATTATGTAATTCCTTTCTCAATTGGATCAGTTTTTGAATGTTTTTGGTT
>JANRGV010000051.1:92160204-92188084 GCA_024734035.1 Alethe castanea | reverse complement strand
TTGGATCAGTTTCTGAATGTTTTTGTTTCACAGAGAGATATTAAGTGTGGTAGTATTGGTAAAGATCATAAAGTATGAAATTACTGATTTTCATGTATCTTGATAGGCAATCATTGTGTATTTCTTAGTTGTGTTTTGTATCTAGACCATGAAAAATGAACTGGTGATTAGTTTATTTTAGAGACAGAAAATTAATTGCACAGTTACATTGCTTCTGGGGTCATGTGCATAATCACAGGCAACTTTTTAAACTATTCGAATTGAACCACCTCTGCTTTTAAAGCTGTAAAAATGATTATTAAGAATAATTTCATTTCAACAATATTGTAATTGCATAAATTGAAGAGTGGTACATCTTCATTTACCTATATCAGAATGTAAATAGTTTTCTCTCTCCATATCCTAGTGTCAGAATTTGAATAATTGCTTACTTCAAATAATGAAGATGATTTTGATATTGTTTTGCAAAATTGTTTATAATAATGGCCAAGTATTAATTATATAATTGAGTTGTTCAGAACATTATTAAACCTAATTATATTTTTAGTCTGTTGTAAACAATTTTATCAAGTCTGTATTCAAGAATAAAGCTCCATAATCTTTTCACATGATCAGAGTGACCACTTAAGATGCTGAGTAATTCTGAGTAATTTGTTGGTAGTACAACCTATGTTTATACTCATATGTTAAACATTGCCTGGGAATGTTCCCAAGAATGTGGTTGTTTGCACTAGTAAGTTGTCAAAATATTTCTTTGCACAAGTTTAACATGTGCCAGCTACCACTTTGCGAGACAGTGTTGGGAGCGTGTCCAAGCTAAAGTGTTTCAGAAACTTTGGACAGTTTTACAGACAGACAGTCTGTCTCAGATGAGTTTAACTCTGTGTGTGCAGTGTTTGTGCCAGTTTGTCCTGGCACTCAGCAGTGACCCTGAATGTAGTTAATTCCTGATGTAGACACAGCCATGCCAGTCTTTTCATTTTACATTTGTCCATGAAACAGATGACAGAACAGTCATGTCTAGATAAGTTGCATTAATAAACTAATTTACATCTTCTTGCTTTGTTGCAGCTGTCCCTGGCCAACTTAGTAAGACTTAATCAAGCTTTGTTCCCACCAGACCAGGAGAAAATGGAATCGTTGTACCAAAATGGCTTTGATGATGCTGTACGCTTTTTATTGAAAGAAAACTGGTTTGAGTAGACAGCTCATGGAAAATAGCAAAACACGATGGCTGTCAAAACACAACCACAGGCATCCTGGAGAATCTCAGGGATTGCTGCCCCAGTTCCTGTTCATGGAAATAAACATCCCAATGGACTTTCTTCTGCTTCTGCTGAGGAAGCATCAGTTGCACTCCACAGAGCTGTATAAACATGTCAGAACAGGAGCTGGATGCGCCTGCTGCGGATGTCTTGTTTTGAGGAGGTTCCACTTCGATTCATTTTGCCTCAGCTGGGGACTTGAGTGTGAGATTTGTAAAAAGCTTGTAAAAAGTGTTGTCATAATTACAGAGGTTTGGGAAAGTCTTTTTCAGTGTTATTTGAGAGGAGAATTGATGTTGTATCATGAAAAATTACAATCTGTATTATTCATTTAACAGAATTCTGCATATTAGTTCTGCATATTAATTGGATGCTTGCAGTGTTACTGAACTAAAATATAACTTGCACTGTTCTAAAGGACTTGAAAATTAAGTACTAGCCATAAGAAAATAAAACATTTGCACTCTTATGTATTTTTTCACATTAAAAGTTCTTTTTTCAGTGAATGTTTTCTTTTAAAATTTTAAATACTACCTAAATTTTTAGCAGAAATATGATATAAAAATAACTTGTAAAGAAGGGTGTAAAAATTGTTATATTTATTATGTTTACTTCCTCTGCCAAAACTGAATAAATATATTTTCTTGAAACTTTTGTAAAGAGTTTATTTACAAGTGTCTTTGAATGCTATAATGATCTGATTATCTGCTATCAGTCTGCTGGAGAGTAATTGATGAGAGTCAGTGAGTGATGAACTCAGATTGGCATTTCTTGTTATTTTAACATTCACATTGTATTGAACTACCTTAAGTTCAAGATTTCCTGTCTCAATGCCCAAATGCTAAAATCTTCAACTGCTTATATAAAAGCAAAGAATGTTTGGTTTAGAAGTTTGGGGCTTAAGTTGATTTATTAAAAAAAAAAAAAAAGTAAAAATTGTAGAAATTGGAGGTTGAATCAAGCATGTATGAAACTTTAGAGTTCCTGAAAACAACAGAAAAAAAAATCTTTTATAGCTGTTTGAAAACCTCAGCAAGTAACCACCATATTTATATTAATGTGTAGATTGATCACATTAGGAATCATGTGCGGGGATTTAATTATTTTATTACTGTTTTTGATAATGAAAGAAAAAAGACTGATATAAAGTGCCTTAAATTCATTTTAGAACAGCATTTGTTTCTAAATGTGTGAGGTTCTGTGTAGAATGATAGTGATATACAAGATAGCTTGCATGACTTCCAGATTTTAGGGTAGCATTTTTGCATGTAAAAGTGAAAGAAGTTACCTTTGTAACCTGTGTGTTGCCCACTTGTGTCCTCCTTTGTACAGAGGACAGCTTCCAGCATGAATTGCAGTAGAAGATAATGCTATTAAAACATTCTCTTCTTTCATTCTCAGATCTTTCTGATCTGCTGTGATCGAAATCTCTGATCTAATGGTAATAACTGACCTGCAATTCTGGTGAAATCTTGAAACAGCTCTTTTTGACTCAGAGAAACTGAGAAATCTAACAAGACCAGAGCCTCTTAGATTTTGTTTTCTGTTTACGATAGTTGTATTCTTCAGGGAGTGAATATGATCCTTTTTGAATGGAGGAAGTTCAGGGGGTTTTTACTATTTCACAAGATCTTCAGTTTGTATGGATCTTTCCTAGCTAGGTTGCCTGAGTAATAGCTGGAATGTTCTGTTAGAATGTCATAAATCAGATGAGAAAGGATCCTTGGCACCTTGTTTTTCTCACAAAAGCCTAAGATATTAGAGAATCCTCTTTACCAGGTCCTAAATAAGTGGAGTTGAAAATCAGTTTGTGATCTCTTTGTCAAAATAAACCCCAATGAAATAACTGGATTTTTAATTTCAGAATACTTCCTAGATAGATTCTGTTGCTTCTCTTCTTTTAGATGTGTTTGAGGTGTAGTCCTTGCGTGGCTGGAGGCAAAACCTACACTCAACCAAATTTTGTCTTCTGATGGACTTGCTACACAAATAGGCTGCATAACTATTAAAAAAAATGTTACTAATACCTTAAAAAGCTGAAAGAGATGAAACTTGCAAAAATTCATACCTGCTTCGTACCATAATGCTGTTGATAAGTGTTGCAATGAAGATGATTGCAAACAATACTTTAAATAGAAGGTTCTGTTTTTGGTGAAACAGTGGTTCTGCTGGCTCTGTTGTCTGGGAAACCATTGTTTTGGTTTGTTTGGTTTTTTGTTTCAGATTTCATGAATTCTTTTGAAAATCGGTACAAGCGCAGTCAAATCTAGAAGATGAGACAGGCTAAAATAATATTTTTCTCATGAGAATGAAAATACTTTTTATTGCAAAGCAGATGTTCATGTCTGTACTGATATTTCTTCAGATTATGCTAAACATATGCTAAGGTACTTTTTATGTTTATTTATTCTGAAGTAGGACATACAAATCATAAGCAGCTATTTTATTCTTTCATAATTTTCCATATTTCAGAAATGCCATGATTCTATATTTTCTAAGACCTCTGTTTTCCTAAAAGACTCTGGATTCTGAACTCTGCTCTGACCTTGAAAACTTTGGTCACCTTTGTTGATGTGTAGAGATTAGAAATGAAGATCACTATGAATATAAAACAGCTACTTTGTTGTTTAATAAAAACTGTAATTGGCTGGAAGTACTAGGCTAAGCAGTAATGCTCATCATCCAGATGTGGGTACATCCATGGATATCTGATGCCTGGACAGGTATTTTATTTCTTCAAGAGAAATTTTTCATATGCTATCATACTCGTCATTTCTCCTATCTCACTCTTCTCCCTCACTCTTCTTACAAATGTTAATTTTGATCCTTTTTTCCATTTTCTTTCCTTCCTCTAGGGAAACTAAATAGCATGTGTGCTATTATTATATATATTTTTCCTGGGGTCCAAATGAAGTGTTTTCTGTCCAGTTTTCCACAGAATGCATCTTGAAATCTGTAATTGCTGTTTAAGTCTGGTTGAGGGTGTGTTAAATAATCCTTAATACTAGATGAAGTAATTGGAAGTTACTGTTTCAATTACTATTTTCCTTTAGCTTGTCTGCATGTATACTATCAGACAATATATTTAAATGATTTGGAGGTAAATTTGAGTCCTACTAAAATTATCAGGAATTCTCTCTCCAGTCCCTGGAGGACTGAGACTCCATTGTTGTGATACTGGGTCATGAACTTGAGGTTCTTAAGTCATTTGTAACTGAAGATGTACTCATGGTCCGGGAGGATCTAGGCAGTCTGCAGAATTGGACTGAAGAGTATCTCTCAGGTTCATCAAAGAAATGGGCAAGTTCCTGCATCTGCTTTGTACAGATGTACCCCTAAGGGGGTACTGAGGAGCAACAAATAAACCATGAGCCAGCAACATGCTTTCATGGCAAAGGCATCCAACAACATCCTGCCTGGCCTTAGGCAGAGCACTGCCAGCAGTTCAAGGATGAGGGTCCTTCCTGTGTCCTCTGAAGATGCTGGACCAGATCTGGAATGCATTCTCAGTTCTGGGTTCCCCAGGATAGGAATATTATGGACTTTCTGGAGTGCGTCATCTGCAGGCCCATGAAGAATGATTAAGGACTAGAGAGCCTGAGAGAGCTGTGATTGGGTCCCTGGAGAAGAGAAGGATCAGGGGAATCTTAGCAGTTTGTATAAACAGCTGTGGACAACAGAGCCATGCTTTGTTCAGTGGTGCCTAGGGACAGAATCAGAGGCAATAGATACAATATGAAACACAAGAGGGTCCATCAGACTATCAGGAAAGTCTCCTTCCTTGAAGATGCTCAAACGCCATCTGGCCAGCCTTTTCTATCTTGAGTAGGGATGTTGGATTATATGACCTTCAGAGGTCTCCTCTAACCAGTGGTTCTGTAATTCTTTGACTTACTGCAGTCCATTTTTATTTTATATAAATATTGATGTTCTTTACAATATGTGATTAAAAAAACATTTTTTAAAAAGGATGTTTCATACATCTAATATTAAGAATTTGTGTTCTGAACTCATTCTGAATTTGGTTCTGATGTTTCATTCTGTGGTAGGCTTCCATAAAAATCCATGGAACATAACAAGTTACTGATTGGAACATAAAAAGTAATGTCTTTGCTGTTTGTGTTAGAGGATAGAACATATTATATTTTATGTTTTTTCAGTTCCCCAGAACTTGCTGAATTTTTAACCTTTCAGAGTGGAAGTTTATGTCCAACTTCTTTCGAAGCAACTTTCAGCTGTTTCTGAGAAGCATGTGAAAAACTGCAGAATCACACTGACTTTCATTTGAAGGGCCTTCATTTGATCAGAAGTGGAGGCAGTGTTATCAAGTGGAAAGAGACAATTTAGGTGTATGAGTTATCTGAATTAGATGCTTTTTAAATGCACTTCTAGTTGTGGGCTGGATTAGCTATGAACTCCTGTTGGTTTTTGACAGAATGTCAGAGCTGAAAGGCTTTGCTGAAGGCATTGACCTTTTGTGCTTTTTGTACTTGGAGGTGACTTTGGTTCAGTGACTGCTGCCTTCAGTTCTTTTCTTCAAAGAACTGCGTCTGTGGCTCAGATGGACTTCACACCTCACATCTGAAATGATGGAATGGCTATATCTGTCCTTAAAGCTCTATGCTAAATATATAAACATTCAGTGTATTTAACCCCTTAATATTTAACCCAATTTATAATTTTAACTTTAAAATTAAAAGTTAGGCATGCATTATATGCAATAAAGATTTGATTTTTTGAAGAGTTTCAAAACAGGAATTCTGAATTTCTTCTGAAGAGATAAGTTGTGCTGGAAAATAAATGAACTACGTATATACATCCAAAACTGAAATTGGGTTTACTGACTCTGGAAACCTGAATATGTTTGTCTGCAAATGGAATCAGTTCCCAGTTTAGATAGAGAAGGAGGGAAAACCATTATTTACTTCCCAATGTCCAAATAATAGCAATAATAATTTTTCAAAAGATCATGACTGTTCTTCCCTATCTGAATGCTTGCAGTCAATCTTTACCTATGAATGTCACATCTCACTTTGTCTAAGTGTGGTAGCCAGCACTTTCAACAAAAGGAAACAAATGCTCAGATAAATTTCTTTAAATTATTTGGCATCTTGACTGTTACAGAAAGGAAGAATTTCAGAAAAAAAAAAAACTAGTGATGAAGTTGATGCTGAATCCAGTGAGCAGCGTGTATCAGTTCTTACAGCACAATTAAAGTATAAGTCTGTAACCTCTCATTTTATTCTATGAATTGTTTCCTTTCACATATCTACAGTTGTAAGCAACTTTGAAACATAGTGTTCAGCTTGCATTATTTGACTGTGAAAGTGTTCATTTCCTTCAAGTCACACGTCTTTAACTATTTCAAGACTGCATTTCAAGTACTATGCAAATTATGATAATCTCTTTCTATGCATCTTTGTTGTATTGTTATTTCCTTAGTTTACACAAGTATTCTACGCACTTTAAGACAAGTTTAAAATGCACATTTTTAGTCCAAATAATTTCTGTTACAGTTCCAGATATGGCACATAAGCCCTACAGCAGTAAACCATTTAGCCTATCTGACTGTCAGGATTATTTTGGTTATTAATATTTCTTTAAAAAACATATAAGCTATGACTTTTAAAACAACATTAGGTATTTTATATTGGAATGAAAATATGCATTACAAGATGGCATAGCTGGCTAAATAGCTAAGAGGGGAAGGAATTGCAGGGATTTGTAAAGGTAGGGGATATGAAAGGAGTTAGAAATAATGTCAGACAGTGCCCGGGGAGCTTGTGAGGAATTCCTCTCTGACAATCTGTAATTACAGTGGGCAGAAACTGTTTTACAGAATTGCATTTTTAAAACCAAAGAGGCTGCCTTAACCTGGGTAAAAACAAAATTGTAACTGTGTGCTTTTGTTTGAAGTAGAAAAACCCAATATACATGGTATATTGGTTGGCATTGAAAAGGGGTTTGAATACCTTTAGCTTTCACAGTATTTTGATGATAGTTATATACATTAATGTTCATTTAATTTGTAGCTGTGTGGACTACAAGGTTCTTTAACTTGAAATAACTACATGAACAAAAAGCATTCTAGGTTAATGGAGAGATTTTTATGTATGTTTCTTTTCTACCTTGATAGAGGTAACATCACATGTGCTCATATCTTGGTTACAACTGCATGCACTTTCTTCTTCATATCATCTCCCTTCCAGTGTCACATAGAGTTCTTATCACTGACATATCTTCATATTCTTGACTAAACCCGTTATTAACTGGTCTTGATGGCTGGTCGTAAATCCATTCACTCTGCATGGTAGCGCTGCTATCTGTGTTTCTCAGCTTATTCTTGCTCTTTGTATGGCACTGGTGAATCTGTTGCAATAGGCACAACAATATATATTGTTAGGCAGTAAAAATGTTTCCATCAGATACCTCATCTGTTTAGAGAAGCGATGGCTAGCTTCACTGGGATATCAGTCTTGTGTTTATTCTGAATTGGTTTTAAAGTTGTTATGCATATTGCAGTTGAAATGAAATGTGAGAATTAATTTTCACTACACCTTCATGAAGTTTCATAGACTATTGATAGCTTACATATTACAAACCTTTTTACTACTAAAAATAAGAGCTAATTTACGAATACCTGTGTACATATTGTTTTATAGCTTATTTGGTTCTAACTTAATAAAAACTTAGAATATGGCAACATTATTATTTTATAGCTTATTTGGTTCTAACTTAATAAAAACTTAGAATATGGCAACATTATTATGATAGAGCAGAATAATTATGGTACATTTTTGTTTAAAGTTATTTAGAATTATTATCTTAGAGTGTTAGATTAATTAATTTCAGTTAATTAGCATATTATATGATGAATTCTAGGCCTTTACAGGTACCAGAGTAAGGACGATTTATATTGCATACAAGAAATTGGCTGAAAGTGTGTACCACTGGTTTCATGTAATGCTTCTCCATTTTCCAGTATTACCCTTCAAGATATTTGTCTGCTGTTACTTTTGAAAAAAAAAATAGGGCATGGGAGTGGTGGGAGAGATATTTTCATTTATTCTTAAGTAGTACAGACAGGGTTTTTTGGAGATAGATGTCTTCTCTTGGGGAGGATCCCCAAACAAGCACTTGTAATGATGCAGTTGTCAGGCACAGGTATTGGGGATAGTCCTTGCTGTGTCCTGCTCTAGACTTGGAAGCCCTGAGAGAGTTTGGCAGAGGTGAGAAGCAAAGGAACAGCTGAGTAGGAGGATTGAGGCTCAGAAGAAGCAGGTCAGACTTATTTTTGAGGTGTGGACAGAAGCTGCCTTTAACTGGCTATGACACACTGGATTTAAGCAGTGAACTGTAAGGGCCAAAGGACCCTTGAGTCACCCAGTCCCACTCTCATTAGTTTACACTCTGGTTTTGACACAATGCACATTTTCATGACAGGAAACATTTGTCATTTAGTAAAGAAATGACCTTTTAAAAGTTCCTAACTTTTTAAATTTCAGTGTTGTTCTATGCAGTAGGTTTAGCCCAGCAAGCACGCAAGCATCTGCAGAGTGGCTTGCTTGTTTACTTCCCAATCCCCAGGCTGGGACTGGGGAGAGAATATGAAGAGCAAAACCAAAAAAACTCATGTGTCAATATAAAAACAATCTAACAGGTGAAGGAGAGAGAAAAAAAAAAACCAAAAAAAACCAAAAAAACCAAAGAAATCAAAAAACCTAACAAAAAAAGTAACAAAAAAAATCCCACGAAGTAATGCAGGGGAAATCACTCACCACCTCCAGCAAAAACAATGCCCAGGCAGTCTCTGAGCAATAGGTGGCTCAAAAGCAACTCTCCTACCCCAGCTTTTATTGCTGAGCATCTCTTGCCCACTCCCAGCCTCCTCTTTGGAGCAGCAGTGTGAGAAGCAGAGAAAGCCTTGATGCCATTCAAGCACTGCTCAGGCAAATCACTGCTGTGATATCAACACTGTTTTAATCACAAATCCAAAGCAGCACCATTTGGACTGCTATGAAGAAAGCAAACTCCATCCCAGTTTACTGCTTCTGCTTGCTAATTGTGCTCACAGTGATTAATTTTAGGAGACTTGGTTGGCTCACCTTGTATATTCAGATGCAGTACATCCTTTGTCAGGCTTGTGCTGCTGCTGTATTTTAGCAAGGTTTGACTCTCTACCACATCTCTCTGGCATGAGTTCACTGTGCCACTCAATACTCATATCTTGTCTCCTACTGCCCGAGTTCTGTGAACATTTCTCGTTTTGTTGTGGCTTTGAGGTAACAGTACTTAACAACCAGTTATTAAAGTAAACAAAACCTAAACCTTGACCTAGAAGGGCAATCAGATACCGTAAATATCTTTGTAATTCTTGTAACTTCTGTCTCTGGTACTGGGTCTTATGTGATAATGAAGTTCTTAGCTGTCTGACAGTATCAGCAGAGAGAGAATGGTTGCCATAATACCAGATTCAGTAATACTGAAGTAGGAGTACCTTTAAGCAGCACAAGCAGAGAAAGACAGAACAGTGAAGGAAATCCTGCCTTTCAGTCAGGATTTGGCCCTCTGAGCGAGGCATCTTTCTAGAGTTAGAGAGATTGGTTTCTGATTCATCCAGAGCTGAATTTTGTTCCCCTAAGCCTGTGTAAGTTTGGTACCTATTCCCTCTTGATCCAATTTAGCACAGGTTTTTTAACTTTTAAGGGATTCTACCACAGTAACTTTGAGGAGAGATGTTGATAAAATGGAAAGGGGTTTTGAGGTCTCATATAAAGTATAATTTGGAATTACACTTCCAAGTACAGACCTTTTAAAGATAAGTAGAGCATGTTGTACTGTTGAGGGTTAGGCAGGACTATAGTGTCATCCATGCTTTCAAGGACTTGTGACGCTCATTTGCCACAAGTTATGGCATAGCTCAGCTGGCTTCCACACAGGTTTGTTTGTTTCCAAATGATTTCATTTACATGAAGATTATTACCAAGTAGGATCAAAGTAGATCTATTCATTAACTGTAATTTTAGGATTTGGTTCCATAAAAAGTACTCAATTAAAGTGACTATGAAGTTTTTCCTGAAGTGGAGTCCAGGAAAAAAGTGAAGGATTTTTAAAATAAAATGGGAAGCATACAAACTCACCATAGGTTTAGACATTGTTGTACATACAAACAAATGTTTTTTTGTTCTCTTGCTAAAGTCTTTCCAAGTATTTCAGCTGTCAGGGTGCTGCACTGCTGGTCAGGTAAATGCTCAGCAATGGCCCAAACCAACTAGTGGGTGGGGTTGGGCAAAAAGCCCTGGCATGACTGGTTGGTTGGACAGAACATGGGTAAGACAAAAGATGAGCAGACAGTGATGTGTGTCCAGAGGAACTCATAAAATCAGGAGCTGGTTTTCAGAAGCATGAAACAAGCAAGATGTAATCACTTTAGGCATTTGTTTTCTCTTTTGTGTCCAGATTAAAGTAACAAGATCACCCAGCAACATAGAAAATATCTTTCCTGTTTTCAGCAAGCTCAGAGAAAAATCCCTTGTAATTTGTTTGTATGTCACGGTTTCCTTTTTTTTTTTTCATGGTCACATCCTCAAAACAGGATGGGGACTATACCTCTTAACTCTTTACTTAACAGAAAATAGAGGGACTTCTTACTTTATCACCGGTGAATATTCAGGCTAATTTGCTTATTGTTTCTTTCCATCAGAGGACACTATCCATCTTTAGGTTTGTGTTATTTGTTTTTGAAGTTATTACTTACACCAAAAGCTATGGTAACTGTAGTGACAAAGATGGTATATCCAAGAAGAAGGAACCAACCCCACCAGATCTTATCTGATGTTGTACAGTCTCTGCATTTCAAATCTGGAACAAAGAGAATGAAAATTAGGTCTTTCAAATAGAAAAAAAAAAAAAGTTTTTTTTCTGATAATATTTAATTTGTATAATTAATGAGAATTGACCAAAAAGAATAATTGCCTTTGTCTTCATTGCATTTTCTTTTATTGTTTTTTCAGGAGCAAAGATTGTCTCTTTTTACTCCAGACATGGAATTTTTGAATCTGTTGCAAATTACTTATGCAATGGAAAGTAAATAAGATTCTCTGTTTAATAAAAGTGGGATATCTGAAAACATCTATTATGTAGAAATGGCAATGTAAATGACAGTTATCTTACCAAGTCTCAGGCAACTTTTTCTTCCTTATTTTTTTTCTTCAGGTTAAAACTAACATATGTGTATGGTGTAATTGTTGATAGAATTTCCTTGATTGCTGTTTTTTAAGAACTCTGAAGAATTGTTGGACAATTGTTAAATACAAAGTGAAAACTGGAATAGGAAACTGCTTTGTGGCCTTTTAGCACTTGCTAACCTGATTTTTCTGGAAAGTTCATAAAGAAAATTTGGCTCATGTGAAATAGTGTATATCAGTCACTGAGGCCATATGCTCAGCAGAATTCTGGAAATTCAATTCATAATTAGAATTAGGGAAAAGTTATAAATTATTGAAAAACATTTTACCATCAAATGGAAAGAAAACTCTGCTTCCACATATCTCTACTTCTGCACTCTACACTCTCTAAAAACACTCACATTCCTGTGTGAATTTACTATACATCTTTTGACAAACTGGAAGAGAAAGCCCAAATGACATTTTTCAAGAGACCATTTGTTTATAAAGACTGAAGAAAATTATAAAAACTGTTATCAGGGGCTCGGATTTGGCGTTTTTAAGTTTGTCACAAAGACTCAGAAAATATTTGCAGAGGAGATTAAGGAAAAATATTAAAATAAATACAGAAATACAGATGCCATATATTTTGATATAAAAATATTTAGAATTTCATAAAGTATACAGTCAATGTTCTGCAACTCAATGAACTGAACTGGTTTACATCCACAGAAACTCACTGTCACTGAGATGTCTGTCCAGCTGTATAAATAGTTAGCACCAGACAAAAGTTGTACCTATGCTCCCCTACTCGTATGACTGTACACTGCTCCTTTACACCCTTCTTTTGGCAGACACAAGCAGTAGGAGAGAAGGCAGTAAGGCTGAAGGGAAATTTGTTTCACCTTGCCCACATCAAGCGTGTTTTCTGACACTCCCTTTTGTGTGACTCCCAAACGCTCCTTACCATGCACAGTCAGTTTGGTGCCATTTCCACATTTCCTCTGTATTTTCTCTGTTAGCATCACATCACAGAAATAGGAGTTACTGGAGCTCTGGTCAACGTTGCTCAGCTGTAAGATGGAGAATCCCCTGAGGATGTTTTTTGTGATCTGCATCTGTGCCCTGCCTGTGCTGGGGCTCATCTGGAGACTGGACTGGTTGTGGCACTCAGGACCTTTCCTCCAGTACACGACTGGCTCCTCCTTCTCCTCGCTGGGGTACTCAAACACACACAGCATCCACACCGTGGAGTCGAGGAGCACGCTGGCATCTTGAGGGTATTGCAGGACCAAAAGCTGTGGCTTGCTGCTGGCTGTGGGGAGTGAATAAAGCACAGAGCAATCTCTCATCAGAAGGGTGGTCTTGGCCAGCTGAGCACATGGGAGTGGCCAATGCGTGGATATACAGAGAGCCACAGCTACAGGCATCTACTGTGAAAGGTGCAACAGTGGAGCAAACAGCACTTTTGCTACAGCCTTACAAGAAGCCACAAACCCACGTTTCCATTGTAAATGTCCTTGTATTTGTAAAATTACTTTCAAATAAAACAGGTTTGTCTGTTAAGGGTTGCATATGCATTTTTATATGGACTGTAAGTTGGAAAGTCATTACCAAGAGCAGATAAAACTTTGTTTAAATAAATAAGAACAAAATAATAACCAGATATTTTAAAAAGCTTACTTCTGTTTTTATATAGTCATTCTTTTTAGACTTTTTGTCATTTCATATCATGGAATGTTTTGGGTTGGAAAGGACCTTAAAATTCATCTAGTTCCAACCTCCTGCCATGGGCAGAGACACCTTCCACTACATCAGGTTGCTCAAAGCCTCATCCAATCTGCCTTGAATGCTTCTAGGGATGGGGCAGCCACAGCTTCTCTGGATGACCAGTCCAGGTTTTCCACCATCATCATAGTAAAGTATTTGTTTTCGATATCCACTCAATATTAACTCTTTCAGTTTAAAACTGTCACCCCTTTTCCTATCACTACATGCATGCCCTTTAAAAGGCATATAATTTGACCATAATTACTAAGAAATGGGTTTTCAGAAATTATGGGTCTTTGTTAAAAGAGATTCCTGAAAGCTTTTAAAAGAGCAGTAATCCAGAAAAGTTTATGGGTCTCACTTTTAAGTGGGCAAAAAAACCAGTGTATCATCAGTGTAGCACATCAACAGGAATATTTCATTACCCATAGAAAACCAGTCTCATCTCAGTCAAATGAAGGAGAGGTTGATCACTTTGTGAAGGGAAAAAGATGGCTCATATATGAAATATCTTTTGCATTTTAAACAGATCGTGAAAAAATAACATTTTTTTTGCTTTAAGTTCTTTGGTGTGACTACATATGCTTTTAAAAGTTCTCCAAGACACAATTTTATGAAAATCCTGAAATAATATATTGTCCCGTTCAAATAATTATAAAAATGCCAACATAGATATGAACCCATGTTTTCTACTTTTTCATTCAGATACAATTTTAACTTTGTGTCAGATGCACTTTTCATTTCTATCTACTCTTCTAAGTACTTTATTCTTTTTTTTCCACTTATTTTTGCTTTCCTCCATAAAACAGCACCTTGAAGTGTTTAAGGAGTAAAACTGAGCAAATGAAATTTTCATTCTTGATTATTAAATTAGAATTTCCTTCATCAATCAGTTAGGGTTTGGTGAATTCTGGGCTAAAATAAATAAACAAAGGAAAAAAATACCTACTTACCAGCAAAGTGAGTGAAGTAAGTTGCCATCATTAATATATTAAGTTGCATCATTTTCTTGGGATTGCTAATGCAGAGATTTTAAAACCTCTGCCAAGTCTACTGATAACACAGCTTTCAGTAAGTAGCTGAAAAGTAAATTCAATCTCTGCAAACAACATGTTTTTAATCTTGCTTTTAAGGGGAGGTCCTTGTGGTTTCATTCACTGTAACTATTTCCTTTTGTACCACCAGACATCTTGGACATTGCAACATATTAGCTTCTAATATAGTTTCAGATTTAACACAACTAGGATTATTTTTACATTCTGAGAATTTTCTTCAGATGACTAGGAGTAGGATTAGTTTTGTATAGCAGATTTTCTCCAAGCTGCCCATCTCAAAATAAAAAAAGGTAAAACCCTTTAAGGTTGGGAGCAGTGCCTATGATGTAATACAGCTAAGTCTGCAATAATTCTGATTGCTTTTTCTCAAAGTTCCTTTACACCTTAAACACCGCATGGTGACTTTGCTTTATCTAATATTGATTCGTGTAGATAAATCAAATGTACTACAGGAATGATTCAGAGGAAACATTATTTCTCTTCACTGAAATAATGCTGAATGTCTAATTATCATCCTTGCATTCCAGGACACGTGAACATTAGCTGCCAAAAACTATATGATGGCAAAGAGGGCAATATATTTAACCTCCTAACATACACCTTCTGGATTTACAGGAGCACACTAAGTTAGTTAATATCCTTGTAGCATCTTCTGTAGAGTATTAAATTTCATCCAAAAACGTTACTCTTCAGCTTAGTTAAAACTTGTTACCCAGCCTCACTGCCTACAGATTTAAATTTTGGGGTTTAACTAAGAGATAACTTCCATGGGAATATTCAGTTTTGATCTGAAGGCTTTGAGAGATAGAGTCAACACATTGAATGGTCAGCTGCTGCAATGACTAATCACTGTCACCATGAATGGCTGTGCCTTAATTTGTATTCTGAGCTCTGTCTTCAGTTTCTCATCACTGAAACAGCTTTGCATCTCCTCTATCGCCCTTTAGTACCCACTCCCCCTTTTTTAAGGTAATACTTATACCTTATATAGAATAATTTTATGATATGATTTTAAAAAATTCAAAATTTCTTGAAACTGTTGTGATTTAAAACTGGACTCCTTTAAAACCCCTTTATTCAGTGTTAAAAATCTAATTTCTATTTTTTTGTCCTTCCATCTTGTTTATAGATACAAGACTATTTCTCCACAGAGTCCTACTGGGAATTCCCTGTCAAGTGATTTTCTATTTGAAATGTATCTTTTCAGAGTCTCTGTTTTCTTATGTGGTACAGGAATATTGCAAATTCCTTGAGTAAAATTAAGGCTACAATCAAAACCTCCAGCTTTCCAGTAGATGCTATTTAAGGATGTCTCCTCAGTGGTAATTTTCAGAGGTGTTTTGTTAAACTGATCTTCAATCACTGAGTATACTCTAATAATAATTTGCACTTATTCTGAAAGAATTCCATTCTTTTAATTTACATTCATTCAAAGGTACATCCCAGGGGAAAAAGAAACCAAAAACCAATTGTGTTACCTTATTTTGTTATCAGCAGATAAACACATGTATTTAATTACTTTTACCAACATTTGAATATAAAAATATCTAATTGAATATGCTTTTTATTCATTACATCTGAAACTAACTAGGTTAAATACAGAAACAAAAAGAAAGTGCAAACCAGCAAATTTCCTGTTATTAGATAGTAGCTCCTCAGATAACACTCTACTTTTTATCTATAACATTTTGAAAAACAATGATAAAAGCCCTTTAAGATACTGCCTTGAATAGGAAAAGAGACAACTGATCAAAGACAAGCATAAATAAATTAATGAAGCTACTCTGGGATTCACATGTGCATTTAAGCAGCTATTCAGTATCAGAAAAAGCAGGGTGGGTTTTTTTTTTGTTTTTCCTGAAAATGAATTTAATTAATGATATAGTAATGAATTTATTTTATACTCTAACTCTGTGTTTATCTTAGTATCTTAATTCAACGAATTTTGTCCTGAAAAAGGTTTAACATGGTCTTAATAATACGTAATTGCAATAGTGCTGAACTGTACTACTGAGTAGAATTGCAGGCTACAAATAATGATTGGTTTATTGGCTAAATATTCAGAAAACAGAAAGGCTTACCTACAGTTGTGACTATCTAAACAATAAAAATTTCTATTTTAATTGCTTGAAGTTTCTGTGTTACTGGTATACAAGACAAAAAGCAGGTTTTATCTTTCTAAAATACTGGAGAAAATCACTAATGAGTTGAAACCCCATCATAACCTTGACGTTGGCTTCACCAGGGTCTGTGTTCACACTTACAGACAAGCTTGTGCTTAACTCTTTTTCTCTTCATTAAAGATGTTTGAGAAGAAGCTGTGTCCCATAGGAGTGATAAGCATGTGGCATAAGCACTTTCAGGAAGAAAGATCGGATGACTTTTATATTTTACTATGCAAGTGAAACTAGTGGCTGAGAAAACATGATGACAGATTTGAAATAGAGAAGAGTTTAAATAAGATGAAACATAAAAATGCTCTTTTATGGCATAGAAGAGGAACTATTAAAATGCCCTTGAATAAAAAGTGCTTTCACTCCCTAGCACAGAAGTGATATTAATCTTTAAATATTTTATATTTTCCCTGCACATTAAATGGCTAACACACAAGATTTTAAGATTTGAAACTTCCAACAAGTTAGGAAATGGGCAATGGCATTATAAATCTTAAAAAGAAGTGCATAACTTTAAGATACCTAAGGGTCAGAGGATCAATTTCAGACCTATTTCAGGACCATCTCATGATGATGAAAATAAGAATTGGGTCTATGATGATATTAAAGACATACTAACATATAAATAAAATCACATTTAGATTTTCTGTCTTGTCAATTCTGTGTGGTTTCTTATTCCAGCTTCCACTGTAATTCCAGGGAATTTAGAAATTTGATTTCTAAATTTAGAAATTTAGAATTTAGAAATTGATTACTTTAAAAGTATATTTTTAATTTTCTGCTGAAAGAAGGATTAGATATAGGCTCATAAAAAATGTCAATACCTACTAAAAAGGCCTTAATTCCCCCTGATTATTGTCCTTCCACAGGACTGGAGAAAAACATGGATGTATGTAATGAATAGACTGTAACCCCTCCATTATCAGCATTATTTTCCACTATGCTAAGACTTATGTGATAGTTGAGAATCTAACTGAAGGGCTGCTCGGTTACATTGGGAGTAGTGCCTATAATATAATACAGCAAAGCTTGCAATAATTCTGGTTGCTTTTCCTGCTATGCAGTTGCAGTCTGGAGGAGTGGCATGGTTATGTAGTGGCTAAATGAAAAACACATACATGATTTGTTTTGATAACAGTATCACCAAGAGATGAGAAAATAAATGTTGTGCTAATTTCCAACTGAAGCGGTGAAAAGGGATAACAAGACATGAGGGATGAGTCAGTCTCAGACAGTGATAGCCTTTACCAATAAGGATTTGGAGGTATTTGTGAGAAGTAATCAAGCATTTTATGAAGTCTTTGAAAGTGTAGGTGAATGTGGTTTTATGAAATAAAACAGTGCCTTGTAGTTTGACAACTACCCCAAAACAGCTACTTTACAATATAGAACAACTTAATATAGGCATCTGCTTAGTATATGTTAAACAAATAGCATAACTTGCATTCAGTTTATTGTTTTTTCATTATAGAGTCCAACAAAGCAGGCTAGCACAATAAAATCTTCCTAATGGTGTAAAACAGCAGACCTCCGAAATAGTTGCCCTTGTGAGGCTGGAGACATTTGAGAAGGATGAGGCAAGAATGACACAGATGTTGTAGATCCAGCACTGTCTTATGATGGAGGATGTGATTTGTTGCTGCTGAGTGTGTACGGCCTCAGGATTTCTCTGTGTTTTCTACTCAGGAGTTCAAGGTGAGAGAGCTGCAGCACTAGCACAGACTGAGAGAACCTACCTAACTCCAAAGCTGCTTTATGACCAGTGAGTGCTCTTGAAAGCTTCATGGCAAACCTGCAGGTTCCCCAGTTGAAGACGAGGATGTAAGCTCCTGCTGGATGTCTCCATAACAATGCATTTTCTGTCCTAGTAAGAAGTTGAAGTCACTACAGTACTTTTCGTTGAAAAACAGAAAAATACAGGAGTATAAATTAAATTCAGAAGGGAAAAGCAAATACTCTAATGGTACCCTACATTCCCAACTGGGAGAGAAAATGGGTGAAAACACAGATGATATATGGAAGAGCATGTAGTCTTACTTGACCAAGTTTACAAGCTTATTTTAATTATTTAGCAGTTTTAAATTTTTCTAGCCAAGAGAGGGTATGCCATCAACACCAGACTATTTACCATGTGTATACATCTCTTTACTAACCACTGTGAATTAAAAATGCCATTAGTCACTGGAAATCTGCAAACCAAATTTATGCAGTGTTCCCTTCAGTAAGTTGCTCCATCCCTGGAAGTGTTTTAAGCTGGATTGGATAGAGCTCTGAGCAGCCTGGTCTAGTGGAAGGTGTCCCTGTTTGTGGCAGGGGGGTTGGAACTGGATGGTCTTTAAGGTCCCTTCCAGCCCAGACCATTCTGTGAGGAGCAGGTATGGATAGAGATGCCAACAGTGCATATCAGTAGTGGATCCAGTTTGGAAATTAGAGTAAGTTGCTTCTGAAGTCACCTACCCTAGGACTGTTATGTGTTACAACTTAATTAAAAACTAGTTACAGTTTAAACAACTATCATCAGAAGAAAATACCTTGGCTGAATTTTAAAAATAAATGTTATGCAAGCAAGAAAACTGACTGTAAATGACCATTACGAGGTGGAATCTTAGCTGCTGTTTTAATCAGAACGGCTGGAGATAAGGAATATATTTTCCACACAAGGCAATGCTTGAACCTGTCACCAATTAGTTTCTCTCTGGACATATCTACTTGCTTTCCCCTCTATATGAAGCATGCTTCCACATTCTGGAGGCTTCTTCCCAGTTCTCTGTGTAGGCATGGAGTAAGCTTAGACTAAAACACTTTCATTTAGCTGTCTGCATGTGTAAGGGGTGTTTGAGCAGCCACCATGGTTAATGGAGATGCTGCCATTGTACATAAGGGAGTCTAAGAGACACTTCAGCTAGCCAGCTCGTTGGAGTCCACAATATATTGAGATCACTTTGTCTTCCTGGGCATTCTTTCTGGAATCCAGCACAGAGATCCAAAAAAGTTGTCAAATCTAACAAACCACTCAAGCTGACTAGTGGTGCTGAATTCTATCAGGCTGCATGAATCAAAAGTATTTCTACCAAAATTAACATAGTGGTTCAACGTTCTGATCCTGGAGATCCCTGAAAGTGATAATTCCATAGTTTCACTAATCATATATGATCCTCTAAGATTTCATGTAGAGACCCAATCCTTGATATGTGTTCAGAGGATTCTCAATGTGTGTGGTCAGCTCTGAACTGCTTCAAAAACACCTGTAATGAATGTCTTTTTCTGATGTTTTACAGCTTAAGAAATTAAAGCTACAGTCTTGCCTCAGCTTAATAAGGTGAAATCTTGCATTTCATAATGCATCAGAACACAGCACAAATCAAGCTATTATACAGCCAGAACACCTTCCTTTGTTATTTTTTCTCCATCTTCATTCCCTTGGGTCTCGTCTGCATTTAAAATATAGATACCTAGATCTGGAAGTGTAATTTAGCCTTTTAAATTGCAGAAGGTTTACTGCAGTGCTGATGCACTAGAGAAGGCAATCAGTTTATCAAATAGCCAGAAACCAACCTTTTTTAAAATAGATCAATATCAAACCTTTTAAAATTCATGCAGAAATCTCAAGGCAGGTAATACGAAGAACAAAATTGTCATATTATATATTCCCACTGAGAAATTAATTCAGTAAAGAACCCATAGATTTTTTAAATTAGCTTTTGTTTCTAAGATTGCTTGAGATGTAACTACATTTAGGATGCCCTGTGATAAGATAGTCTCAAAACTCTTAACACAAAAGTCCCAGAAAACCAATGAGAATACCTCTTGAGATTAGAGTTATCATGTTCAGATGGAAGGACACTATCACACAGAAAACGAGAAGAAAAAAACCTTCTTGTGCATCCTGTCTGCACATTGATGGCATAATTGTCATGTAAACTGATGTTACTGTCAACTACACATTCCCAGAGTAATCTTCACCTTGCACTATGTTTTAAAGTACCAACACCCTATCAATTGGATTGTGAAGTTATGTGGACTGAGCTTTATCTGCCCAGATGTACCTTTTCCTTGATTAAGAGTGTGACAGTCCTTGTGACAGTCTCTCAGTCTCATGAATGCTGCCACCACAGTGAAAACTCTGGAGCAGATGCTCTTACACTTCACAGTCCTTCTGGCCAGAGAAAAGACTTAGCCAGGTATAAGTCAATCCTTACGTAAGATACAAAAGAAATTTTATCAGAACTATCATTTGAGACTTTGAAACAGAAAAGATGAAGCCTTCTCAGAAGTAGCTCTGTTCACTGCCAAGTCAACAAGTGCTTTCTCATATAAAATGTAAACAACACACTTATAAAGCCTTATGTACATGTTCTTCATCTGTTGGCAGGAAGAATAAAAATACTATGAGATCTTTCTGTTTATTGGTTTGACCTTGAGACATACTCTCTTTGGAGCAATTCATCTGACAGAGTATGGTAATTTTCCCCTTTCAAAAAAGCATTAATTTCATTACCTAGCATTCTCTGAAAGTTTTAATATTTTTTTTAATTGCCGTTAACTTAAAAAAAATACTTGAGGTGCAGGATATAAGCCTTAAATATTACTCTGTTCCTTGAAGTATTGATAGTTTCTCTAGTGTTTATGTCAGTGTTGATGGATGAATATAGAATAAGACAACCACTCTTAGAAAGCCCTGTGTTAATGCCCTTCAAAACTCACTCACATTATACCAGTATTTAGATATTCTATCACTTCTATATCAAGCCATGGGCTTTTATCTCTATAAAAAGTATATTTTCTGCATGGAAATAAAGAATTCAAAGAGGGGAGATAGAGGAAGGAAATGTTAAAGTTTAAAAAAGAGGAAGAGGTCAACCTTAAGATAAATGTAAAAATCCAAATGCATTTACATACCTTTAGATGAGTGGTTTCCAGTCTACAGCTTCCAGACAGAATGTTTCCTGTAGAAGTAGTTAATGTTCTTTACAGATGCACAAATTAAATCCCCTGATGAGGATTGCTTTACTGTCTGAGAATAAAGGCTCTGTTTCCTAACAGTATTTTTTATATTGGCAGGGTGATATACAGAAGCTTATATTATAGAATTGTAGAGTGGTTAGAGTTGGAAGGGACCTTAGAGATCATCTAGTTCCAATCCCCAGCCCACTTTGTCTCTTACTTCAATAAATGTATCTAGATCACAGTGCTAGCCACCTTTTACCTTCATCTAGCAATTAAGGATAATCTAAGAGTAAGATCCTTTTTCAGTAGCCATGCATATTTGTCCTCAGCCAGAGACAATCACAGGTGTTAACAATCAGGCAACTGAACGACTGTTTTCTATCCCTGTGGAGAAGCCAGCAGCAATCAGAGAAACAGATGGGATAGGAAGAGTGGTAATTCAGATTCTTATACATACATGAGATTGAACTGCAGAGTAGTTGGTTGTTATGCTACACAGCGATTGTTTTATGTGTTACACTGTCAAACTGAAACAGTGAAAATGCTATGCATGTTAAACCACTGAGAGTGACTGGAGAGATAAAACTTCCTCTTTAATTTGCTCTCTTGTAGTGTAGGGATTTTTTTTTTCTTTGTTTGATGGATTGTTTAGTTTGCTTTTTAGTTTGTTTTTTAAGGCTAGGAAAAGGAAAAACCCTCAGGAAAATAGATGCTTTCTACTGCTAGCCTAATGGGTTTTCCATCCATCAGAAATCTGAATATCCAAAACTCTTTATGTGATATTGGCTATTTTAGAGTAGGCAGATGTTTCAGAATCAGAGTTGATACAGTTTTTGAACCTTTGAGGGCAGTCACACGGAGTGAATCTGGAAGGAAGAAGTAATCATGAAGTTTTACATGTCTGTTGTGACAACCTCTCTGTTCTGTGAAGACCCACATACATGTTCCACAAGTAGAAAATCACTGTCACATCTGTTTTTTTCTTTATGCTTCAGAAGAAAAGGCAAAGATTCTTCTGATGTTTTCAAATCCTGTTTTTGAAAAGGAGGTTTGAGCGTTATTGAAATTCTCTTCAATAACATTTAATAATAGAGTTACCTATTCAATAGAAAGTAAGGTAATCATGTGAAGGATGATTGAGGAGGTTGAGAAAGATGAGTGTAGACAACCTATCATTTCTGTTTCCCTTATCTTTCCCCTCCGTTTCAATTCAATTTTGTACTTTTTTTATGATCATTATGTCCTGTTTGAGCTATCAAATGTGGGGAAAATAATGGAATTGAACATAGCTCTCTTATTCTGGTTTCTTACATCATTAGTTATTTAATTATACTGATTTTGGAAAACATAAACGAATCTGATATTGATGACATGCAACTTCACATTTTCAGCCAGTTCTGTCACCTATACCATATTTAGAATATGATAAGCACATTGCATTGTTTAATTTTTTATTTACCATGTATATTGAACTAGATCTAGAAGCTTATACTTATTGAAACATCTGATTTTATGCTTGTTTATTTAATCAGATTAGTATTGTAGAAATGTGGATGATTAACTGTGGAGGGTATGCACATTGTATCATAACAAATAACTAAGACACAAATTAGTACATAATGTCTACTGAACCATTTAAACTTTTGAGTCTCAGTTACCTTTTGTAAAGATGGAGGAGTGATATTTCTTTTTCTATTTTTATTCTGTAGATTTCTAGGGGTGTCAGACCAGCAACTGCATCCTCTCATTTACTTATACAATGTCAGAGAGAAACATTTTCATGTTCTTGGTGTGTTGTCATTTTAGAGTTACAAAGACATCTGAAGATTATAGGTAGCCTCTGCCTGAACAAAGCTGTAAGGGTGTTCAGGTAGAAGTTGGCTAAGTTTGGCTTTTCACAAAAGCCAGTGCTTCAGCAGCCCCCACACTGTCACTGAGTATTTTAGCTATCTAAAATTTCTCAGTTTTTTCATTGGTTCGTTGTATGTAGAGCTGTTGTTTGGTTTGGTTTTTTTTGTTGTTGTTTTTGTTTGTTTGTTTGTTTGTTTTTTAGTTATTGCACTGTTTTTTTGGGGTTTTTTGTTGGTTTTATTTTTGTGTTAGTTTTATTTTTGTGGACTGGGAGGAGATTGCTAAATTAGCAATTATAATATATGTGGGAAGTTTAAATCTGTTAACATTACAGTTAAATTTAAAGGTTTAAGCTCCCAAAAGAGCATTGCTGACTGCTGCAGGGACTCTATTTAAGAAATATGTTTCCTTATTGCAGTAAAGAGGAAACAGTAAAAAAGTAGATGTCCATGTTGTAAGACAGAGCACTAAACGTAAGGGAAAAGGTTGGTACTTTTAGGAAATTACAGGAAATTCTTAAAAGTTGTTATTTGATACTCATACCACTTTAATTTTTTGCTGTAGTGATAAATTAAACAGTTTAATTTTTGCATTTGAAACTTGAATTAAATATTATTCTCACATGAGAATAATGAGGAATTGCAGGAACTTTTACTGTATATAGCCAGTCATGTAAGGAGCCAAGTTTTCTGCAGCAGATGTAGTAGCTGAAGGATTTGTTCATTCACATTCTGCCTCCATTTGCTGAACAGTGAGTATTGTTGAAATGGCAGCAATTGTCCCTCATGAAGCATCAGTAATGTCACTCTCAGGTGACATCCCTAAAGGATGGCAGATGTTATCTAACCCAGGTATCACATCCTAATAACTAGAGGTCAGATCAGCATCTGTCAGCATTAATACAAGCTTGTTGACAAAAACCAAAACTCATTTAGCTCTGTTGTTAGTTCAGTGTGGAAGAGTCTTTTAATGAAAATATAAGATAATAAATAAAAAGTGATTCACCAAACTATCTTTCTGTTTGGTCTAAACATTTAGAAGTGAATTTGCAGATACTATTCAAAATAGTTTTCTTTAAGTATATATCTAAAAATCTTTATCAGCAGAATGATAACCACTACAGGTAGTCTCAGGATGGGACTATTGATTTCTAGTCAAATAGTATAAGCCCCAGCATAATTTGATGGGAGGTATGTTAAAGTGTCAAGGAGACACTATGATTTTCAAATTTAAAAAATGGTTCAGAGGAATAGTGAATACAGATAGATTTAGTGACCTGTGAATGACAAAATTGTGAACATTTTTCCTGCCACATGATTGTACTCCTTAATGTTAAAAGGTGTTTGTTGCCCGAGATACTTTAATTTTAGAGTTCATTGCAGATCCATGTACACTGAAACAGTAGAAGCTTAAAGTGTGAAAAATTATTTTTATGAGATACATTCCTGCTTTATTTTTCTGAAGTTGTCTTTAGAAAGTATTTGTCTATGCAGGTAAAGGTAAAGGAAGTGGGAGAAGGGGAGGGGGAAAGTGAGAAGGAGAGGGAGAGAGGACAGAGGCAGAGGTAGAAAGAAAAGAGAAAAGGAAGAAAAAAGTTAGAAAAGGAGAAATAGAAGGAAAGTGAAGTGAGGGGATTGTAAAGTGTGTCATGCATGATGGAAAGTGATGGGAAATTTTGAAATTACCAGAGCCCACTGCTGAAGAAAGAAGCAGCAAATTGAGTTTTATATGTCTGTGTCGTGTCTGTGCAGTGTAATAAGGGTAAGCTTAACGTTTTAAAGTGTCTTTTTATGTTTTCCATCTTTCTCTGCAGTAATAAAACTGGAAAAGCATTAACAAATTTTTTAAA
The DNA here is from genome assembly GCA_024734035.1 of Alethe castanea. Lineage (NCBI taxonomy): Eukaryota > Metazoa > Chordata > Aves > Passeriformes > Muscicapidae > Alethe > Alethe castanea. The sequence goes on along the minus strand of JANRGV010000051.1, from coordinate 92,163,007 downwards.
TGCACTTAGGTATGCAGTCTTATTTTTCATTAGAGATCTGGCTTTTAGGATTTGGCCTTCAGAGAAAGGCAGGGTCAATTGGTCAGAATTTGGCATGTCTTAAAACAAGCTTCTCCTTTTCAATGCAAGGAGTTTTATGAGGGTGAATTGCCAGAGATACTCAGGAGGTGGCAAAAAAATTCCAGAAAACTGCCTTTTGAAGAAATGTGCACTTCTCATAATTTCACCCCTTTACATTCTGCCCATCATATTTTTTGGTGTAATGTTATTGTTATTGGTTATTAATAACGTCAAGGATTATCCACTAATTTTATATTAATTGTTCTTGTCTTCTTGATCATCACCACAACTGCCCTAGAATTTTCTAATGAGTCCTGTTACTGCCTTATTTAGTTGACAGCCTGCCCCCAGCTTTTTTGTTCTATTACTGATAGCAGTTGCGATATGAGAGGTACATAGTTCCCAGGGGCAACAAATGTAAACAGAAAGCAAATATACCTATCTGGGAAACCTCAAAAATAACACACAGCTAACCAAAGAAACCTCGACATTCATGAGGCAGCCTTCCTTTGATCATTTCACTAAGCTAATTGTTTTTATGGTTGGCAGGACAGGCTCTTTTAAAAAGCCAGGGAGGAGAATTGCTCTTTTCCTAAGTGGCAGCATTGGTTTTGTGGCTACTTCATCATAATGACTAGCATCACAAGGGCTTTCATTGTGTCATGTGGCAGAATAATATTATAAGGGGAATCGTTATGTTTTTTAACATCTATGTAATATCTGCTTTTCTTTATGTATTAGCGCTTTCATCAAGGAAGATGTTCGATTATCAGTTATAAACTGTAATATTTTGTGGCAAATACCATAGCAAATTAATCTCCTGTTTCTCATTTTTAGCAAGAACAGTTTCAGACACAGGTGCCCTCTAAGATCTGCACGTCCTTGTACCTCTGCTGCATCATTTGCATAATGGAGCTTTCCTGTGAGGTTGCTGCTTGCTCTGCAAGGCACTTCAGGGTAAGATTCTGATTGTGGAGAAACTACAGAGAGATATTACTGCTTTATTTTAATGTCAGGGTGAATCTCTGTGTGGTTTTTTGTGTCTTCACAGAGATCTAACCCAGGAATCAGCAACTTTCCTGCTCACTGCTGAACCTTACCCTCTGTTTAGGTTTAGTGCAGTGATCCTGACTTGTTTCAGAAACATCAACAAAACTGCATGAGCCCTCCCAGGGGCAATAAAAGCCTGACTGGGTTATTGTTACCCACCTCTAGGTCTGGAGGATATCTTTTCTCAATATTTAGTTTTGAGGAATGATTTCACTGTTTTGTCACCTCTCACTTTCTGTGTAGCTGAAAGCCAGCCACAGTCCTGCAGATGACCTCAGCTCAGGACTGAGAATAAAACAGGCTAATGCCAGGAAAGGAGCTGCTCCCCAGGAAGTTCTGGACGTGTATCCCACGGCATGCATCTTGCTTACAATGCCTGAGCAGGTAATCAGCAGAGCCTCATTGGAAAAAAAAAACAAACAAACCAAGAACAAAGGATTATAAGCACTTAGAACTGGAAATTAAGTCTTGCTGTAAGATTACCAGAAGTTTTAAATACAGGGAGGAATGCCTTTAATTGCCTTATGAATTATGTCACCTCTGATGTTCAGATCTAGACCTAATAAGTTTGATATTTTAACATAGCTTGGCATTTTAACTTTCCTTACAACATTACAAAGAAAGTCTTCAGATGCAAGTAATTTTCAAACATGATGGGGTCGGTACTTTTGTATCTCTTTTCAGGCTGCATTATACTATGAGGTTTGAACTGTCTTTCTGTGGTAAGGATGATATGTTGTTGGATCTAGAGATTTTCAAGGAAATTTCTATAATGGTGCATGGCTTGAAAAAAGATAGAGATATTTGGAAAAGTTTCAGAAATTAGATATTCCAAAACAGTTTCATTTTGACACATATATTACCTATTTATATATATAGACTTGTATTTAAATGCATATATTTAGATTTATGGTTTAAATATTTGTGTTTCATACTATTGCAGGAAAATATTTATGAAGATTCAATGCCACATTTGTTCTGGCTTTATTTTGCTTGAATTGGATGTGCACGTTCTCCTTCTTTATCCACACTGAGCATAACCACCCAAATGAATGTAAAATACAGAGTGGTGTGTGGAGAATTTGAAAGGTGAACCATAAGTCCTAACTGAATGCCTAAAATACCTTGATGTAGACTGAACATTTCTATATATTTTAGAGGTAGAATTAATTACAATTTATCTGCTTGACATTTTCTCAGTAAGTTTTATTCATGCATTTTCACTTAGAGTAAGTTGCATTGGTCTTCTTATAAATGTGCTGATTCTGAAATGCAGTGTTAGGAGAAGTTATCATCCAGGGCTTCCCTTTAATAACTTACTAACTAGCTAACTTTTTAATCTATTTACTTAGTTACTTATTTTAGTTAAAACTTCATAGCCTTTAAATGATGGGCTTTGTATTGTACTATCACCAAAAGTACCAAATCCCCTAGAAGACCAGTGACTAAAAGTACAGGCACAAGAGTCACACTTCCTTTTCCAGATGTTTGCAGTCTAGGTAAGCAGTGAATATATGTATTTATTTTGCTATGTCATTCACAAAAAAAAAAAAAAAAAGGCTTGGCTATTAGGTACGATGTTTTTCAGCCCATATTTTTCAGTTGTTTCTTTCTTTTCATTTATCATAATATATACTGTCGTTATTAGTTTTATAAAATTCTGTATATGTAAGATAAATATGAGATTTTGGAC
>JANRGV010000051.1:92117900-92153857 GCA_024734035.1 Alethe castanea | reverse complement strand
GCGTGCACAGCTTTTATTTTACCTATTGAACTCTCTTTATCTCAACCCATGAGTTTTCTCACTTTTGCTCTTCCTATTGTCTCCCATATCCCACTGGAGTGGGGTGTGAGCAAGTGGTTGTGAGGAGCTTAGGTGGGAAGAGTAACTAATTCAGTTGTAGATTCTCGGAGAATCATAAAATCATACATCTATATTTAAATAAAAGTCTAATTGAAAGCTCAAGAAGCCAATAAGTATTCTTATGTTAGTTTTAAAACTAAGACTACTTTTGTGCAAAAAATGAAAAAATACTGGAAGAATTATGCCAGTTTGGTCTTAAGACTGGAAAATACAAAGGAAATTAATAAGTAAATATAAAATGTTCCTTAACATATTCTTTCTTTATCAAGAGAGAAGCAGGTGATGAAATAAAGTAGATTTTCAAAATTTTCCTTGCTCCTATGGAGTCACAAAATCTATCCCAGTGTATCTGTTATGTGAAAAGATTGAACTTTCGCTTTGGTACCAATATCCAAATTACAATAGGCTGCTATTTCCTGTATCACCACTAAAGGGATTCTCTGCTAATTATGCAACAACTGTCAAAAGACTTTTTCTACCTGGCCACTTCTTTTCCCTGAATATAGTGTCATTCTTTCTTTTTTTATTTTTTTTTTTTTTGTATTTTTCAAGTAGGTTCTTACCCTTGTTTTCACTATTGCACTATAACTGGAAGATTGATTTTCTCTTGCATTTTTACATGCAGGAATGAACGTCTCAAATATGCACAAATGATATGAATAATCTTCCATTTTGAACTACATTGTCGAATTTGTATACAGAAACAAGATGAAAAAAATCTTAGAGAATGAAGCCAATATATCTTTTTATTTTACGAGGGGATAGATAATTCAGTATAAGTCTGTGCAAATATAAAACATTAATCCTTTCAAGTACAAGAAAGTGATATTCTGCATGCTCTGAAGAGGTTGATTCTTTAAAATATTATGTAATAATTTATTTAGGAAATAAAACAAAATAAATTGATAAATTGTCAGAGCTACAATTAATTACTCCCTCTTTGTTTCTCATTTCACTGCAGTAGCCCTTTGACTTTAAAAGGGTTTGATTATATTTCCCCTTTCCTGCCAAAGAAAATAATTTCTCCCAGGAACAAACAATTCAGTTCACAAACACAGCACAGCATGTAAGTACTCTGAATTCCTGATAGTCCACAGGAAACAGGTTTTTTCAGAGAAGAAATGTGACCAGCAGGAAGTTTTGTTTGCAAAACAGCTGTGGCTCTTAATATTTAAAGAACTTTCCCACTTATTTAAGTTAAAATGGAAACTTCTGAGTTTGCACTGTTGTGGGTTTCTTTCTCCCCCCTTTCCCAACCACAAAGAACTGAAGTATCTTCAGCATTATATCACAGGAAATATTTTGATAAAGAGCCTGTCTTATGTCCTATTTTGGGAAAGGAGTCCAGGAAACAGCTGAGGGACAAGGAGCAAACTTCATCTCAGTGAATCCCAGCTGGGCAATATTGTCAATGAAAAAAAGCCATTAAAGAATGTGATAACTTTAGCCATAGCTGAAGATCACTGCCAGAGCATTGCATTGCTTTTCAATTTGTCCAGCCTTGCCAGGGATGGATTTACAAATATTTATGCTCAAGGCACAGAATAAACAAGAAAGTGAAAACCAAAGAATGTGTTGAGTTATTGACAGGGGGAAATGAGGTTGGTTTTTGGTTTTCCACTGGATCTGTAAACTGAAAATTGAGTAAATCTGAGGTAATGTGAGGGAGAAATCTGATTAACGGGTGTAGTCTTCTTCCAGCAGATCAATCTCTTTCAATTTCTCTTCCCTTTCCATCAGAGATATAAAAGCTAAAACGCATTACTTTGAAACATAAATCCAAGATTAAAGAGAATCATTTAAGAAAGCGTTCTTCCTTTATAGAGAAAGGGGAAGAATGGGAGTGAAGAGGCACTGAGAGAGATATCTCCCTTTGGATGGGTAACTTGACTTAAAAACACAGTAGAAAGCCTCATTGCATACCTCCTGTGAAAACAAGTGAGGAGATATTTCTTTACAGAGAAAAGAAGAATATATTCTGATAATAATGAATATACAATTAGTTAATTAGTAGAAAACACCAAAGACAAGAACTTTATGGTTAATATTATCTAGTAGTCCTGAGGCAATTTAGTTATTAATGCAGTGATAGTTTTTGTTTCTATTGTGATCCTAATGAACCTGAATACTTATTACAATACTGCAATTGTTTTCAAATTTAAGGTTTCATTATGTTCAGAAGATAAAACATGCTTACAAAATTGAGAAATATAAATATTAATAATAGTGCTATAAACTTACATTAGAAATTCCTCCAAGTTCTTGAAGCTGTATTTAATAATTGGCAACTGTACACGCAGTTACTATAGAAAAGTATTGAAGCTCTACTTTAGTTTCTTGTAGTTTATTCGAAAATAACATCTAGTACTTAATAAAAATTTAAAAAATAAATAAATCTGATTTATACACTTCTCAGTAGAAGATAAAAGCAAGGAAACGTGTTGTCATTCAGAAATGACCAGCAAGCCTTTATCCTCTTTATCCTCTGCAGAGCAGAAAATAGAGAGTAAAAAGCCATTCTTGTGCTGAATGATGAGAGTAAAATATGTCTCACTAAAGATTATGTGCATATTTCCATGTTTTTGCCTGTCTTGGCTTCACCCAAAGGTGCTAGGTGACTTGGATTTGCAAGTTTATTTAGGATTTAATGAAAGATATTATTTTTTGTCAATAACAAATTTTAGTTTTTTAGCACACATGTAGTGCAATAACTGCAGTTCAACTCTTGTTAAAAACCATGCCCTTTTCCCCCCTCACTGAAATAAGAATACAGAGTAATTCCTCAGACATTAAAAAAGTCCCAAACCTGAAATAAGCCTTCTAAACTATAAGACAGAAATTAGAAGCGGTATATGTAATAGTTTCCAGCTATTAATCCTCTGCCATCAGAATACTCTGCTGGTCTGTTATGCATAGATGCTTACAGAATGTGTTCACACAGTCATCAGCATTGACACCGCCTACCTGCTAGAATAAGAACTTAAAAATCACTCTGAAAAGTTAATGGCTATGCTCAGTTTTTACCATTTTAGCACATATATTTACCATTTGCATAGTATCTAACTATGACTTTTATGTTTTGAATGTACTCATGGAAAGTTTTCAAAATGTATTCCACATAACTATATCTGTTTTATCGTTTTCTTGTAATCTGCTGCCTACAACCCATCAGTCCTTCCCAGTGCCATATATTATTTCTACAGACTCAATCTTCATATTAAGATTTTTACACAAAAGCATGTTCAACCGTCCTCTCATTTGATATATACAGCTGCATGAAAAATGATGGGTACCCATTTAATAAAAAGAATACATTTTCTGTGTGCAATTTGCAAATTACCATAATTCATAATTTCTCACATTGTCATCTTTACAATGTTTTGGTTTGCTGGGGCTCTTTTACATTCACTGTTCTGCTTCTCATCTGCATAAATTATGTTTGTGTTTGTAAACATATAGTCCTAAATGATTATAACTACTGTGTGCTGGCCTATTGAAATGTAGCTTAATCATGAGCACATGCTCAAATATAGGACTCAATTTCATTTTATACATACACAAAAATATTCTAGTGATACATAATTAAAAATTACCTTTACTCTTTGACTTTAATTATTTGCAGAAATATTTTATCAGAAAACCTAAGAAGTCTTGGGTGTCCACTAGATTGCACCAGACCAGGTTACTCAGAACCCCAGCTAGCCTTGTCTTGGATATGTCCAGGGAGTCCACACCCTCTGTGGACAAGCAGTTCCAGTGCCTCACTACCCTCACAGAAAAGAATTTATTCCTAATATCTAATCAAAATCTGCCCTCCCTCATCTTAAGGCTATTCTCCTTTGTCATTTTATTGTATGTGAGACCCCAGTCCATCCTGTTCCTTTAGAAGGTTCTTTTTTTATTTTTTAGAAGTGAAGAAAAAAATGCAGATAAAACAAAATGTAGTTTTATGGTGTACGTATTTACTTTTGGTGCTCACTTCAATGTGGCTTTTTTTTTTCCTTAAATTTTCTGTCATGGCATTTGTAAATCTCTTACCATAAAATGTGCCTTTAAGACCCGCACTATAAAACCTGAGGATCTTGAAACAGGTGCTCCACAATCACAATGCAAGGAAAGTGTAAATATTGCTTTTAAGGACTACATCCATCTGATCATAAAATGTGTATCTTGAGCAAGATTCTGAACTACATGCTGCTGAATATTGGTGAATGAAATTAACCACTTTGGGATGACCATGGTTTTGAGGTGAGAGACTCCAAGCTTTTCTTTCTTAAACACACCACAGAATTAAGATACATGTCCTTGATTCCTGGAGGAATTGTATCAGTGTAGCAGAGAGGATGTTAGTAAGAACAGATGGTGTGGCAATGCAGAAAAGAGAAAGAGGATGAGCAGAGCTTTTGCAGGTCTCAGCATAACCATGGCCACCTGATTTCTCATGTAGAGACCTCATGTATTTTTCTTGTTTTTCCTTTTGCCCTCACCTGTCACATTTGTCTCTGTTTCTGAACTGATTTGTCATGTGCTATTCTTGAGTTGACATAGTTTTAGGTGAGTATTAGTTCACTTTTTGAAGGAGTGGTGAAAAATCCAATAGAACTACATTTTTTTTAATGTTAGGTTTATAATAGTCATATGAGTTTATTTACAGTTATATGGTTGGTTTGGTCACTATATTTTACCTGTGTATTATTTTGAGGTGTACACCTCTTGCCTTGCTCTGTGAGCTATTACATGGTATGAACAAAAGGGATTATTCAAAGCCTTATTCCCACACAAGCTACAGTTGTGGGGGCAGATGGGCTGTCTTTTGGAAGAAGAGTGGCATAGAAAAACAAGAATCATTCATGCCAAGGTGCAAAACATATGAAGAAGACTGCTGGCCTATTCTTACAGAAGTTTGTCTGCTAGGTTTAATAGAAGCTTCTTTTGGAATGCATCTACCCCTTGTTCTCAGATAGCTTTATGAGGGTGGGAGCAAATGTACTGAGTCAAAATGGAAGGGAACAGATGATGTAGAAAGTAAATGGCAACCAATGTCTTTTTTCTTGAAAGTTTTGGGGTTTGGAGAAAAGAAAAATATCTTTTCTTCCTATCTCACCCTCAGTTCTTGTTTAGGAAAATGATAGATCAAAGAAAAAACTGAAAAAAATTTTTTTCTTAATTTCCAGTCTCCTCATCTGTATACATTAAAAGGAAATATCATTTCCAAGGGGAATGACAGAGGACATTGCAATAAACAGAAATAATCCTGTTTTGTGCTGTGTGAATAGCAATCTTATGTACTGCTGTCTGTGAAATCTGCCTTGGATAGCTGATGGCTGGAATAACCAATTTTCTAGGCATGGAGAAATAAACCTTGTTTATGAGGCAGACTTGATGCTGCAGCTGATGGAGAGGCTGTAAGCTGGAGTTCTGTGTGCATCTTGAACCAGGCTATGTTGCTTTCATTGCCCAATGGATCAAAGCAACACAGGAAGGCATGGTTCTGACTCCAAACCAGGTGAAATTAATAATTTGTTTTTTACAGAGATTATGCAAAATGTTAGTATTAGGCTAGCCCTAGGAGTCTCCAAGTACTCAGACAACTGGATGAGCAGTTTCTTTTGATGCTGTGAAAGTTCAGGGTCCAGCCAAAGGTGTTTGTGACTCTTGGTTGTGCAGAAACCTGTGGATTTATGACAGTTGTGATGGTTACATTGTGCTATTCTCACTAAAGATTTCATACACAATTCACAGATGATGTCTCTTGGGGTAAGGAGATCTCAGCCCACCCATATTTGAAGACATTTCAACTGTCAAAACATAGTCATTGAGAGTTTATCTGCAGTGAGGGTTTTTAACCATCTATAAATCTACAGAATAAAACACCTCTAAGAAGATATTAGTTTTTATTACCACTTGATACATTTTTCACCTTACTTGGCAGCACTGGTTTTACGAGAAGAGGATGGATTGTAAGCATGGCATGTCCTAGAAGGAGCTTTAGGCACAGAGGATTATCAGAAGCATTCTTAGTGTGCTTAGCATGTACTGGTGCCAGAAATGGCAATCAACATGCTATAAACATACTCTTTAATTGGTGGTTCTCTCCCATCACAGGCAGAATCTCCCCTCTTTGTTCCAATATTATGCAATTAGTCTGTTTTTACTGAGGACGTGCTTTGTGCTTTGTTCACATTCTTCTTGTAGACATAGATATATTCTTCATGTTCCTAAGAGATACCTCTCTCAAATCTGCTACTTTCAGTGTTTATTTAATTAAATGACACATGCTGATTTGCAACGTGAACTAGTGGCTGCAACTGAAAAAAAAAAAAGAAAGACAGAGCCAAAATTGTAAAACCAACTGTTAATGTCCATATTGTTCAAAGTTGCAATATTCTTGCTGTTGCCATTCTTACCTATAAAGATCTTCAGAAGTGTAATGTTGAAAATTGTAAGCAGACCCTCCCTGACAAACTGTCGTGGTTTAAGGGCACAAACACTCACAGCCTGACCAGCATCACAAAACAATTTCTCTGATGCCACTATTGCAGCAGTCATCACTCTGCTGGACTTGGTTATTGCTGAACTTCTACAATTGCTTTGTCTAGTTTCATTACCAGCAACTCAACTGCCAAAGTCAATGCAACATGCAATGGTTTTTAGTCATTTAGTCAGAACTGTCCATGTTGTTGTGACTGTGTTTGGAGGTGGAGGTCCTAAAAGTAAACTACCATGTAGGGAGAGCACTATAACTACTTACACAGTCAACTGCAGGGTGCTAAAAGTATTTTATCTGCTTGCAATCCACTTTTCTTACACTTATGCCTCATTTTCTATAGCAATGGGAAAACATGCTGTGGATTTTTTATTCTTATAACCTCTTTAAATAGAAAAAGTATATTTTAGATCATATTCCCTGAACAGAGGGAACAAAAAGAGCATAAGAACTATGAGCAATCCCAGCAGAACAGCTCAGAGACTGTGACTCCTGAGGCTGAGTTCACTGATAAACACTGGCTGATGTGTGTTTGGCAATCTCAGCAGAGCTCACCTGATTGTTTTTTTCTTCCTCATTGTCACTAATGTGCACTTTCAATCCTAAACCGACTAAACACAGTGGAACATTAAGCGGAATATAATCGAATATGTATTGCAATCCAAAGTATGAAGTACAGATAAATTGACTCGTATCCCATTTTTGAAATTAATAATTTACTAAAAAGTTGTATCAAAAAGCACTCTTCTGCTGCACTGGTTGTAGAGGGTGTGTTTTCAGTTCATAAAGAATCCAATTTATTCATAAAAATTATCCTTTATTTTTGTCAAGAAATCTCCTATAGATGCATTTGAATATTGTTCCTCTTAAAATTAGTTTCAGAATACACTGCAAAATCTATTATAAATGTAAAGTAAGAAAATATACCTGGCTGAGGCTGATTCTTAGCATAGAATATCTATAAATACTTCTTATTTGAGTTAAGCAGTCATCTTTCCTCTTTTTTTAAGTATATATAAAAGTTTTGTCCTAATTAAGACACAACAATATTTGATTTCTCACGAACTCCTTTTAAATTGTGGTATATTGGCTTTTTGTCTTCTGCTGTATTGCCTGGTATTGCTGACATCATGTTATCTTAAACTCTAGTCTATTTTCTGTCAGATAGAAATGAGCATATGTTTCTGTTTCATTGTGTGTGCTGCCAGTCCTCTCATATGGTTATATCTGTAACAGATTTGTCAGTTTTAATCACATTGGAAGTTATTTTGCACACACTTTGTACAGCAACAATAAAAAATGCAAAAATTGAAGAGAATCGATATTTCACGCAAAATTATGTGCAAAACCCTTTCTGAATCAGTTTTCATCTGTGCACAGTTTTCAGTACTTTCTGTATTTACACTTTATGCACAATGATTGTTTTTATCATAAGATCATAAAAACTTCCCTGGGAGTAATGACAGTATCTTTGCACTGGCAAGAAATAAAGATAACCAGAAGTTTCAGGGTCTGGGAGGGGCTACTAGAACACAAAATAATTATACAGAAAAAATTACAGTGATTATTTTTCTGTTTCATACAAGTTTACAATCGCATGCTCCTTCACAGGGAAGTGTATGGAATTCAATAATAGGGAGACTATCTGGAAAAAATAATTGGCACTTATTACCTGTACACAGGAAACTGAACCCTGGCCTCTGTCTCCTATTTATCTGCCAATTGTATCTTTCCCTTACCTTAAAAGAAGGGTCATTAGCAGGTCATTCTTGTTTCTTCAGAACCCCCTCTACTAACACTTATCCACTCATAAGTGTGCCAGCAGGCAATTCAAACCCATGTCAACCAATCTGCACAATCCCTTTCCAGCTTCCTGCCTCCACCTCAAGTTTGGTTTGCTTTTTTTTCCTAGTGCATTCATTTTGAGCAATAGGAACAGCAAGTAGGCTGTTTTCACAACTGTGTTTAATGACGTCAAATCCTTACAGTTCATTTTTTCCTGCAGTTTCAGTCTACTCAGAGTTGGTTTTCCTAAGGAATGGTTATCAATTCTCATAAACGAAACCAGTCTTGAGACAGCTTTCAAGCCGTGGAAGTGGAAAGAGAGTGGAAAATATTCATATTTCACACACTGTGGCTTTGTAGAGCATTGCTTTGGCTGAAAAGTATAGATTCAGTTACTGAGATGCACCAAAGAACAAAGAAATTTACCCCTTCTATTCGGAACTTTTCTTTAGGAAAAAATGTCATACTTTCTTGATATGCAGAAATGCTTTGGGTTGGAAATCCACAGAAGTACGTATTTACATACTGTCATTGCAAAATGCATATGGATTACTAGTGACACTTAAGGATGCTATGTCATCATCACATTATAATCTGATTACCTCATTAAAATAGAGTATCTGAAGTGTTAGGCTAGAATATTTTCTGTTTTTAAACCATATTTGCAAAGCAGAAAAGACAAGCTAATGTAGACAGACAGTAATAGCTTGTCTTGGGCTTATAGTTGTTGAATTGGAAAGCACTGTTTCCCACAGGAGCCAGGGAACAGCATGACTCCCTGCACCTCTGGGCACAAATGAGAGGGCTTGTAAAAGAACCGTTTCAAAGCAATATAGTACATAACCGAATATATGCATTCAAATGGAGAGGAACTTCTTCTCTTATAGTGGAAAGGAAATAATTTAATTTATATGTCTACAAATGTATTCTTTCATCTATGCATCAGAAGGTAAGTTCTATCTTAGTGAGGGATTTGTAATTCTGTATCTCTGCAAAATAGAAGTTGGAAAGATAAATAAATTCTATTGTATAAATAATATTATTTTTGTTAAGGCCAGCAATACCTGATCTCTTACAGTGTGACCAGAAAATTACTTTTTTTACAGTATACTATGCTTAAACCCACCTGGGCTGCTATCCAGACCTGCCAGCAGTATTGGAATTGCACTAGAATGAACAGCTTGAAACTGAACTTAGGTTTGAACTACAGCATACAGAAATTGCTTTAAAAAAAAAAGATAACTATAGGTTACTACAGGGAAGACAAAACAAAACTTTGTATTAGATTTTTTTCTTGTGTTGCTGCTTTTCAGCTTCAACAAAGGTCAAGTTTAATTTTCTTTCCTTTGACAAGTGTGACTTTGGACTTTTCCAAATTCATAACTTCTTCACAGCAATACAAGTAAGACAACAAACCCCAGACCGGAGTTTTAGTCAGGAGAAGAAAATTGAGTGCAAAATGGCATGTGTTGCATATAACCCATCTGCAGTGTTTGTGTTAAAACCAACTCACTGCAGCTAATAAAACATGAACATTCAAATGCAATATCATGAGTACAGTATCTTACTCTGTATGTCTTCAGATTATCTTGGTGTTTGCTTTGGTGATCAGGTACTTATAGAGAAATTCAGCTCCAAGATCATTCATTATTCTTCAGGTATTATTAATGGTTCGTTTTTAATATATGGACTTATTCCTGTAAGTCCTTGGCCAAGATTTAAGATTTATTACAACAATAAAATTTTCAGATCTCAGAATAACTTTTAACTGAATATGTTCAGAATAAGGATAACCATGTGTAATCTTGAGTGATAAATATATTAATTGAAAAAAGGACCCTATATAAAATAATTCTATTTGAATTCCATTTTCACTTATTTCCTTTGATTTATATAAGTATAAATGAGAACATAATTAAACTCTGAAGATGACCATCTCCTCTGCTTCAGTGAAATCAGGTCTGAAATCAGGTCAGTCCTATCAAAGTTACACTCTTTGATGTGTGGCATAATTCCACTTTCTCAGCACTTCTGTGCTCCAAAACAATCCCTGCAGATCTCCCTTTCATGGGCAGGTATCTCATGGGGTTTGTGGAAGAAAAGGATGAAATTAAAAATTTAATTATTCTAGTGAGCATAGATAGTATCATGAAGCTGGTACCTCTGTACACATAACAATGGCCAAAAAAATCCACTGCAGAAGTAGATTCATCTTCATGTGCAAACTAATTCAGTATCTCTGAAAGCAGACACATACAATCTGCCACAACATGATGATCTAAGAAATCTGTCAAAGTATCATAGAGAAAATGATCAGGACAATATTTTACTCCTTCATTTCTCTAGCAGAGGCAAAGAGAAAGTCTTGCCACCCGAGAGTATTTCTTAAAAAGTAGCCAAGGAAAAATTATACCAATCACATTTGTGTATCCTGGCACTCAGATTTCTTCCTCTCAGTTGGAGTGAAACTTTCATTGAAGGTTTCTGCCCAAGGCTTGCTGGAGGGCATAAACATTTAAGCTCAAGCACACTTGTTTTAAAATTACTGCAGGGAGAGGAGATCACTTCTGAGCTCTGAATGATACAAGGCTCTCCACACAGGCTTGTATCTCAAGGTCATTACTTTCCATTTAAACACTCACACTGAAAGATCTTGAACAAAAGATTTGTTTCTCTCTTTTCTGCTTGGTGAATGCCAGTGGCATTCTTCTGGCTGAGGGAAAAAATCAGAGTGATTTTACAACTAGAAGAGTATTTGAGGCAAAACTGACACATCGACACATCATTTCAAAATAAAGGAGAGTTTTTAACACATTAGTTAAATGGCTTTTTAAATTTTCTAGTTGTTGATGTTGTCTGTGAAAAGTAATGGACAAATAACCTTTATTTCAATTTGATTTGCTTTAGTTCTTTCATCGCTTGTGGTCATCAAATAGTTGTTTTGTCTATGTTTCATTCATGACAATGAAATTGGACATTTTATTGAAGAGATGAGGATTTGGCAGGAAACTGGAGCCTCATATAAATTTTTTTGTAATATAAACAGTATGAAAAATGATCAGTGCTGTATTTTTTCCAAGTCATTCTTAGTCCTTGTTTGTCTTACATTCATGCTTTTTTGTTTCTTCTCTCATTATGCCACAGCAGCAAAGATATTGTACCTTTTTAAGCTGTGTTTAGCTTCCCTAACAGACACATGCAGATGCCAAGAACATTAGATATAATGACTGCATCTGTTAATGTTTTTCTGTACAGAAAAAAGTAGATATCTATCAATTACCATATTTTTTCTGGGTAATACCAAATTGCGATATATTCAATGCTTCATTTGCTTTGGTACTATGTAATGAATATTTGCTTTATGAGCAAATAAAGACACTTTTAAATTTGAAAAAAATGAAAAAGGAAACGGAGACACCAAAAGTGAAGCAAAGTTCCTCAACCACTACTGTCTCATATAAATTTAATAAAAGAACTGTATACAATAGAATGGAGCTGCTTAGTTTTCAAAGTTAAAGATGACTGCTTTTTGTCATTGACAAACAATGGAATAAAGATGTTACCTGAATAGGAAAAATTACTTTTGGCTAAAGGTAATTTTTAAATTTACATGCCCACTCTTTAAAAAACCTTTTTCCTTTTGAAGATGAAATAATTTACCATCATTAAGAAGAAAATTTAGCTCTGTCTTAACTTATGTACTTGATATTTTCAATTTGGCCTTCTAAATATGTGAAAAATTTGGAAAGTGAACTATCTACATTTTCATCAATTTTATGTAAGAGAGATATTATAGAACCATAGAACAGTTACAGTAGATACTATAGAACTATAGAACTTGGGTTGGAAAGGACCTTAAAGATCACCTAGCTCTAACCTGCCTGCCATGAGCAGGGACACATTCCACTAAATCAGGTTGCTCAAAGCCCCATCCAACCTGGCCTTGAATATTTAATGTATAAATATCCAAGTTCAGAAATACACAAGAAACAAATTTTAAATATTACTTTTATTGTAAAAAAATATTTAAAGGGAAATATTTCACAAACAAAGGACAGCAGGGCTTTTTAGTGATGCAATAGTCAAATTATCACCAGAACCAGTGTTTAAACTAATTTTCTTGAAACTTCCCAAAAAACATAGTGCCATTAAGTCTAAGTTTACTTTGATTGTATAATCTGTATCTTTGCATAAAGCTTTCATAGCATTCGTGATTATTCTGCTGGCATAGTCTAATATTAGTTATGTTCCACATCAGAGACTGACAAACGATTTCTAAAATCTTATGGTGCTTAAAACAAAAACACAATTTAAAGGTCATGATAATTTTTGTGGTAAAGTATTGATAATCCGTTTTTATCTGAACAGCTATTCTTATTCTTCATTCACTGTAAAAATTTATGTATCTCTGTAATCATTAAAATATTCTACTACTTTTGGTAATGATTAACATATTTTTTTTCTTGGATACTTTCTAGACTGTGTTCCTTTGAAGGTTTGTTACACTTGTGCATTTTTTTTTTCCAGCAAGAGACACCTTTCCTTCCACGGCTATAAAGCCTGGATGGAGTGGGGGAGGAAAAGCACACTCAGATGAATCCCAAAATTCCAGATGACAAGGAGCCTTGGCAGGCAGAGAGTGCTTCAAACTATTCCATTGCCAGGCAAACATCTTAGAAAAGCAGGAAAATTAAATGGTCTTAGAATTGTCTATAATAATAATACTAAATAATAATAGTAATAATAATATTTTGTAATTAATTGCATCATTACTGTAGATATTCTTGTTGTGGTAGCTGAATGTTTAAATGACAGAGAAGTATTTGCTTACTGAATCATACTGAAGATATAATAATCATTTAAGAAATGCATTTTTATTTAGTTGAGTATTAAGGAGAATCATTGCTCAATTTCAAGGCACATGTATTTATTTAAAAAAAAAAACAAAAAAAAGGCAAATTACATATATATTTTTTTCCTGTAAATAATGGACAATAAGGGATGGGGAAAAAAAGGGGAAAATGAGCAGTCTTCATTATATTCAATAGGCAGTTATTAATTAATTACATATTCTGATATTATTGATAGCAGTAAGTCACAAATAATGATAGTTATGTTCTTTCAAAATGTTATTCAGGTCAGAGTTAGGGATGTATGGATGTGTTTTCAAGCCATAGAAAATTTTCACTTTTATTCAGAATTGATTACTGTAATTTTGAGCTAGCAGAGAATTCCTATACAATTTAGCCTACACAGATAATTTAAATGCATTTAACTATTTTATATCAATATTCTAAACGTATAGGAAAAAACAGAGAACCAGATTGGGGAATATAATAATTTTCAAATTCTGCAGTAAATCAAAAAGATATAATGCTTTATCTAGATACATAATTAATTCTATATTCTCCATATTTCCACCAGACTCATCAAATGTAAAACAGAAAATTCAAAAGTACTGGTGATCTTAGAAGAATTTGACTCGGATAATACCTGAATCCAAAGGGTTTCAATACCTAACTGTAACCAGGTTCACTGGTATCGACCAGGTAAGCATAAAAAATGAGAACATGTTGCAAAAATTTATTTCATTTCATGATTCCTACTGCTGCAAAGTGCAATATGCCGGGCCCAATATAGCAACATAAGCTAAATAGGTACTGTCTACAAACCTTGAGTTTGGGAAACGTAAAGAAATTTAAAGTGATAATAAATATCAAAAAAAACTTAATTGCACTCTGGAAAAGGAAGTAGTCAGAAAAAGGTCACATGGTTCATATAAACCTTCATAAAGCTTTCGAGTCTTCTAGAGATCAGGAAACACAACTACCCAAGATGAACTCATGAGGTATGATTTATTTCTTGAAATTCTATTTTGTTTCAATTTTTTTTTTTTTTTGCATCCCTCAAAGGTAACAGTCAATTTTCTGTTGGTTTTGCACAAGGAGCTTACATGAACATGCTTCCTGGTGAAAGCCTTCATAAAAATAAGGAAAACAAACTGTAATAAAGAAGGGGCATTCTAAGAATTTGCCTGGCTTCATTTTTAACTGTGCTTTCTTAGAAACTTAAGGGAAATAGCCCAGGTGATGCAGAAAGAGGTAAAGGAAATCTTATAAAGAATATGCCAAGGAACTGGGTAAGAAATTGCTCAAATTATCTGAATATGCTGAAAAAAAAAATCTACTTTTTATAATTCCCAGCCAAACTGCCAAAGATCAGACAATCTTGTGTCTAATTATTCTAAAATAAATTAATAAATGTTCATTTTATGTCCTTGATAGAAGATTATGGAACATAATTTTTTGAATACTTATTTCTGTTTGTCCAGATGAACTTTTCCCAAAGCAAATGATAAGTGTAGCACTGAGGTGCAGAATTTTTTTACTAATATTTTCACTTTCCCCGTGAAAGCCTGAAAACTTTTCTAAAGCTTACCTTTTCTAAAGCTTGAAGCTTGATTTTGCATTCTCAATAGAGTGACTGTTGCTAATGACTCTTACCTCAGGGAGTGGTTATGAATGAAATTAGAACCACCTAAGTCTTCTAAACAGGTGGTCAGGGTAGGAATATCATTAGTGGTTGCACATTTATTGGTGAGCTGCATGAGATAGGTTGTGTTAAATCTTCTGGTCTGATAGTTACACTGCTATGGATCACTGAGCACTAGAAATGTATACTTCAGGGGGTTAAATTACAGTATCAGCTTTTCTGGTAGATACAGCACACAATCCCAAAGGAGATGAAATGGCTGCAATGTGTGTGAAATTGTTACAAATATGTCTACAATATTTTTCCATAGCAGTGAATATAAAAGTAAGAAACAAATTTAGTCCCAAAATATTAGCTGCTGCAAATGGGCAGCATACCATGATCCAAATCTAGTTAGTAAGATGAAGTTTTCATCTTCTCTTGTTAGAGAAGATGAAAAAATACCCAGCAGTGTGTATGTAAAAACAATTTATTGTACGTTACTTGAGGAAGAAGAAATCAGTTGTTTTTCCAAAATATGGGATTATGGTGTAGCTGGACTGACATGAAATCAAATGATAATGACCTGATATAACCTAGTTCTAATATTCTATTTGCTGCTACTGCAGTTAATTTCCTGGACCCCTCTGGCAGTAACACCTAAACCAGTGGCTTTTCCATTGATCTCCAGTGGAGCTATTAGCTGAATGGTGTTCATCTGCTTGTTTTATGCCCTTGAAATCTGAATCTGTACTGGGTAGTCATGATTTGAGATTGATTTTTGTACTACTAAGAAAGCCGGGGAAGTAGATGAGGCCAAGGTAGAATGCAGCCCGAAGAGACCCATCCAGCTTGTGAAACTTGTTCTTAAACACTGAAGTGCCTTTTTCCAGCAAAAGATTCCTGTTTGCCTTGGATTTTTTTTTCTGTAAACTCATCTCTTCTAACTTTTAAGGAAAAAAAATATTATAGCATTTTGCAGGTGATACTGCCATTGAAATGAAAAAATACTGTAGAGCAAAAATGCAGTCATCTCAAAGGTAGTTCTTTATCAGAGGCTGAGGCTGGATGAAGGTAATGTAACCTCCTTGAGATCTGAATATTTTCTGAAATGATAAATTACACCAGGAAGGATTTATTTCACAGTTTTATGACTATGCATCATTAATTTTAAAAATGCTGTTTTTAGAAGAAGTACTTGGGAATTCCCTAAATCACGGGCAATGAGTCTTAAAACAAAGCATGTACAGGTACCTAATTTTTGAATCCTAACAGCCTCAAGATTAGAAGAATGGTACTCCTTGCCAGATACTGGCCTTGCTTTTTTCTAGTGCAGTGTTTCAGTAGCATCTTGTCAGTGCTTAAGTGGAATCTGTGCAGGAGACAATCTCATTAATTTCTAGTGTAGCACTACTAGAGTGGTAAGAAATGTATTCACAAGCCTGTGATGTGGATGAGGTTATCATTAATCTTTGCACAACCAGCTTAGGCAAAAAGAATGTTT
This sequence comes from Alethe castanea, assembly GCA_024734035.1. Taxonomy (NCBI): domain Eukaryota; kingdom Metazoa; phylum Chordata; class Aves; order Passeriformes; family Muscicapidae; genus Alethe; species Alethe castanea. The sequence continues at coordinate 92,137,490 of JANRGV010000051.1, read as the reverse complement.
TCACTTTGTGTATCACTCCAGTTTGACCTGAAAAACATTCCAAGGTGAAAGAAATGTGTAAATTCCAAAAAACTGTAGAAATATATATGTGATTTCTAGAATGCTTTGCGAGATTGGTAATGCAGGAACATAAATGTCTTAGCATGTATTTCTCTGTATATCAATAAAATAAACAGTCTTGTAGAAACGGAATTTAAGTAATTGATTTTAGTTTATTTTTGTGGTGTTTGGTACTACCCTTCATTCTACTTTTATAAGTATCTGATAGATCTGATAGAGGCTTCATTATCAGAACATCTGAAAATATTTTTATCTTCATGAGAATGTGAAATATTATTTTAATATCTGGGCAGAAGAGGAACTAATGGGTTCTCTCAACAGTAATCTCAGAATTGAAACCTTTGAACAGGTAAAAATTACTAAAGATCCAATTAAGTCAGGGTAGTGTTTTCTCAGAAATGCAAGTTACTGCAAGTGTTACAGTTATGCTGCCCATTAGCATGCTGGTTTGCATTAATTTTTTTTTTTTTTTTTAAGAAAGGAAAGGAACCAGTTATAGAAATAATTCCCTCTAAGGACGACCTTGGCATCTTCCTTTAGACCTGACAAAACCAATCAGTGACTGGCTTTAGGAGCTGATAACCTAGTGCTCTTAATGCTCCTGTTTACATTACCTACATGAAAATGATGGAATGACAAGCCTTGAAACCATTTCCAAGCAAATGAAAGGCATGGAGGCAGTAAGGAATAGTTATCATGGGTCAACAAAGGGAAACCATGTGTGAGCAGTCAGGTCATCCATGAAGAAATGCTCATCATGCTGGATGAGGGGAAAGCCGGAGATATTGTCTACCTAGACTTCAGTAAGAGTTTCAGTGCTGTCTTCCATTAGTTCTTTGTGAAGAATCTGATGAGATATGGACTGAATGAGCAGACAGTGGAGTGGACTAAAACCTGACTGACTGACTGGATGGGCACAGAGCAGGGTGATGGGCAGTGCAAAATGTTGTTGGTACCTGAACTGTCATTGTACTATAGATATATTTACCAGGGGTCAATACTGGGTCCAGTGACGTAAATGATGGGGCAGAGTTGTGCCCTCAGCAAGTCTGCAGATGACACTAAATTAAGAGGAGTGTCTGATATGCCAAATTGTTGTACAGCTGTCCAGAAGAACCTCAACAAGCTGGGGAAAGGGGTTGACAGGAACATCGCAGTATTCAACAAGGAGTGCAGTGTCCTACACTCAGAAAGGAAAAGCTCCAGGCACAAGAACAGGGAAGGGAGCCAGATGGAAAGTAGCTTTGCAAAAAAGGATCAGGGGGTCCTCCTGGACACCATATGAATGTGAGGCAATGGCAAAGGCCAGTGGTATCCTGTGCTGTATGAGGAGATGTGTTACCATCAGAACAAAGGAAGAGGTTCTTCCCTTCCACCCAGCAGCGTGAGGCCAGTACCGAGTGTTTGTGTCGAGCTCTCAGCTCCACAGCACAAGAGGCATATGGAGCTACTGGAGGAACTCCAGACAGGGGTCAAGTAAAGGGATGAAGGGACTAGAGCAGCTCTCCTATGAGGAGAGATCTCTGGCTGCCTAGCCTGGAGAAAAGCAGGCTCACAAGCAGGCTCTTGAAGGGAGGGTTGGAAGAACACAGAGCCAGGCTCTTAGTGGTGCCCAGAGACAGGCAACAGGCTCTGGGTGGCCTTGCAGGCTGTTTAGACCAAATGAGCTATGGAAGACCCTTCTAACCTCAAACTTTCTCTGATTCTGTGAAGGAATCTAGGCTAGTTTAGGAGGCTGACAGATGATATGAAACATACTGGGGCATCTGCTCTTCTGGAATGGAAAACTGGATACCACACAACACTTGAAGATTTTCTCCAGTTTATTTTACTGAAAAGATTATAAAATAAGTCACAGAAAAGTTATCAAAAAGATTTAATTCACCTGTGAAATAACAATAAAACTAGCCTAGACAGTCTCATTTTTTTTCTTTGTAGTAATTATGTATTTTGCTAATAATTAATAAATATTTATTAATTATGGAAAAAAGCAACATAATTTCTATATTTAATCTGCTTGTAATATAGATTAAAAATGACAACGACATTCTTAACTCATCTGAACAACTGAAAATAAAGGGGTTAAAAAAGCTGCTTGGTTTTAATGAAAAAAATTATCTTGTCAGTTGATTGCTGTCCTTGTTAAAGAAAATGAAGACAGAATCTGATGAAGAGGAGAAACCAAGTGTGACTGTGTGCATCACAGTGTAACTATATATGTAGATCACAAAATATGAAAATCATTATAGCTTTGAAATTTGTCTTTACATGCAAGTGCTCTGGATGCTATCACAGCTTCTGTCATTTGTTGGAAGTGATTTATCTCTCAATAGGCATAAAGCTAGTATTTTTCTTTGCAAAATAAAGGTTAAAATGATTAATGAAAAATCTTGGTACAGTCATTCCACTGTGTAGGGGCTGATCCATTGCATATATCAGATAACAGATTTCATAGAATCATAGAATATTTTGGGTTATAAGGGACCTTTAAAGGTCATCTAGTCTTACCCACAGTTTGTGTCTCTTTAATATTATCTATGCAAAGGGAAATCATCATCCTAAAAATAATGTGTACAAGAATTTAAAATTACTACATTCAACTACTTTCAATAAATAATTGCTTCCCATACTTTAATAATCCAGTTATTTCTCTTTTTTTGTCAAAAATTTGACACAAGAGTTTTGCGTAGGAATCTGGAAGCTGTTTCTCAATATTAGTAATTGATTGAAGAGTAAGTGATACTTGGTGAAATAGCAATAGGATTTTCATCTGAACTGAAAAGCATTTTATGCAAGCTTAGAAGGGTGTGGTGGTGTTTTCTTTCCCTGCTTCCTTGGGGCCTTCTATGATCTCAGGAATTCCCATCAGGCCTTGGCCTTTGTGTAATGATTTGGGCAGTAAAGTATTCCTTGACCCTACCAGGATCTCTTTCATGGCTACAGTGAAGGCAGTACTGCCTATAGCTGGGGCTTTTGTTGTCTGACCAAGGTGGGGAACAGGTAGTAATTTACCTTTGAATATCACTTATCTTAATTGTATTCCAAGTGCAGTGACGCCATTGTTTTGGGATCTCTTAAAACTTCCGCCAATTACCAGCCTGGGTTGCAGTCAGGACAGAAACTGACTGATGGATGGTGCTGTGCAGGTCTGGAGTTGGACTTGATGATCCTTGTGGGTCTCTTCCCACTCAGCTTTATTCTGACTAAAATCAATCACTTTGCAGCCCCATAAACAATGGCCTCAAGCAAGGCCCTTTGAGCTCTCCTGGACCACAGCAGGCTGTGCCAGTGTCTCCCTCAGAACGGGAGACCTGTCAGAGCTCTGGAACTGCCAGGTTCACAAAGCTCACAGGACTACCAATGAAAACCAAAAGTGGAGGCTGGCTGATGCCCCCCACTCCTCAAAAATCAACACTCACTTGTTGAGAAATACCAAGAAATTTGACATGAGTATTTCATGGAACTCAAGATGAATGTTTTAACAGTGACCTAACAGGTGCTTTTGTATTACCAGATACAGATATATATCTCTTTGTGTTTATGTACACGTACATCGGAATTGATTGAAATACCCTATATCTAGTGTAGTATAAATATTGCCATCTTGGATCTATAATTGTAGTGAAACCCATTGACTCACTCTGTAAATGTTAAATTAGTCAATGATTAAGAGCTGCTAAATCCTTTAGATATAAACTATTGAAACAGTCCGAGAATGAGATTGGATTTGGCCATACCTAAGCTCCATCAGAAGTTTAGAAAACAGGGGTTTCTGCTCTGAAACTCGTGACTCCAGTGGGAGGCTCTCCCTCACTCTTTTGCACCTCTGGTCTCTCTGCAAACCATTCTAGCTTGATTCCAACTCAATTTTCCTTTGTGTGTTTCATCTGTGTAGTGAATAATAGAGTGAACTTTGACATTGAACTTTTTTAAGTCACACTTTCACAAATTCATATGAAAACTGGTTTTGTTAATGCATTTGACAGTGATTCTTTTAATGCCCTAAACCACCAATATCTGACAAAGAGTTAGAAGCTTGAGATACAAGAAATGCTTGATTTATGTTCTGTTTTATGTCTATTTGAATGATAGACAGTAAGAGCAATGACTTTCAAATAAATAAAAAGCTAATGTGCTTGTAAAGCTTCTTTATGTGTGTTGTGACTAGATGATATAACTACACTCTCAAAGGAAACAAAATTAATTAAAATTACTGTAAGCTTTGCTACGTGATATAGCTGTGGATGTTTTATTTAAATACAAATTAGTCTTTATAGATATTAAAACATCTACACCAAACAATCAAATATTATCTTTGCATATATAAAATATCTTCCTGCTATGAATGATGAGGAGTAGAGTACAGGAAAAACATTCATAATGCTTTTTTTTAATATATCTTTTCTTCTCCTTCATTACTTGGGTGTGGCTTAAAAACTATAACTGTCAGAAGAATGCAACCTAAGTTTGTTTCTTTGCTTGTTCATAATAATTCAAGCAAGAAGTGCATGTACTCTCTCATTATGCCATTCTGAAACAACCTTAAGGTGAATAATACAGGTCCTCTTGAAAGAAATGACAAGTAAATATATGTTAGAAGGAGAGGTGGAGGAACATATGGAAGATACATACAGTGTTTACGATATAATTTTTTCATGTCTTGTTTTCATAGCAGAGAAGGTGTAGATGAAATGAAAAGGATGGAACAATGCAATAAAAGAAGTTTGGATGAAACAATGCACTGAGATTGTATCGCTCTGTGACCACCCAAGCTGCTCTCTGCAATTACTCTTTCTCTAGAAAGAAGGTGACACAGACTTTGAAGACTTCTATTTCCACAAGGAGAAGCTCTACAAAGATCTTTTACATTAAGAATACGGGGAGAGGGGGGAGGGGTGCTATTCTTTGTGCTATTCTTTTGTCCTTATTACAAGTCAGAGAATAAAACATAGAATATTTTATTTTCCTAATTTTCCCAGTGCTGGACATCTTTCCAGAGCACGTATATAAAGAGATTAGAAAATATGGATTAAAAACTACTTTTCTGTCTGAATGTTGGACTATAAATGGATTTTAATGTAGAACAGAGGCTCTTATTTGATAGGAAAAAGCCTTGCAACTAGTCTTAAGATGCATATCACCTAGCAGTGACGATGAGAGGTGTCTCAGGTTTTAGCTGTCTCTGAATCCATGAGGTTCACCCAACAACCAGCATGAGCTTCATTACTGGTAAAGATGTGGGATAGATATTCAGACCTAGAATCCAAGGTACTGCAGCAAATATAACTTTTTTTTTCTTTTCTTCTTTCTTTTCTTCTTTTTTCTTTTCTTTTTTTTTTCCCTGAAACAGCAGTTGACCTTTAAGAGAAAGTGCTTGTACAGCAAGTTTCACAATACAGGAGAAAGAAACTTAGAGGAAATAAAGTTAATCAGCTTGAAGATTCAAACTTATCTGATTCATGAAGGCTCCAGAGAACGGAAGACAATAAATCTTTGTGCTAATCTTTGATTGTGGGAAAACAATCATTCTTGCTCATAGCAGCTCTGTTTAATATAATAAAAATCAATAAATAATCATTTATTACAAATAAACAAACAAAACACTCCCTAAAATTCAGAACTTTTTCTTTTTTTTCTCTTTCTAAAACGATGTTTACCATGACTGTTCTGGCTCCTGAGGTTTCTGAACGAGTTCCATTAAGTTCCTTTAGAAATTGCTAGGGTTTACAGTGGAAACAGATTTCACACCTCAGTCTCCTTCCTCCCAATCCCCTGTGCAAATCCTCAGCTGTATGTAGATGCCAAGTCTCCATGGTCAGCTCTTAAGTGCCTAAAAATAATATGAGCACAAGGCCAGAAGTACCTTTGGCTGGAAGAACTGTGACACGCTTCACTTTCTCCTCTTCTTTTGAAAAGCATACTTAACACTGACTTTTAGAAGAGAGTTTAGCACACCACAGTGTCTATAATCATCTTTGTCTGGACAGTCAGTTGGAGGATAGAGCTTTTGCTCTCAGAAATAGCCAGTCCTAGAAGCTGGGTCTAACTTGAACAATCATAATATCTGTCACACTTTCTGTAGATCTTTCTTTTTTCTCTTTTTTTTTTCTTTTCTTTTAAATACCTTTTAAGAGTCCTTCTCTTGTATTCTACCTGAAATCGTCTGAATAAAATGCACAAAGGGTACTGGGAGCAGTATGTAGGATTCACTATTAGCATTGAGCTTAAACTAGCACTTCCTCTCTTCCCTTGCAGAACAAGAGGGTCATATGCACCCACAGCTTGTTGGATAGAATCTCTTCTGGGAGTTGGAAGAAGTCAGTTCATACCCCACAAGTGTGAAGAGTGAAAGATTCCAAATGCCACTCTTTCAAAGTAACTTCCCTGTGTTTTTACACATTAACATATAGCAAACTAATATGATAATACTAAAAGGAAAGGGAAGAGTGACCTGTTTTTCATTTCTAGAAGGACTAATTCCAGTCCCACAGACAGAATTCTGGGCTGAGGATCAGTCACATCAATTTGCAGTTCTGCACTCTCTGCTTCTTACTGCTTTTTTAGTTTTTAAAATTGTTATTAACCCTCCATTTATTTTCAGCACTGTAAGACTTCTGTGGCAGTGTTAATATACTACATTTAATAACTCACTTTGAAAATTAACTAAGGTTTTCAATGATACTAAAATTAGATTAAGAGTATCACAAAAAACACAAAAATTATTCAGGTTGGAGGCAATATAAAGAATCTGGGATAATATTTCAATCCAATTTTATTTTAATTCTGGACAAATAAATGGAACCAAACACTTTAATATAATAACTGTTACTAATCTCAAATCATAAATAGCAATATAATGCTGAAGTTATATAAAATTTATAAAAAACCAGACAGTGATAGAGGACAATGCTGCTGTATACTTTGAAAAAACACACACATGCCATTCTGCTGTTTCAAAGCACATGATTATTGAAAAAAACCAGCCCAACCCTACATTCCAGGAAACAAACAAACAAACAACAAACAAAAACTTGAATGCCAAAACATCCCAAAAAGCTATTGGAGAAAACTGAAAGCTTATTATCTATGAAAAAGTTAATTTTTACAACTGAAATACCTAGTTGAAATAATGCAAGAAAAATGTAGATACCAGAGACACATGAAAGTAGTGAAATTAGTTGGAAAGGTTTTCTTCTTCTATGTGTGTGATTTGTGAAAAAATAGCCCTAACGATTTTGATCACTCAAGGCTGGTTTGGGGGACAGGCATCACAGGAATTTTGATAACCTAAATTTCTTATTTCTTCAGTGGCAGGAATCAGAGTATGTGTCTCTTTTTTGTCCCATCATTTCCTTGGGTTCATAGCATGACTCACATACCCATTAGCACAGCAACTGTATTTTTGAGAAGAGGAAAAGTAGTAAAACATTTCTGAATACATTTAATTCTGTCAGTAGCTGATACAATTCTTCACTATTTCTCATGTCATGTATGTCTTATATTACAGTGTGCTTTGTTTTCATTTTGTGTCTCTGAGAGCTTTTGCCACCTAGTCACAGGCATGGCAAGACTGAGGAAAACATTCCAAATTTTACTGCTCAGATTGATGGCATTGCAGATATTGACAACTTACATCATCACTAATTAATGCTTTCCAGCAGTTTCCTCTACTAAATCACAAGATTTAGACGTTAGGGTTCTACAAAATACACATACACTCAGGTGGAGAGTGGACCATGCAGCATGGATTTATTGGATGAGAACGATGACTCAAGTAAGATTTCGCTATATACCCATAAGCACAGAGGAGCTGGAACAGGTTGTAGTGATCAGAGATCACAACATTATGTTCTATTCAGTGTGAAAACTGGTTTAACTAAGGGCACACTAGTGACTGCTGTAATGCACAATTCTTTAGAACAGTGTCAGTGGCCAGTGCTGGAAGCAGAGCTTGCTAAGATCATAGTGTGGTTCCAGAGCTGCAAGAAGACTGCAAAGGGGATTAAAACAACCAGAAGTTGGTAAACATTTTCCTGTGAAACAAAACTATAAAATCTAGGACTGTTTTACGTAGAAAATTGGTATATATTTAAATGCATAGTTTCTTTGAAAAGAATTATAGATGCAGTTTAAATTTATTTCTTACGCATTCTGAGTGAGTCAATTGCACTTGTTAGATAGAAACAAAAACTTGGGCATGACATTTCACACTAAGGCACGTCTTTTGCTCAAGAAAAGTTATTGGGCAGGCTGGGAGCAGGTCTGTCTGTGAGATAGTGTTGATCTAACCTGAGATATTACACTTCTCCCTCACAGCTGCTCTGTGGTGTTTTTACCCTTTCTGAAGCATTTTATCACAGTTGTCACCAACATCACCGATGGGCTCAGCTTTGGCCAGGGGTGGGTCCATTTTGGAATGGTTGCATCTAGCACATGGGAATCTCTTTGTCACTTCTACCAGGGGCCACCCCTGCAGCTCCCACACTACCAAAACCTTGACAGTAAAATTTATCATTAGTGCACTGACTTAGCTGAGTTCTCTTTTGTTTCCAAGGAAAAGGCAAATGACTTATGTAATAAACTGAAACAAAAAGAATTAAAGCAAGACTTCCTATCCAATGAAAGGAAGGTTGTTTTTAGAAATTAATTGTTTGTACCAAATGTAACTCCTGCAAGCATCTTCTAGGGGAGTTTGGTTATGTAATTTCTCTCAAGTAGTTTTACAAGTCTTTAGTGCCAAAGTTTCAACATTTCCTTTCATGGCCACTCTGCAGAAAATGTCACAGTCAGAAATCTTTTCAAGATAAAAAGTCATTATGAGCCAGAAAAAAATAAACCATAGTAAAATGACTGCATATCTAATTATATGCCACTTGACTGACATATGACACACTTGTAATAACGTTTTTTTATTTTCAGATTCTTAATTTAAAAGCTTATCACTTGACTTGCAATTTAGTCATTTTTTTCAGATAGGGTGGAAAATGCTTAAGGTTCCTCTACTTGCCAATTCTTGTTTACCAGCTCTATTTATGGAAAATACTTGTATTATAAAATCACATACATGCAGAGCAACCTGTGGTACAGACTCTAGGGCAAATCTAAGGTGTATGGAAGACAATGTATGGTGAATTTTAGTATCAAATGCTGAAAATTTCTTTCTTTATCAGAGACGATTTCTAATTGTACACTCACAGATTGTCACCAAGATAAACTAAGGGGATGGTGCTACATTCTATTTAATCATATGAAATTCAAAGACAGCTGATAAGTTATTTTATATCTGGGGTTCACTACTCACAAGTCTTGCTGAGTAAATAAAAGACCAGACTTTTAGAAAACTACAGGTGTGCAAAGCTTTTGTGAAAGTCTGGATAAAATCCCTTTGCTGCAAAGTTTTACAAGATAGTGGCAATCAATATTCAGGATTCAGTTTATAGACCATCTTTGTGAAAGTCCAGGTCACTTACTTCATGCACTGTTTTGGTCTTCCTAGATGCAAAACACTGCTCCTGCCCAGGCTTGCTGGGCTCTGTGATGTGCTCTGCCATCCTTGGTCAGGCTCACCCCGGAGCAGCTGGGCACAGGAAGAGGAACCAGAGGGAGACTGAGCAGTGATGGTTTCCTATTATTAAAGGTTTAGGGGAGAGATCTTCTTCACTACTGTTTCTTCATAGAAAATCCCTAAAGAATGACTGGAGAAGATGAGCAGAGCAGGATCATTCAATTACAAGGATTTGTATGGAGACACCATGACAGTGACAGTAGAGCAAGAGGTTTAATTAAGGATCTAGCTTGTGATAGTGTTGGGAGGACCATTGGACCCTGACTGGTATCTTGGGGAAGGTAATTCAAAAAGCACTTGCTAATTTAGGTTTCTTTAAACTGCCATTTATTTTTCCTGACTCCCAAGCCCCTTTATACACTACTGGAAAAATAGTTGATCATGGGTGCCCCAATGTTGTAATTTCTTAACCCAGCTCTTTGGCCGGATAGATGAACTCATGCACAATGTTCTGCCCAGCCTTAGCTTTTGTTTGCATTGTTATATTTTGCTTTCTTCTGCTAAGACTGACAAAAATAATGTTTTGGGGTTTTTTCTTAAGTGGATACACTTTCCCCAGATATGTCTTTCTGGCTCACTCTAAGAGAATAAAAACTAAGAGCTGTGTGATGGCAACACTGCTTGGCCACAAATATCATGAAGTGGACTAGGGCCAAAAGGAAAATAAGATACTTTATTGCTGGTCCTGCAAATATCAAGTTCCCTACTTAGCGGTTTCACCTTCATTTTACAGGCCTTTTTCTTCCATAGCCTTTTCACTTTAAAGCTCTCTAATTAAATTGTCTGTACTTCAGTGTTAGCCTCTTGGAACATAATAGTATTGTTAAGTCTTACAAGAAAAGAATTGCAATTTTTGTTGGTTACAAAGGGCTCTTCTGAGTAGTGTAACTCAGTGCTGAAATGCCTCTCCTTGAGGGCTATTTCTGAAAGTCCTTCCTGAGCAGAACTTTGCTCATAAGCCCTGGAATTCCAGTCTATGAAAATTGTGTTTCATAATTCCTAACAGAACTTTTCAGAGAATGTATTTGTATTGATTAAAAACATGGACAGATCCAATATATTAAATGGCAAGGTTACATTTTCAGATTAAAGTACTTGATCGTAAAAATACATCAAAAATAAAATGGAATCCCTGGTGTGATGTCCTAGAACCCTTCCCTGGAATGTGAAGGGATGATAAACCACAGTTCATTATTTTCTCTCAGAAACTGAAAACATTAAATACTCAGGGAAAAAACTAGTACTAAAACCTGATCAGAATTCAATAAGGTGATTACTAAAGGGGATGTTTTTTAGTTTCTAACTACAGACTTTTTAAAACAAAAAATTGATGTTTTTGGAAAGAGATTAATTAATTAATTGATATTTAGTAATTATCTAGAAACTCATCTTGCATATGCAAATTTTTATTTGCATATCATGGAATCACAGAATGATACAATCAGTTGACTTGCACAGACCTCAAAAGGATCATTGAGTCCAACTTCTGGGCCTGCACAGGACCGCCCTCAAAAGTCACCCCATTTGCTCAAGAATGTTGTCCAAATGCTTTTTGAACTTTGCCAGGCTTGGCACTGTGACAGCTTCCCTGGGGAGCCTGCTCCAGTGCTCAACCATCCTCTGGGTGAATAAGATTTTTCTGATGTCCACCCTAAACATCCCCTGGCAGAATTTCAGGCTGTTCTTTTGGGTTCTGTAGCTGGTTATCACAGGACAGAGATCAGTGCCTGCTCCTTCTCTTCCCCTGCTGAGGAAGTTTTAACTGCAATGAGGTTTCCCCTCAGTCTCCCCTTCTCCAGGATGAACAAACCAAGTGACCTCAGCCGCTCCTCACATGGCTTCTCCTCAAAGCCCTTCACCATTCTCGTGGCCCTCCTTTGGACACTCTCTAATAGTTTAATGTCTTCCTTTTATTGTGGCACCCAGAGCTGTCCCCAGCACTGGAGGTGAGGCTGCCTCAGCTCAGAGCAGAGCAGGACAATCCCTCCCTTGCCCAGCTGGCCATGCTGTCCCTGATGCCCCCAGGGCAGGGTTGGCCCTCCTGGCTGCCAGGGCTCTGCTGGCTCATGTTCAACTTGCCACTGACCAGGACCCCCACGTTCTTTTCTGCACAGTTCTTCAGCAAACAATTCTGTCAGCCAGAAAGTCCAAATTCAAAGCATTTCAGTACCAACGTATAAACCCAGGGTTTCAGCTGTAATCATGATTTCATGTTTTTAAAATCTCTTAAATCACATAGTAGGTTGAATCTCCCTGAAAGTCAAATAAAAAAGATCTGTAAAAACCTCTGATAAGTGATCATATTAAAATACGGAAAGGTAAAACAATGAAACTAATTTTGTATTACAATATTTAAATCCTATAAGCAGTAAATTTAAGATAGTTTGGTGTTTGTGACTGTTGAATCTCTAATTGCTTCATAATATTCATTTATTTTTGGTAAGATTGTGGTTACAGAAGAGAAACAAGTTTCTGGACATAGCTGTAATAAATGGAGTGTGGGAAAGGTTTAATCTGTACTTGAATATAATCTGTAACTCTGTAAATAAAGTTCAAAAAGCTTTAAAAATAACACAACTTCCAGTAATTTGTGAAGAAGATAGATCCCTGTAACCTCTCCAGTATTTGCAGAAGAATAATCTGCATATAAGTGTATTTTTCCTAAGATTTTTTTAATAACAGCTGTTTCAGGAGCTGAAGCATAGTAAAATGCAGTTGTTTTTCTTTTGTTTTTTTTTTCTTTTTTTCCTAGATGTTATATCTAGATTTAATACCTGGATTCTTTTCTGCTTGTTCCTATTAGATTAATAGACCTTGCGGTCTCTGAAGATAATATTCCTGCCATGCATGGCGCTGAAAACACATTAAGGCAACTGATTCATTATTAAAAAATTATAGCCATAAATTCTGTGACAATAGCCTCAGCACAAGTGACTTAGTAGCACCATTTCTTCTCCATTTCACCCAGATATTTCAGTAACAGCAACCTAGAAAATAGCTTTTCTATTTTGGCTGGCATGTCTGTATACCACCACCAGTGGGCAATAATGGGCCTTTCATTCTCATTTTGGAAGCTAACTGTGTCCATGAAAGAAAGAGAAGAAATAAGAATCATGATCACATCTGAGAGGTAGCCCTGATCTAGTAATTCCTGACCAAAATTTGTCTGTTTATTTTCTTTGTACTGCCTTCATAGAGCACAACCCATCCTCTGTCCAGCATTAGATGCCTATATAATGGTAAATACAATCAATTCCTTATAAACTCCTCTTTCCTCTCTTCCTCTTCTTCCCATCTGAACTTAACTGAGCATTTTCATTGCTACTGCAGAAGCATTTTAAAGTGCTGAATGTGCGACAAAGCTTGTAGCCAATGCTGTGAGCATTCAAACAAGGTAGTAGCTGTTAGGGAGGGCAAGAGAAGAGACAGAAGGAAAGGGGAAAGTTTCATAGAGAAATTAGTTTGGGGACATGTAACTCTTGGGCAGCTCCATGACTTTGCTGAATTCCAGAACCTATAGCTATAGATGTCACTCAATCTTTCAACCATGCTGCTTAGGGACCACATGTGCTACTTCATGAGCTGCCTTACCAACTTTGATGGGTTTCTACGTTCCTTGGACTCCAGCTAAAGACTCTCATCCCATCTAAAGAGTATGCAGGCCTTTATGATGAAATTGTAGTCTCTTGCTCCTCTTTACTGAGCTCTACTTACAGCCCAGCTTAAATAAGGCCTTTTAATAGCAGCAGAAATACACTGACAGGCACAAAGCCCAATGAGCTCTGTGCAAACAAAGCAAGAAATGTTTTTAACTTGCAGAACAAGTAGTAACAATGATAAAGCTGTTATATGAGTATGATCCTAATTGCCACTACCAGCAGTTTCCAGCAGAAGTGGTATGGAAAGAGAGAAATGCTGAGCAACCAACTTTTTTTACATCCTCTGCAGGAGAGAGGTAGTGCTGAGGGTAGCATAGCCAGGTATCAAGTTAATTGTCATGTATTTCGTTATTTTAGTTACTCTTCCATAGGCTTTTTTTTTTTTTTAATCTCATAATATTTCCATAGGGGATCTTATAGCAGTAGCATCCTATGGGGGATTGATGTGTTTGAGAGAATTGAAGAAAAACACAATTATAAGAATTAACATTAAAAGGTTATTTTGCTGCTATTTTTCCTCCTGCTTAATGAGACAAGATCAAACAGGCTCTGCAATGAAGTGTAGATCCCTGCATAGCTACTTTGGGTCCCTAGCCCTATAGGATCCTGACTTTATTAAGTACCTTCCCCTTTATTCTCACATCACCCTGACCAGCTTTCTTCTGTCAGTACTCAGCACTTGTCCTGGAAGGTAGAAAGGAATGTCCTCAGGGGAAGCAGTGACGACGATGGTGTTAAATTTATGGCTTCAGCTGCTGGCTGTGAGTCAAGGTCCTCTTCTAGGTTCTGGGAGAGTGCCCTATTCTGCCCACATAAAGTTCAGAGCCAACTGGGTAAGAGCCAAGCGAGCAATACTGCATTTTTCACTCTCATTTGAAACTCAGAGGCATAAAATGTATCCTTGAGAGGAATGGGGGGAAATAAATTTTCCAGGAAACCACTGAAATAAGACTTAATTAAGAGAGCTGTATCGCCCTCTGCTGGTCCTACAGGGTCCCTAATTAAGGGAAATATTTGAGTCTCAGAGGTTGCATTTCAGCTTCTGTCCCCCCCTAGGACTGGACATCTGAACTTGGGAACTGGGAAAATGAGACAGTATGCATTTGACCCTAAAAGGGAATCCAGATAGAATCTCTACTAGTGTATGGCTTATATCTCTAGTAGTGTAAATAAAGCAATAAAAGAGACGAATAGAATATGAAATATGGAAAGGAATTTTCTCTGTGTTCCATTTTAAATATGGTGAACCAGGGAAAGCTAAAAAAAAAAACAAAAAACAACCACACACACAAAGGAAACTCCAAAAATACAAACCACACAAACAATCCAAAAGCCACAGAAACAACAAAAGAACACAACTAGAAGTGAGAGAGGGAAACACTGTGTGTTCTGGTTTTTAGTGTTGTTTTTTTTTTTTAAACCAGTAAACACCACTAATTCACTAAATTAGATGAGGCACCTTGCTTCAGTGGTTCTTTTAGCACATGGTCAGATGCATAATGCTTTAATTTATCAATGGACAATTCTTATTTAACAACAATATGTTTATAGTTTCCTGTTTACTTGCAAAGTTCTCTTTCAATCAATATTAAAATTGTTCTAATAAAACAACAGGTATATTATGAAAGGCTTGTAAGAAGATAAGGAAGAAAATGAAGGGGATGTCAAGGAAGATATTGCAATCCGTTGCTCAGAGTAGTTGTGTGCATATTTGTATCTGTGTTTGTCCATGAAAATCTTTGCAGGAGGAAAATTTAGAAACAGTTGTCTTGTATTGGTCAGCTCATCAGTCCTAGCGTCCATCAGAATAGAAGGTGGGAAAACACTGAAAAAATTTATTTCAAAATATTAATTCAAAATCTCTGAGATGTTCCTTCTGTCTAAGAAAACAGATGTGAATATTTGTGATGTGAATAACCTACATAGAAATATTCACTTAGACATGCATTCACACAGAGAGATGCTGCAAATTTCTATATAGTTTTAATAATTGTCTGGTGGGGAAAAAAAGGTGATTTAGGAGATTAATTGCACAGTGTGAATATTAATCACAAGCTCCTACTATTCAAACAATAACCCCAGCTCATCTATTGTCTAAGATATCCTTTCACTTAGCATTTGTCAAATAATAAGCAAATTGTCATTAAATGAAAATAACAAGTAAAAAGGTTAATAAATATTCTATCTTGCAGAATACAATTTCCTTAGGGTCAATGTGAATCAGTGGAAGCTGCTGAGGATGGGCAGGCTTGGGCACACACGCTGTGCTGGGCGTGTTTTCTGCTGATCAGCACCTGCCTGCTTGAGTGAGAGGGGCACGGGTACTGTAATGGTCTTTGATCTTTCTAGGAGCACAGCTGTAACATCAGAAACAAGGGAAAGCTGCTGGTGATTGACTGCAAACAAGAATATAGATAATTCAAAGTTTAGTCTAGTTGGTTCCATAATTCACCCTCACTTTTTTGTCAGTGGGGAAATGTATGGATGTGTTAATTTGTACATATAGCAGTAAGATTGACAAACTATTCAGCCCCAAGCTGTATTCAATACCTACAAATACAAAATGCTATAAAATGGAATTTGTGTATATTTGAGGGAAATGGAAAATAACCAGAAGTTTGCTTTTTGGCTGACAAAGTGAGAAGACTTTTAATGTCAAGTAGAAAGGTAAAGAAGGAGATACAGTGAAGGAGGCTAGGTCCTTACTCTTTGTGGTGGTTAAGCTCTGTCTGAGAATCAGAGAGCATAGATAATGAAACAGAGCAGTACGTACCCACTGTAAAAAGTTCTTGACTGGAAACAGGGAGCTGGGTAGCTAGTAGAGGATTCCAGGTCTTATAATTACTCATCAACCAATGTGTGTAGTAGAACTATAAACCTCCTTACTAGACCTCTGTATTTCATGAAGTATGCAGAAAAACATACATACAGAATTTCAGTTTAAGCAGAAGAAAAAATTTAGATATAGATCATTATTTTTTATAAGATAACCAGAAGCCTTATATTATGAAGTTTAGCCTGTAATGTGCTGAGAAGATGTCATCACACTTACAATACTTGGTGAATATGGAGATAGAGGAAATTTTTCAGAGGTCTGGTGATTGTCACAAATGGAATTGCCTCCAATTGCCTCCTGTCTGTGATGGTTTTTTTTTGTTGTTGTTGTTTGTTTTTTATTCCCAGGGGACTGCACTTCTATATTAATTTTCCCAGGAAAAGAAACTGAGTGCTGAAAGTTTTACAATTAAAAAATTGTGTATTCTGACATGAAATGTAAATTAGAAAAACAGTGTATTAAAAAACAAGGAAATGCTTAGTAGGCACTTGGGGTTTGGAAACAAGACATGGCACGGATTCTCACTGTGAGATGATGTACAACTTACCTCTAAAGCACAAGTCAAAAGGGCCTGGGCTGGAATTCAGCACCCAGTCTCAAACACAAGGACATGGTAAATGTCCTGTCATGAAAATTCTGTTTCTCAGAAGAATAATTTACCTAGCCTTGTATACTAAGTAAGTAGGAGCTGCATGGGGTTAGTCCAGGCTATATTGGTGTCTCCTTGTCTTTAGTGACTGACTCAGCACTGCAGGGGAGTTGCCTTCGTAGGACTGGGAATTATAGTTCAGAAACTTGATTGAAGATCATCTTCTGTGAATTTGCTTTGAATGTCATGAATCAGGCTATTTTCTTTAAGAATGTGATTGTAAATGTAGTATTATGTGTCTTTCAAACCCACTGACCAGAGTCAATCCTTCGTTCTCTCCCCAGCTCTGTGTGAGAGAATTCAACCACATTTTTCCTGCCTCAGTGGAGTACCCTTGACATAAGATTTACAGGTGTAAGGAGGGATAAATGCTCTCCACAGCTGCTATTACAGCTAAGCTCTTATGCTGCTGGGAGTATTAAGCTCACAGAGAGTTGAGAATGCTTCTGTAGCCTATTGGTCATATTATCTAGTCTGAAAAATTGGAGAACCTGGATACAAGGAAAAATAGAAATTGTATTAGCGCATTTTATTTTGAACAGCAACTAGATGAAAATCATAAATAATGCTTAAGGACCCTTTCTTACTTAGAAACAGAAATCAGCATTCTAGCAGTAACTACTCTCTCTGCATTGCAGTCAAAAGATGCAGTTTGCAAGTGCACCCTGCTGACCTGTGCAATCTGCCTGCCCACAGAAGATTGCTACCATTGCGACAGTCACAGTGTACGTGACAGGAGATTTTCCCCATGAACAAAAGCCTGCTCCCTTTCATAAAGAAACCCAGCATCAAACTACAGGTAGCAGCACTCCTGAATTCAGAAGCCCTACAGGTTGCAATCACTCCTTCAGTTGATGATGCCAGAGCTCAAGCAATGTCAAAAGGCATTAAATTGCTGAATCTTGCACTTAGACTTTTTTCTTTTTTTTTTGTTTTGTTTTCAAACTCGCTCATAGTCCTATTTTACTTCTAATTTTTTTGCTGAATTAAAACTGTGTTTAATAATTAGCCTCTATTAAGGCCAAATAAATACAGTTTTGAGTACACCATGCAATGAAAGGCCTAAGTACAAGCCTACCTCTGTCAGCTACCTCTGTCACTTCCACCTCCTACACACATGTGCACACCACTGAGAATATTTGAAGCAGGAACACTGATCTGTTTTTGCCTGGTAATTTCCTTGGTGTTGTGTTTGTTTAAATATTAACTACTCTGTTAGTGGAATGTCCTCCTATGTCTTTAAGGTTCCCGCCCCTTGCTATCAGTACAGAAATGTGTAATATTATTAATCCTTACTTTGCTTTCCCTTAACTGTGAGCATAGCGAAATCTGATTGTTCAATATTCTGCTATTTCCCCAGTCTCTCTTCCTAGCAGTAGCTTTTTAACCACCTAAATTTTATCTAAGTTCCTTCTCCCTCAAATGCTATGCTTCTCTTAAACTCCTGTATCTGTCAGCCTATCCTATTCCCATCGCTTTCAAGTTTCTTTTCCTCACTCAGTGTTTTCTTTTTTGTGTTTTCTCTCTGCAGTTTTTACTCAGACATTTCCCTAAGCATGATTCTCTGCTGTTTCTGTCATTTGCTTGCCTGCATGACCAAATCCAGTCCTTTGTACTGGCTTTGCCTAGTTTCTTTCTGTGACTCTCTCTCCCTCTCTCTCTGTCTCTCTCTCTCCATGTATATGTATATATATATATATATATGTGCATATGTATACATATTTGCATATGTGTATACATATGTGTATATATATATATAGTATCTGTGTGCAATTATATATTTTTTATGTTTGTTTCAGTGTTAGTGTGAGGTCTTGAGGCTGCATCTACTTTGAGTCTGAAAGCAAATGAAATTGCACTTTCAATTTACTCTAGACAGTGTGTTCCAGGACTGTGATGTGACAATGTGGCCTAGCACATTTATTCACATCAACTGGAAGCACGCAGCATTGAAGTTGGTGATCAACTCAAGCATGCTGTTGACCTTCCAGTTTTATTCTGTGCATATATATATGTATCGGCATAAGAAATGCATATATATATGTGCTCCTGTGTGTGTGCGTGCACGTGTGCGTGTATATCTTTTGCATGGTGTTTGTGTATTGTTAGTATGTAGTTAGTTATATGTGGGGCCCTAATAGGTCTGAATCAGCCTTTGTATGAATGTGCCTAATAAATACAGATAAATACAGAATAATTCACATTGTGTGCAGACAAAATTCTTGTTTAGTCTCTTATTTTTCATATATATTTTCTGGCAGACCGGAATAAACGCTAAAATAGTAAATTGTGTCTGTACACTGCATGCTGTCCTTATGCAAGACGCAGTTTCCTTTTTTGTATAAGTTACTACCTTTTTTTTGTGTTTTGTTCCAGTTCGACGGGTCCCACCGAGGTTCTCTATCCCCCCCACAAATCATGAGATCATGCCTGGCGGGAGTGTAAATATCACCTGTGTTGCGGTGGGATCACCAATGCCGTATGTGAAATGGATGCTAGGAGCAGAAGATTTGACACCTGAGGATGATATGCCAATAGGGAGAAACGTTCTTGAGCTTAACGATGTCAGACAGTCTGCAAACTATACTTGTGTTGCCATGTCTACCCTTGGTGTTATAGAAGCAATAGCGCAGATAACTGTCAAAGGTATATCTCAAACACGTTTATTTGGACACAGTTCAGTCTTTTATTTCATTCAGTCTGAGCAAATATATTGCGCTGAAAGGTCTAAATGCCATTTGGCCTCTTAAATCAGGGTAAATACTCTAACCAGTCACTGGCATATGACAAAATATAGGGTCAGACAGCAGTAATAATCAAT
>JANRGV010000051.1:92091472-92107356 GCA_024734035.1 Alethe castanea | reverse complement strand
AACAAAAAGGGGCTGTGCAAAACTGAGATACAATTGATGAATTTCTCATTGAAATAGACTGTCAGACTCTTAATAGTAACAAATAAATAGAATTTTTATTAAAATATTTATATTCCTTAAATGATAAAAACCTGCTCTAGAGTCCTGGGAATATAAAATTCAGCAGACCAGAAATTTCAGTGTTTAAACACATAAAGCAGTTTTGATGAGATATGTTCAACTGACACCAAGAAGCTTATTTACTTCTCTGTTTGGGCTTCAATGACTCCATATGAAATGGAGGAGAAATGGGATTTTATGCAGCATGTAATAACTGTCATACAGGAAACAGGCTGATTTTAATGACACATCTTTAATATTGCAGATTGCCCAATTTCAGTTGAAACTGGAATTTGTGTCTATCAATGAACTCTGTTTTTATTAACTGTCTTACAGGTTCACTTTTGTCGATTGTAAAACAGCATGGCTATTTTACAAAGAGGTTGAAGTCTAGACAACGACTTTATCAAGGGGTGAAAATTGGTAATCTCTGGGGTGGTAAATGAGCTAGTCTGGAGATTTTGCCTCCCTGGCTAGATTAATTAAATTATTTGGACCAATTAGGTATTCTTGTGCTGTATTTCACTTGTTTGAACAGATGGCAAGAGTAAAGTGCAATACTTTACTTGCTCTCCCTGATGTTCTGCTTCTTTGTCCGGGCAGTAAATGTCTTAACTCTACATGTAATGTTGATCCTGCCTCACAAAGGTGTTGAGAGCCTGGATATCACAAATGTTCTCAGCTCCTGTGCTGAGGTCATAGTTGTTCTTCAATTTCTATTGGCTGAAGGAAAATGTTTAGATCCTCCAAAGGGCAATTCAAATCTTTGATGAGCTTAATTATCCTCTCACTGAGCTTATGTCTGTCTGTGCACTGCACAATATGATCGTTCTTAGACCCCTTAGAGAGGAAACCCCTTAAGAGACTTGTCCAGTTCACAGGACCCAGGCTTTCAATGGTTGCAAATGCAGACATGAGATTTAGTTGGGTATGTAGACAATACATAAAGTTCAAATGTAGAAAATACATTTAGTTCAGATGTATTTTTCAAGTAGGATGAAAAACTGCCTCACAGGCAGTGTCTGTCTGTATGTCTTTTATTCCTAATTATAATTTAAAATTTGACCTACTTGCCATCAAATATTAATTTACTTACAGTTGTTTCTGGATAAAGGTGATTTATCTGTGCAGAGCTGCAAGAACATCTTCACGGGTACATTGAATTAATTACCTTCTTGATTATAGTATATATTTATAGATGGAGAGGCAGAGGATTTCAGAAAGGTATAGTGATAAGGAAGTCATTGATTCTATTTCAGTTGCTCATCAGAGGGCTCAAAAGTAATTTGTTTAAAACAAAGCTCATCAGATCTCTGCACATTCTAGTCCCTAGGAAGTTTCTCTTTGTCAGATCCAGGTTGTGTAACGAAACTCTCTGTTGAAGGGATTGGATTGCATCTGTCTCCACCTAATCTGTGAAATTTAAGGTGCACCTTTCTCCTCTCAAGAGGGGAATTTCACTTAGCCTGGTCATCTCCTCTCAGGAGGATCCATCTGCACCTATTGTATGTCTTGAAGGGAGGCAGCAAACAAAATGAGAAGGAACATATAAATAATTTATTAACCACCATATGGAGTTATAAAATCTTCTTTTATTTTAATCTTCATTAACTTTTTCTCTAAAAGGAGGATGGAAGCGGTAAGAGTTTATGTTTAATCATATAAAACTAAACTATGCTGAGAAAACACTGTATTCCACAGATTTTATTGGTAGAACCACTTTTATGAATGGGAAAGAATTTCAGCATGACAAACTTGTAGAAAATTAATGAGCTGCATTTAAAGTCTGTGGAAAATTGTTTATTTCAAATTATGTATTAGAATAATTTTAATATGGTCTATTAATATTTTAATGATGTTTATATTCATCAAATTAAAGTTTTAAATGTTGCTAAAGCTAAATATTGTATTTTTTAAATTTGAAATTAATATTTTTCACCATGAGGACCATTGAGCAGCAGAATAGGTACTCCAAGAGTTTGTGTAGGCTCCTTCTATAGATGTTGCAAGACTAGAGTGAAGAAAGACCTCAGCAGCTGGTTCTGACCCTAGAGCTGGCTTTGTTTTGATCAGAAGCTTGAATAAGAGACCTTATGAGGTTACTCCCACATTAAGTTGTCCTGGATGGATGCAGAATTTTGGCCGGATGGGCTGGGACTGAAAGGAGAAGGAGTCACCCTTTAAGTGAGAGAGAAGCGTGGCTGTATTGAGCTTTGTCTTGGCACAGGTGATGAGTCAGCTGAGCCTGTGAGTCAGGATTACTCAGGCAGAGTAAGATCCGGGATGTTGTGGGTGTCTGCTGCAGACAACCTGGTGAGGAAGAAAAGGTTCTTCCTGGAGAATCTTTTCCCCGAAGAATAGGCAAAAAAATAAGGACCCTAAGGCATGATTTTAGAAAAACAGATTTCATGCTGTTCCTGTATTTTCTTGGAAGCGTCCCATAAGAGAGAGCTTCAGAGAGAAGAGTCCAAAAGACCTGATATTCAACATCACTCAGTCCAAGCTCAAGAATTTGTCATGAGACTTTCATAGATGAAGAAAGCATTAATGGCAAAATTCAGACATAAAAATGAAGTATAAAAAAAGTGGAAACAGGGACAGATGACCAGGAGGGAATAGAAAAGCATCGACTGAGGCCAAGATACTGAATGCCTTCCTTGACTTAGTCTTACTTGTAGATTGGTTTTCATGAATATGAGACCTCTGAGACAAGGGAGAAAGTCTGAATCAAGGAAGACACCCTCATGAAGAAGTATCTGACTGGGGAACATTTAAACACACTGGACAGACATAAGCCCAAGTGAGCTGAGAAAATGCACCCCCAAGTGCTGGGGGAGACACTGGCACAAAGACACCATCGTCATCTATGAAAGGTCACTGTGACTTGGAGAGACTGCTGGGGACTAGAACAAAGAAAATTTGTCCATACCTCAAAAAAGTAAAGAATGCAGATTCGGGGAAATTCAGACCTGGCAACCTCACTTCATCCTTGTGAATGTGATGGAGCAAAACTTCCTGTAAATAATTTCCAGACCCATGAAGGAAGAAGAGGTTACTGGGGAGTCGTCAAAGGGGATATCTTCCCTAATCAGCCTGATAGTTTTCTGTGATGAGACTGTCTTGGTGCATGAGAAGGGAACAGTGAATATGGTTATTGATATTTCTTATCTTGACTAGCAAGAGTTTTTACACCATCTTCAGTAACATTGTCATAGGCAAACTGAAAAAGTACAGGTTAGAAAAAGAGATGGTGAGTGGATTAAAAACTGAATTGCTGGCATCAAAGCTTTGTAATCAGCAGCAGTCAGACCAGTTTCCTCCTCTCACAGGCATTAACTTCAGAGCTGCCTGGGGCCTCTGAACAACACGATTATATAAAAAAAATGAAAGAAACAAAGGTATTCTGACAAGGAGGAAGCAAGATCTTCCTTTTTTCCTATGACATACAAACCTAGCAGCACTAATATTCAAGTAGCTTGAAAAGTCATGATCCTGATTTTTAACTAGTTTGTTTACATCATAATGACAGCATGATAACACATATACAGGGCTGCATTTCTGTCAATAGATAGATGAATCCAACCAAATCAGAAAAATCTTTCTTGATGGAATGTAGAGAATTTAAAAGGAACTTAGAAAATTCTATAAACATATGATTCTGCTTTTAAATTACCTATATGGTTTAACAGTGAATTTATCTCATTGGAGAAATTAGGAAACAAAACCTGATTTCCTTTTACAGAAAATATTGATGTTTATGCATGTAAGATTTTGTTAAAGAAAAAAACCAAAAACAAAACAAGTAGACAATTCAGCAAATATTTCAGTTCTGAAAATGACCAAAGAAGATAACATTTCTTTCTTTTATATCATCAAACGATGATAGGTCAATTCAGGAAATTGTTCCAAATCTTACCTTCTACAATTTCTATATTTCATGAATAATATTACTGGAGATAAATCACCCAAATAAATTAACCAGAAAACCTACACAATAGCCCTAACAGTCTTGTGCAAGCCCTTCAGAATGTAATTACATGTTTCAAAAGGAAAAAAATAATCTGAACAAAAAAATAACTACATAATAGAAGCTCTGTCAATGTAGATAAAATCAATCTATAGTTATCATGAGTATTAGCAGAGCTCCCACCTGCCATGTTAAGTTTCTGTACATGTGAATCAACAGTAGTTTCACCCTTAATTAAAGTATGCATTGCAAAAGGCTTGGCCTTTTTCTCATTTATTCCTTTTATCTTATTCCATGTCTTTTCTGCTGAAATATGGTGTTTATACAGCTACAGAAGTTTTGCCAGCAATATTTCTTAGATCTTCTAATAACCCCTTGAGCCTGAATATGCTTTTCTTTTACAATCTACCAAATCTTGAAATTTTAACACAGGTTTTGACTTATTCAAAACGTTTCTCCTTTCTTCAAATACTTGATAAAAATTTCCTACCTAAGCTGTAGAGGGTTGCTATTTCTCTGAAATGTTACAGGAAAAATAGTTGATATATATACACCACAGAGTCCCCTTACAATCAGTAGCAGGAAACACAAAATCCCCAAAAGAAAGAGCAGAGAAAATAGCAATCTTGATTTAGAAAACGGAAAAAGAAAAAAACCTACTATCAGACTGAACCTTCCTGCTGAAAGCTTTTTATTTGTTTGGTTGGTTTTTTCCATTTATATTTATCAGAGGGCAGTATCAAAGAAGAAGGATAGTATTTCATCAAAAAGATGTTCCAATTTTGATCTTAAACATTTATGATTCTGTTAGATTTACAAAGAGTGGTGTTTAACCATCAATCTGCTTCCCATGGAGAGAGATTTGAAAACATCTTGCTAGTCTTACAAGGCACTGGTATTACACTTCTATCATTTTCTTTCATATCTCTTCCTCAAAAACTGTTTACAAGTAGTTTAGCTTCTGATATCTGTGCTGAGGTTTTCTAGACTGTTAGTCATTAGGCAAAAAAATGTCACAAGTATCACAAACTTATGCCAAATATCTTAAGTAAATTGGACAAGTAAAAGTGACAGTTTATATCCCCTGAATACTTATGTAAGGTTTCTAATTTGATTAGCTCAGGTGTAAAACTAGAGGACATAAATTCCAGGCTCCAAGAACTGCTGCAGAAGTTCAGTTATGCTTTCTTTCCTTTTCAAACCTGTTTTCTCTGTTCAGATGATTTTTTTTTTACCCCGAATATTACCCTCAGCTACTAAATCTTCCCCGATTATGATGAATTATAATTACCTCTCAAGAAAGAATCAGTTTATTTAAACCCAAAAAGCAGGTTCTGTCTGCCAGGCACCAATTAGACATTTGGTATGTCATTCAGCAATTGGAAGATTCATAACATTCCACAAAGCCAGATTACTGCCTGTTGAGCCTCTTATTTAAAATAGGTTTAAATAAACTTGTCAGTGATTGAAAAGAAATTATAGGATTTAATTTCAGCCAGCTATTGATGTTTACATCTGATCTAATTACCCAACATTTTCTTTAGAACCAATGAAAAAAAATACTGTGTAATTAATTTGATCTGATTTTGATGTGTGCCTTAGTATGAGTCATCTTCTAATGATCTTTTTTTTCTCTTTTTTTACTATAAAATGATCTCAGGTGACCAGCTCAGACACAGATGTCTCCACTGCATAACACCCTGTGGTGCATTTTCCTGTAGAACATCATCTAATTCCTATTGCCTCCCACTGCTAGACCCCTTTGTGGTGACTGTGGTGGTTTGGCTCTTGCCTTCGCTTGTAAGCTCTTTAGAGGAATGTAAAACATAGCACAATGGGTGACAGGTTATATTGGGTGCCAATGCACAATACTGCGTTACATGAGAAATACCAACAATAACAAAAAATATAACAAAACTGTTACTATAGGTAGAACAGAAAAAGTTTAGGAATTTGAACTATTTTTTGAAAACTGAAACACTTATTCAAGTATGAAATTCACTTATAATAAAAAAAAAGGGATTACTACCAAAAGTAATCAACTCATGCATTAGTGTCATCATATACACTTAAGTAACAATCCATCATATTCTTATTAGTAGTTTCCCTAAATGCTAATAAATTACAGCTACAGAACTCTTAATCTAACAGCATGGAGTCCTACAGTTTCTGAAGAGTGATATTTCATTTGCTGTAGTGAAAGGGTTATAACATCTCTGTAATTCTCAGTTAGCTATATTTTCATGCAATTAACTTCAGTGTTTTTCTCCACTCCTTATTACCAAGTAAATCTCTTTACAAAGAGGATAAACTGATGAATCCAATCATTAATAAAAAAGTGTATACTTTTATTAACATAAAACCTGGTCATTCTATGGAAAAAAAAAGACACAGTGACTTTTTCATTATGATTTTAGTCTGCTAATTGTCTCAATTTTACACTGAAAAAAAAAAGCTGTGAAAGCTGTGAAAGTGAAGTTCAACAAAAACACTTTTATCCTGATGCTTTAGAGATCCACCTAATGCTTTTAAAAAGAGTAAATTACATAGCTAGTAGGTTCCAGTTCTTTTCACATACAGGCTGACAAAGAGGAATAAAAGATGCAGGACAGAATGGCAGATTTTGAAAATCTAAAAATATTTCCAAAGCTGGCATGGAGGGTACAGCTTGCAGGACAAAATTATCCAGGTGAATTTATTATATATTACACTGCTGACTGTTACTACATGGTAGAAGAGGTAATGGCCTCCTGTTTAATAAACCCATCAAAAAGACTCAGAAACCCAAGGCCAATTGTTTGACACCAAAGACTATGCCTTAAATCTGCTGGCAATGAGAAAAAACCAGCTGCCCATAAAAAGGCAGATATTTAGCTGCTTGACAGCAAAAAAATAACAGGTAAATATTTAATTCATGTTTAATATAATATCATATATATATTCAAAACATTCAACATCCCTCCATTTAATCTTGTTAAATCAGATTAAATAACATAAATTTGTCTTTCTTTGTCTTCATAAAAATGAAATGAAATACACCTAGCATTGTTTATTTGAGTGCACTATTTTGCTTGACATCTGATGTCTACCAACTAATTTCTAGTAATTTGACATAAATATTTAATTTTAAATTTTTTGTCATAGGCACAGAGATACATTGACGGGAGAAACCTCACAGGCTTTATACAAGACCTTTTTGTTTATCTGTTAGTAGCTATATGCGCAATGCTGATAAAATCACATATATTAACTGTGGTCTGAGATTGGTAATAGACAATGTAGACAAAAATCAATATTAGTAGCCAAATGATACAGTCTTCATTCCCTAATTGGGATGCGTGCAATAAAAACTTTTATACGTTGTGTAAACACACTGAATCTTCTATAACTGTAGGTTATAAACAGGCACAGAAACGTCCAGGGAACTCTCATTGGACCTCTTTTACACAGGACTTCACCTTAAGATTCAGTATCACATCAAGTG
Organism: Alethe castanea; assembly: GCA_024734035.1. Classification (NCBI taxonomy): domain Eukaryota; kingdom Metazoa; phylum Chordata; class Aves; order Passeriformes; family Muscicapidae; genus Alethe; species Alethe castanea. Next base: position 92,099,806 of record JANRGV010000051.1, on the reverse strand, counting down.
ACAGGAATTCACCTTACTAGAGCAAACCATAGCATATTGATGCATTTCTTTTTTTAGTTCAATCCTATTTTTCAACATTCTTTTCCAAAAAGAGCTCCAAAACAGGAGATCATAGTATCCAGATTTTGAATTCCATAATGCCATTCAAAATAATTGAATAGTTCTTCCAAGAAATTCCCCCTTAATGTACTCCAAAAATCTCATTTCTGTGTTGAAGCACCTCATATGTATCTTGTATTCTATCAGTCATTGATTGAGAATCTTAAAAATCTTAAAATCTTTTTAATTTTACCATGTGCCAGTGCTTTTTCAAATAAGAACTTTTGTTCATGATGTTTACTTTAAACATCTAAATCATATTATAGAGATTTCTGATTATTATTCTCCATCTGGTTACATGTTCCCGTTGATGAGAGACTGAATCTAGACATCTACTCTCACTGGCAGAAAAATGCCTACTGTGGATGTCTAAATTTGTCAGATTAATCTCTCCCTTGATGTCTAATCTTGTGTCAATCTTAATGAATATTTTGAAGAAGAGTCTTTCATTGGTTTTTGTAATTTGATCAATATTGAAATCTTCTGCAAGACTATAATGACAAAATTCCCTATATATTTTGGGAATTCTTACCACCTCTGCCTAGTTCCTCCGTTTGTCAGGCCATTGAGGAGCTCAGGCTCCTAGTACATCTCTTTGAAAGGTATAAGAAGGGGATGATGTTAGGAACTTTGAAATTTCTAGTTGATTGAAAAGCAATGATATTGTTACCCTGACATAGATATCCTGAACATATGAAAACTTACACACTGATTTTGACGCATACATTTTCAGGCATATATTTAGTTTCATCTTTAGCAAATTGAAATGTATATTGATCATCCTCAGCTTTTTCAGTAAAAGGAGAAGGGCAGATCCTTTTCCTTTGCTGTATCCTATTACAGCATACAATCATGAAAGAGTTTGGGTTGGGAGGAACGTTTAAATGTTGTCTAGTTCAACCCCAATCCCACAATGAACAGGGTTATCTTCGACTTGATCAGGTTACTCAGAGCCCTGTCCAATCTGACTTTGAATGATTCCAGGAATGGGACACGCACCTTCCCTGTGGGCAGTGGGCAAGATGAAACCTGAGCCAGTGTTTCATCACCCTTGTAATAAAATATTTCTTCCTTATATCTAGTCTAAATCTAATCTCTTTCAGTTTAAAACCATTACCCTTTGTCTTATCACAGCAGACCCTAATTAGATGTTTGTATCTATCTTTTTTACAAGCCCCCTGTAAGTACTGAAATGTGCAATTGTATGTCCCAGATCTCTTCCCCAGGCTGCACAACCCCATCTCTCAGCTTTTCCTCACAGGAGAGTTGCTCCATCCCTCTGATCATTTTTGTGGACCAATTTAAACAGGTGGATGATTTTCCTGTGCTGAGGATCTAAAGCTGAATGCAGTACTCCAGATTCCGGTTCCTTAGAGCTGCAAGAGTCTTGCTATCTGAAGTACAAATCTTGGGCTTAGTATCAGCATCCTGTGATAATCAGGAAAATTTTAAATTGTACATTCTGTAAGTTAAGAGAAAAAAATAATGTTTTACGTGTCCTTCTATCTTCTCATCATGGTGTAAATATCACCTGAAGATCCTGCCTGAGAGATTGCAGAGAGCAGTTTCAAGGACTGCTTTATTTTATTGAGTGAAAATTACTGTCTGTGTAATGGCTCAGGTAAAAAGCAATAAAGCTGTCTCTGGATACTTGCCTGGTCTTCAGCTTTGCTCAAAGTATATGCTGAAAATCAGATTAGCTGAGAAACTTTATAGAAGTTGACCGCTGCCCCTGCTGTATTTGTATGGAGAATGCCAGTGTTGCTAGACATTTCTGAAAAGCTTTATACTCCTGAATGCATAATAGTGTAATCTTAGCACTACTTAAATAATTAAGACGTGTTAAACCCCAAGAAGACAGATACTTGAGAAACTAGTGCATTTTAGTCCTTGTCACTTCTAGTGCACATGATTGAGACTGATATTCCTATTTGATGTAGCTGAAGCAGCTCAAACAATGATCAGGCTTGTTTAGACAAATAAATGTTTATATGGTGCAACCCCTTTTATGGATCCATGAAGTCAACTATCCATGGCAATGCCAAGCAACAACTAAGGGCCTGATCCCCTTGTCTACCTACTTGCCTAAATTCTGTAGTTCCCTATAGTTGTAGAACATTCTTACTACAGCATTACAGGGATGGGGTGACAGAAAAATGAAGTGAGGAGGGAAGAACTGCTCAGGACTGTGCCAGCTCCAACAGATAGGTCTGTGTAGGGCAGGATGGAACCATGCAAAGATGCTGGCAGCAGCTTAGCTGCATCAGCCTGGCAGCTGGGTTTGTCACACTGGGCTCAGCACTGCACCAGGGACCTGTGCTGATTCTGACTCTGCCAGATTTAGTCAGCAGTAGCTCAGATCTCTGCTGTGATACCATAATGCTCTAAAAATGTCTAAATTCATGGTCCTCTCTGTCATGAAAAGATTTCCTAAGGGTAAAATGTGGGGAAAACAGTCAGTGCTTAGCAGTTTTCTGTGTTCATTGGATATGTTGCACTACCTGCAGGACTCTAGGATTTTCAACAAGCAGAAGATGTCAACAGTGCCTGACAGATGCCACAAGTATATGAGGTGAGCACCTCCCAGCAGTTTTTTTTAAAGGAGCTCGTGTGTTTAGGTCTGATAGAGTGTCGGGAAAGAACAATTATATTAAAAACTCCCAGAACACAAATCACTTCACTAATCTAACACTTCTCCTGAGTACCCCGAGATCCTCAAGAATGCCTTGAGTGAAAAAGGTGACATCCTGTGGGCTGAGCCATGAAGACACATAAACTCTACTGTGACTTCATCTAGGGGGAACTTCACTTTTCACCTTTTCTTTGGCAGTAATGTGATGTATGTGCACCTAGAATTAAGAAAAAAAAAATAAAGAAAGAAAGCAAAGTTAGGTATGGCAAGTACTGCAGTTTCTCAGTATGACCAGATTTCTGGGATGTCTGATGGGAAGCAAACCAGAAGATCACAGTGAAAATTATTATAGTACCAGGAGCATCTCCAGTCTGGGAAGTACCAGGCATGTACACTGAAACTTGGAGGGCTGCTAACTAGATAAATCATTAGTACCTAGTATTAAGTAAAATCAGGATATGTTGATTGACACAGATAGAGGGAAAGAGCAGGAAAACAGATGAGGAAGGTGTGCTTCCATTTCTTGGCAGTGGGGTCTCTCATTTATGCTAGCAGGAAGCACTAACAACACTACCAACAAAAGCAGGAGTTTGAATTGAACATATTGCAGCATTTTCTGGTAACAGATCCCTTCAGTTTCCTTAGAAATAGATACTCTGATATGGGGTGAATGTTGTGTATGATAGGTCACTCAATAGAAATCTGTGAAATGAATCTATTATCATAATGATAGGTAATAGTATTTAAATAATATATGTATATATATATATATATATATAGGAAGATAGATAAATAGATAGGTAGATAGATAGACATAGATATAAAATATATAGCATTTATATTATTCTGCTTACATTCTGAGAACAAATATGGCTAATATCACTTGTAATTTAACAGGGTTGTTAGAAACCCTGTATTCAAAAGGCTGTGTTTATTACCCACATCTGATTTTAGTTTCTTCAGGCTACAGTAGTAGTGAGATATCTGTCATCTACCTCATAGTAGCAATCTGATGATTAAACATCTTACGCTAAATGTCAAAGAGCAGCCTGCAGTCAGCTTCTGAAATTTATATTCAGGTATTTGTCAGTTTTTGGTTCCTGATAACAAACAGTCAGTCTGTAAATTTTTTAAAAATATTTTTTTTCTTAAAATACTTTTGAAAAACTCTATGAGGCTGCAAATGCTGTGGGTGAATGCTTGAGGGGATTTAAATTTATTGCTGAGTTTTGTCTTGAGGGAGCAAAGATATTTACAGGAGTAAATATCTAAATTAGTTCTGATTGTACAGAAATACAAATTTTTAGTGTAACAACAAGAAAGAAAAATCAGAGGCATGCATCTATTTTCTACTAATTGTTGATATGACTCCATTCATCTGATGAATGAAGACCTATGTTCAGCGTGGACTATTAGACTCACCATTAATCCAGATGACATTACTATTCTTAGTTGTAAAATCAGAGTATGTCTGAAGTTAGAGCAGTAAAAGAAGGTCAAGTCATATTTTATTCAAAGAATGTATTTCCAAGAGTAAATTATAACACTAAAATATGAGTTTGCCACAATTTGTTTTTCAGGCATATCTCTACCTTACCTTCATCTATTTTTTCACATTTTAGACCAACATGCCCTGGAAGAAGTAAAAATAAAAAACCTTCGTAATCACTTGCCATCAAACCAGTCACTCAACATAGATGACCCAGACAACTTAGGCAAAAGATGTGAAATGCCTTGCTGTGAGAAATTAATATCTATGAATAATGTTACAGAAAGCATTTCCAGGTCCTCTGCTATGGATTTTATTTTGATTAATGTAATGGGGTTTTGCAAATGTGAAAGTTTCAGTCAATTATACCATATACAAATAATGTGCTAAGGGCACAGACATGGCTCTATACCTCTCCATCCTAAAGACCTTTTCAGTTTCTGACTCTTTTATCACCCTGCATTACTGTGCAGAGTGGTAATGCACTGTCATATTTGGATCTATTGCATATTTTTATGTAGTTTTATATATCATAAAAAAGTGCTATTAGAACAGTGAACAAAAAAGATACTGGAACTACCTTGCATATATGATAATGAAATCTTTGCAGATATTAATAGCTAATTTTTAAATTGTTTTTTACCTTTTTTCACCTTATTTATAAAACTTTGTTTGATGAATAACTGCAGGGATAGCTTTCTGACATTATCCTGCATATTCACCAGTGATAATTTCTGCTACATTATTAGCATCAAAATGCAATCAGAACCATACATTTTTGGTGGCACTTAGTAAAATAGGAAAAACAACGTTATAGTGAATAATGGGAAAACCTTATTTATTAAATAATAGTTCCTCCTTCTAAGCAATCCTTGTGTTTGTGCTTCTTACAGTTAGATTTCCTGAATTGATAAAAATATTTTAACACACAACCATTATAGATTGCTTATCACTGATGATGAACCAGGTAAGCTTGTTCTTGATGAAGATGAAAGCACAGTTAAAAATCAATTATTCATTTATTTGTTTGCATCCATTCCTTTCCAGTAAATAGGAAGGTATAATAATAGGAACAAACTGGCTTTCATCAGTGCTGAGGGAGCCTGCAAGACCAAGGGATAGAGACTATGCCTGTGGATAATGAAGGCTCAGGCTCTATCCTGACTAGATGAACACCAAGAAATCAAACAGTGATAACTACTTGAGAAACACTCAGGTATGGAGAAAAAATAATGCAAGGAAATAATGAGGCCGTATTAAGTTGATGCAAAAGGCAGCTGTGACAGAACAGAGCTTCCATGTCTTGCTACACTTCTGAAGAGGAGCTGTAGGCTACATCTTCTAATCCCTTGTAGACTACATATACTAATCCCTTAATAGCAATAGTGAAATGATTGATTAAACTTTTGTTAATTAATTTTTGTGGGGTTATTTTTGGCAATAGGAAAAACCATAAATGCAGTGTTAAGTGTTGCTAACTAGACTGACAAATCTGCCCAAGGGAGCTCTGGCTCTAGAAAATACTAATATGTTTGAAATGTTTTACAAGACATATATGACACCTTAAGTATTCTGAGAAGAGGCTTAATCATTTAGTGCTCTGAGTTCATGCTGCCATGGGTAAGTTTCTGACATATTTTCACCACACTTTCTTCGCAAGGAGGTAAAACCAGTTACTGAAGTTTCTATTTCCTTCTGCCTCCTCTTGCATCCATTCAACCCTTGCAAGTCTCTGCCTAAATCAGGCAGCTTGTTAGCACACCCTGTAAACCAGATTACTAGAACTGTCATTATTTTTAAAACTTTCAGGGTGGGCTCACAAGCACTTGCAAATGAAGACAGGAAAGATCATGGCAACGCAGAATGGTAAGAAGTAATGATAATGCAGAAGTGGCAGAAACAGAAGATGTCTTTTAGGAAGAAAAAGCACATAGTTGTGACCCAAATAATGCCTCAACTTCTCAGGAGTGCTTGTCTCCTGCAGTGCACTCCACACCACTAGAGCACAAGGTAATATTTATTTGAGAGTGCGTGGAAGGATGCTTGCTGAAGTGCATCTGTCAGAGTAACTTTCAACTTTCTCATAATTACTTTTAGTAGTACCAGAGTAGTACCAAAGGAAATATTCCTTTTAATTGGTGTTCAACCCCTATTGATGACCACCTGTGCCAGTGCTGGGGGCTCCAGCTAGTCAGCTTTCTTCCACAGCTTTATATCAGGACCTTGGGTGGCAGTGGAGTGATGGGTAGTGATGCCTTGGGAAACCTATCCTTGCATTGTATGGCTACAGCAGGTACTTCAGCACACAGAGCAGTCAGGGACATACTTAACACACTCAGGAACCTAGAGAATAGTGCTAAAAAGTGGGCAACTGAATTTTAATATTAGGCTTGAGGGTTTTTAATTGTTTAATTCTAAGGGGCATATATTTTTCCTTGTAGACTCCCTTTTATTTTCTCATACCTAAAATTAAAGAAGTTATTCAAATCTCCTTTTTAAAGTATTTCAGTTATCCACTGCCAAAAAGTGCAATTAAAAATATCTGTAGTAATGATACATGATCCTTTTGATTAAATATATATTAATATTTGCAGTGAAAATATATAAAAATTTGTACAATCCAGCACTTATTTTGCAAACAGTGACTTCTTGTCTGTTGTGCATTGATTTATAGCATTTGCAATGACCACAACGGAGTAGTTAGGAAGTATCTTGTGGGAAAAAAAAAAAAAAAGACAAAAAGATACAATGGGCAGGCAAATAGAATTGGAAAAGCAAGAAAATTATTCTATTTTCATCAATGAAAAGTAATCTTTTCAATGGTTTTGTCTAGAAATACTTATCCAGTCTTCATCCATGTAGCCTGAGAAGATGCTATATAATAGAAAAGTACTTTTGTCCTCTTGAGTTTGCATCAATATAGCATGGTTTCAAGCAAGTTCACCCTTAAGCAATAGTATTTGCTTTCAGCTCTACACACTCCACTCAGTATAACGAAACAGAAATTGTATTTATGAAGAAGGAAAATATTATGAATGAAAGAAAGATGGGAAAAACATGAAGATACGCAGAAAATAAATGTATATGAATTCTTATATCTTTGACAAAAATCTCTCATTTATCAAGATTTTTCAGCATATTCACTACAAAAGGAAATTGTCCAGCTCCATAATTTCCCCCTCTTTCCCTATACCTTTAAAAATGTTGAGCCAAAGACAACAGAATATGGATTGGTTTCCCAGAGATGGTGCTGTGAGCATCATCCAGCTCGAGTCAGGCAACCTGGCTGGTTCAGAAGGTGTGGACAGGCTGCAGCTATGCTGAGCTGTGATACTCCTTAACTCCTTTTGATGTTTGCTATGAAGCGTGTCTGAAAATTCTCACAGAAAAGACATTAGCCACGCACTTTTATGAAATGGACCAGGCCTCATGCCCTCCTGACACCTGGTTTTACTGGTTAAAATAAAATACTGACTGGATTTCCCCGTTTCCTACAAAGTCACTATTTATCATACATTACAGATGCATTTCTGCATCTTCAGATGTGTAGTTCCTGATTTCACCACTTATGACTGAAATGAGTGTCGTTAATAACACTTCCAGTGCTGTGCCATTCTGATATTATTTTTACTCCTTAAAGATGGAGCTTTCTGCACTGCTATCTCTGATGTACTATTTATATCAGAAGCAGAAGCACAGAGTAGCAACTTGTTCTTGGGAGGAAGGGACCTCAGGACATCTATAGACTAACCCCTTACCCAAAGCAGGGCCAGGCTGCTCATGGCTTGTTCCAGGGCTTGAAATCCTTCCAAGCAAAGATGTCACAATGAGAGCGTAGGGTTGAAACGTTTCTAAAACGTGGGAATTGTATGCAACAGATTCAGGGGGTGGAAAGAAAGGTTGGGTCTGGTAGGCCTGGGAAAGGGAACTAGGCCCTGGGAATGAATGTTGAGCTTTGTCTCTATTAGATCATGTGAAACTGCACCTGCGTAATCATCATACGATAAATAATACGATTGTTAAATATAATGATTGTTTGGACCTCCTCTCTTTCAGTTTAAAGCCATTCCCTTGTTTTTCACTTCATTGGTTTTAAGTCACGGCTGCAATATGG
>JANRGV010000051.1:92060753-92091372 GCA_024734035.1 Alethe castanea | reverse complement strand
GTAATCATCATACGATAAATAATACGATTGTTAAATATAATGATTGTTTGGTAATTGAATATAATTATTGCTTAATCATAATAAGAATCATGAGAAAGGATGCTTGGAGGATCTGATGAAAATTACAAGAATTCCTGCTTGGATAAGATCAATGTATACAATAGAACAATATGGGTTTAAAAATTAATACATACTTATATAACAAAAAGGGTATAAAAACATGTCCATCTTGAATCCGTGTCGGAGTCAGATTTGGGTTTATACCCCTGATTCCCAGAGCTCCTCAATAAAAGCACCTGCATATAATCATCCTGTGATTATGTGCTTCTATGCTAGCAACAACATCTTGGAGCACCTCAATGACATGTCCTCATAGGCTATGTGGGTCTGTTAGATGCCCCCAAATCTGTCTTGTCTCTAGGCTGAACAGCTCAGCTCCCTCAGCCTCTCCTCAGGGAATAAGTGCCACCAGGAAGATTCCCCATTTCTCCAGGAGTTTTCTGTGCTGGTCCAAGCCTGGACACCGTTTCCAGCTGTGCTCTGAGGGGCACCCTGTGCAGGGGGACAATCCCTTCCCCCAGTCCATGCCCATGTCCCTGCTCATGCAGCCAGGACTCTGCTGGCTGCCTTTGCCCCAGGACATGCCATGGACTTGTGTCCAGCTCCTGCCCAGTCCCCTCAAGGCCCCTCTTTCCCCAGGCTGTCCCATGGCAGGCACCCTGCTCCCCAGGGCAATTCTTGGCCCTGCACTTGCTGATTTTATGGGGCTCCTGTCAGCCCATGCCTGCAGGTCCCACTGGCCTTGCCGCAAGTTGTGCTGAGTTGCATGTTTGTTATAAGATTGTTATTGTGAAGAAGCCTATGGAAACATAATTGTACATATAACTGACTGACCTTACAAATTAATTTCAAAGGCAAAACCTTATGAATAAACATTAGGAGTAGCTACTATGCAGTCAAGCTCTTTGCCATAATAGTCATATTGTAAGGGGCACTGAGGGATTCAGAGGATAGCTGTGTATAGGCTCAAAAATCTTAAAATAATTGCAAGGTTAGAGACTAGCATACTCCCCCAGCACTTCCACAGATCTGATTAAATTGTCTCTTAAAGAGGAAAAAAAAAAGAAGACAGGAAAAAATGAAGTTTAATGTTGTACTCTATTTATTTTAAAGAAAATTACTTTGGTTTCCCACAGGAAGATGATAATTAAGGAAACAAAAGAAAAAAAATAACTGAAGATAGGCAGCAGATTTTTGCATGTGTAAAGAGGAGCATCAGAGGCTTTAATCTTGCCCCTTGTGATATGTGCTTTGAAGGAGAAGGATTCCTAAGCGATGGCATCTGGCAAATGAGCTGTGGTCTTTCATTCTCACCCCCAAAGACACCCCTAAAACATAAGTATTTGATATGTTCAAATATAATGTTGACAACTACAGATCTGTGAGCAGCAGAAGGAATAAATTTATCTAGGAAGGCTGCCCTTGTTTGAAGCTTTTGTCAAAATTGAAGCTGTTATTCAGCAGAGCTGTTAATGAAAAAAATACCCACACAGATCTAGAAAAACAAGTTTGGGACAGAAAAGAAAAATTCTGGAAGACTACATGTAAATGTGACAATGAAGGTGAAAAAAGAGTGAGATTAAAAATTTCTTTTTATTTATGACCTTTTATCAGAAGTATTTCATTTCAGTTTTGACCATTGAAATTTTGGTTATCATATATTTTGTTATATTTAAGTAATCCTATATAATGAATTTAGTAATTTACTGAGTGTTTTTACAGCTAATTCATTCTCTGTGATTTAATTGTTGTGGAAAATACACATGAATTTTTATAGAGTTAGATAAAATTGCCTGATTTATTTTTAAAATGTAGTTAAATAAAAAATCAATGCAATATTTGAAGATCAGCTCTGATGTGTATAGTCATTCTCATTTCCAGAATATTTAGATATATGAAGATCAGATGATTATCCATATGATACAGAAAATTTACACTGAAAAAACCTGCAGGGAAGGATTATGGCAGTTTTATAGGAGGTTATATCTTTAGTCATTTTAAATAGTTTTACATAGCTTGACTTACAGCTATGAATTATAGTAGCTCTGTGGTCTAAGAAAAGCACTAGACATATCATGCAATTGATTTTTATGTTCAAGCATCTATTATGTCAGATTTGATGGAAAGAGTGCAGAGTAGCCTGGAAAGGAAGTGTTTCTATGGGTGTCCTTAAACCTAGAGAAAAATTGTAATTTAAACATACATTCAAATAATAGGGTATCTAGAGAAGCCAATAGCTTGCATCAAAAATACCAGTTCAATTCACAAAGAAAGAAAGAAAAATGGTATAAATTGATATATTTGTATTCTGTTTTGCTATTTCACCATTTGAAAACAGAAGAAGAGAATGGAAGAAGTGAAAGGCTGTTATTACAGCAATGATATATTATATGTTACTTTACATTATCAGGAGGTAATGCAATAGCATTTTTGTGGATGACTGCAAGTCATAATTCTTGACACCTATAAGCATGTCCACAAAAAAGGTCACAGTTATGGGCTGTCACAGTCCACTGAATAAAATGCAATACTATGCTGCCATAACTACTTGAGTTTTAAAGGGGAGTAACAATTTATTGAGCAGATTAAGAATTTGAAAAGAGCCCACTGCTAAAAAGCTCTTTTAATACCAGATATATTCTTACATAAGGAAGAGGGTGTAAAACCATTTGAAGTAGAGGATTATGCTAGAAGAAAAGTCATGTGTGGCTACAGGGCAGATGGAATCAAACACCATTGTGCTGCAAGAAGCCAGCATCGTGATGCAAATAAAATTTTGGCCATGCAAATTTTATGGGGACTTTACAAGCCACCTCTGACCATACAAAACTGCTGAAATTGCTAAATGCTGAGATTTATACACTAAGTTTTTTGCTGTGTTGGCACAGCCTAGGTGGTAGGCAGGGAGGCAAGGGCATCATCAGACCAGCTGTCAGTATGTAAATAATCTTCATGGATGTGCTATATTGCTTACTGATGGGTAAAATTATATTATACTGGTCTTTACTAAATGTTTTCCTCCTAAATTGCTACTCACCACATGTTGATGTTTAAAGAATATTAATGCTGTGGGTTGAGCTATACTCAACTGATACTGGCTAACTTCCTTTTTTAAAACGCCTTTGAATTTCTCCATAGGACTAGGTATAGCTGAAACAATAATTGCCCCTAACTTTAGGGTAAATATACATCCTGGTAAAACAGAGACACCCTTCTGAGACTTACACTGTGGTAATTATATGGTCAAAGGCAGCTTCTTGCCTTGTTTTTGTAGGAAGGATGTGGGAGGGTATTAATCATGTTCACCTGTAATCATGCTATCACAAAGCCAGAGTGGCTGAAAAGCTTATTTCTTTGAGCTTTTCTGCTTCTTCTGGACACTCTTATTGCAGAAACTGTATTAGTTCATAACTTGACATATCAACTTGTCAGCCATCAATTTTCATTTGCATTATAATTTTCAGCCTTTTACTGCACTAGTTGAGGGCAGAACCTGCTGCCTGACGAAGGGGTAGAACAGCTAGAGCTGAAAAGCTTTGCAGACACTGCAGTTAAATCCAACAGAGCCCATGAGGCACAGCCCTGGGGAGGATGGAGACATGGAAGAAGAGGACAGCAGTGAGCCAGATGGGAACCTCTAGATTCAATCATAAAAACTCTGATGGCACAGCAGTGACATCTTTCAGGTTAAATGTAGGTTGAAAGGAGTTTGGCACCACAAGAAAGCGAACTTTTTCTCTTGTCTAGAGAGCAGAGAGTTTGGCTGTTATTTAGCAGTTTCTCTTTTGGAAGAAACTTTTACAAGATTCCAAATTTTGATTCAAGTGCTTAGGTCAAATAAGAATAACAGCTTAGAACATAATATAACATATTAGGTTCATATCCTGTACAGAAAGACAATTCAAATGAGATTTCATTGAATACAATGGTGCTTGATGTTTATTATCTACTTTATATCATACTAGACAAGACAGGAGGCCTAGAAAGGAGGGAAAGTGCTACCATACATATAAGCACAAAAGGTGAAATCATCCATTTCACAGGAAAGTATGCCAGTACAAATAATTTAAATGCATGTGTTGCACAGGGACAAAACCCATGGAGCTCAGATTTAATACCTTGGTTAAGAAGACTTTAGTCTCTGACACAACTAAGTTACTGACCTGATGTAGGCCATGTCCTCATACTTGAGAACAGTTACACAACTTTCATGATCAAATTGGGCCCAGATGTAACTTGATGATGTCTAATTTGTAATTCAGAACTAACCAGGTCACAGAGGGCCATGAGAATGATGTGGGGTCTGGAGGGGAAGCCAAATGAGGAGCAGATGAGAACATTTGGTCTGTTCAGCCTGGAGAGAGGAGACTGAGGGTCATCAACATCCCCACAAGGGGAAGCAGAGGGGCAGGTATTGATCTCCCTCAAGACCAGTGACAAGACTTGAGGATATGGCATGAAGCTGAGTAGAGGGAGATTTAGGTTGGATATCAGGAATAGTTTTTTTACCCAAATAATGTTAAGGCATTGAAACAGATCCTCCAAGGAAGTGTTTACAGCACCAAACCTGACAGTACAAGAAGGGTTTGGACAACACTCTCAGGCACATGATGTGATTCTTGGGGTGTCCTGCACAGGGCAGGAGTTGGAGTTGATCATCCTGAAAATTCCCTTCCAACTAAGCATATTCTGTGAATCTATGATAAGTCTTTCTAGATTGTGACCACGGAAAGGATGTAGCATTTTCTACTTCATGTTTTCATCAATGCTATCTGACTCTGTTTAGCTGTCTTTTGTTAATTTAATTATCCATATGCTAATAATTTTTAAAATATTGCATGTGGGTCACGGTATTTGCCATTCATCAGCAGCAGACATTCCAAATGTAGCTGTATTAGTTTTCAATGCCAACTATTGTTTGGGTTTTTTAAATTATTGGCATCCCTCTGTAAGAAAAAGTTGGAAAAAAGCTGTGTATCTCTGTGTAGCTAATGATAAAGCTCCTCCACAGATTCACTTTTCTCATCTCAGTGTCATATCATCAGACTGTCCTAAATCAATACTCACCTGAGTCAGTCTCACTGTGTTTGATAACTGTGGAATGCATTATGTTCTTCTAGCAAACAACCAAGTAAGGTAATACTGAAAGACAACACATTTTTATACTGAAAAGATGGATAAAAAAAATCTAAAAGTATGGGTTTGTTGAATGTTTATTTTTAACTTTTGTAGAGTACCAAGTTCTGCTGACACCAGGAGCTCTTCTCTGTAGCTTTTATGCAGAACTGGCGAAGAGCAACAACAAAAAAAATGCTATGCTTTTAATCATCAAATAATACTGTCTGACAGAAAATGCAATAATTTACATGCAAATAGCTTTGAAGCTATACTGACTCTAAAAGTGTAATGGACTGCATTTACTAAGGTCATATTCCTTAGAGACATTATACTTGCTCATAGGCTCTGTAAGCTGCTTATGTCCCTGCATGACATCCTGACAGCTTTCTTGCCTTTGCACTCATGATTTCTTCACTTTTCTCACATTTTCCCTGTCTTTCATTCATCTGTGTGTGTCAGTGTCTAACAACACAAATGAGCTGTGGCCTCAAAGCCTCAGGGTTCTACACACATCACTTGAAATAAATGGCTTACCTTGATGCAAGGTTTAGGTTACTGAATAAGCCTGCAGATTATTTTCTTCACACGATTTTTTTTTACCTTTTTCTTTTCTGTCCTTTTTTTTTTTTCTTTTTTTTTGGATGATTTTACCTCTTTACTACTAAGTTCATTCATTTGAATTCCTCAGCTTGGAGAAATTTTGAGTACTACTGTAGACTATTATTGTAAGAATCCAGAAGGTGAAATATTTTCAGGTCTAAGTACATTCAGTACCATTTTTTCTTAATACTACTGCTGGTATGTCACTGATAAATTGAAACAGATATGCTAATGAACCCAGTACTGGCTCCACTCCTGTTTAACATCTTTATTAGTGATATGAATGATATGGCAGAGTGTACTCTCAGCAAGGTTGCAAATGACATTAAACTGGGAGGAGGGGCTTATGTCAGGGTCAGTGGGTTGTGCTGCCATCCAGAAGAACTCAACAGAAGAAATAGACTCTCAGTAATCTCATGAGGTTCAAAAAGGAGAAGTGAAAAATTCTGCACTGGGGGAAGAACAGCTCCAGGTAGCAATATACACTGGGGGCTGTACCGCTGGAAAGCAGGTTGGCAGAAAAAACCTGGGGATCCCAGTGGACACCAGGCTGGATATGAGCCAGAAATGTGCTCTTACTGCAAAGGAAATGAAACATATTCTGGTCTGAATTAGACAAACCATTGCCAGAAAGACAGACATAAATAAAGATTTATGCCCTGTCTCTGTATGTTAAAAATCAGCAATACATCTGAGCCTGTGGGCCTTGTTCTTCAAGAAATTTTGTGTTCAAGTGTGTTGCTAAAACATATCAAGGTTTTAGAAAATCAGAAGTTAGCCACCTGGTCTAATTCTGCCCCTGGAGTAATCTTCTTTCTTTGTTAAGTATGCACTAAGGATCCTAATTTCTTCAAAGCAAAGTTAGCAATCGTGACTATCCCTGTAAGGGATAATTAGACTTTACAGTAATCAACTGTGTCTTTTGACTTCAAAGGTCAAGAAATACTCCAACACATCCCTGAAAACTATTCAGTTTAAGATGAAAATAATTAATAGACAACCAGAAATAGCGATAACCTAGGCAGTTATTTCAAACTTTTGGGATAAATTAAAAGAAAAATAATAGTTTTGATATGTCCTGACTCTATTATGTGTAGTTTCAGTGTATTCTGTTCACTGAGACATGCAATTTATAATAACACCCTTGGAATTCTGACTAACATGGATGGACATGTCCTTTTTTACTAAATAATCAAGTATTAGAAACTTTTCTAAAAAATTCAGAAAATTCTGAGTGATCAGCAATGTTGCAAACAGAGTTCTAAATTTTTCCATTTCCCCTCTAGGTTTTTATTTTCATTGTTATGAGTTGATTTTCTAATCGGTCTCTGTTTTTTCCCCTATCCCTCATAGAATTCTAGAAGGAGACACACAAACATTTGCTATATTCCTGATTCCTGAATTGTTGTTTCACATGCATTTGTATTAGTATTCACTCTCCAAAAGAACACAAAGAGAAAGGAGGTCTGGAATTACAAATTATTACCTTAAAGCCTGCAAAAGTGCTTCTTTTTTCATTACATGTGTATATATATATATATATGGATGGCTGAACTGGCAAACTATTAAGTTGATCATGAACATGTTTTTCTAAAAATCGTATCTAAGCCAGCCCTTGATTTCACATTGCACTATTGTCATCTTAATAACCTAAAATTCTACTTTGCATAGTAGGGTATTTATTTGAGATCCAATGTTATGCCAGAGTAAATAATATGTGCAGGATTGTGACAGTTTTTCTTTCAAAAATTTGGAGCATAGAGTGGCTATTAAAAAATGTATGAATAATTTCTCTAAATAATGCTGAAAGACCCTGCTTCTTTGTGAAAATATAACTACTCATTGTGAGAATACATTATTCTCTTTAGGCATTTCTGGATCTCAGTAGCATTTAAAATGTTTCCATCCGCTAATAATAAGTCTAATTATTCTCTACGGTGTTTGTGATTAATTGATTTAATCCATTGCATGACTTTGAATGAAATATATATTTTTAGTAGAGAGATTTCCAAGCCTTAATAAAATTTGGAATACTGGGCTATTTATAGCATTTCTTAAGTGACTTTTTAAAATCTTAAATTTAAGAACATTTCTAGAATTAAAAGAAAATGAAGAAATACATTCAGTAATTTTCAGCATTTTTGCAGAAGAAAGGTAGACAGTACTACAGAAGATATTGTTGTAAGCTCTGCAACTGTAGGAGGACTGATGTATACTGAGAGATCAATACAGTGGCCCTACATTTCTCATTTTGAAAGGAGGCATTGTCGCCTGGCATCAAAATGATGCTTTAAAAATGCCCAATATGGTTTGTTCCTCTCTTTCAGGAGCAGGTTTTATCAGCTTAACCCAGACCGAATATTATCCAAAAGTGACTCACTCCAGCAGCAAGAAACAAAACCTTTTACACATTTAGCTTCAAAACTATGGAGGAGTAATAATTTCTGGTTTACTCCTTAAAAAAAATATTTTTCTCTTATGCATCATTTCCACTAGATCACTTTAGAATGAAAACACAGAAAATAAGCACTTCAAGCATTCTGAAATCTCTGTATATTGAGATTCTGGTGCTGAAGACATTCTTATGAAGCATTTCAAAACTTCAAGGTTGGTATAAAATGGTCACCTTTCTACTTACTGATTTGCATAAATAGAATCTTTGATAGATTTCCAGAGAGCTTTATGGCATCCATCTTATTTACAAGTAGTCTAAGTTGCAGATGTAAAATACTCCAGTTAATGGTACAATACTCCAATATCATAGCAGGTCTTCATAATTTCATCAGATTTTCATGTTAGAACAAGTAGAATGAGATCAAGATATTCCCCAGGGAATTCCTCCTGATATTTTTTCATTTGTCCTGCCAACATAGAAGGAGTTGGATAAGGATGTCTTTGGAGCTTTTGGTAGACAAAATCTGGAGGCTAAATAACATCTGAAAAAGGCTGACAGATTGTTATAGTGTTATAGTGTTTTGAAAGTGCAGCTATTTCTGACAATTGATGACAGATTTATCCTTGAAATCTACATGCTTCAATTAGGAAAATATTGAGTAGATTGCATAGTCCATGAACAAATAAACTTCAAAATAAGAATCAGATTTAATTTTAAAGGTTCATATAATTTCAGCACTGGGATTAGCTTCAAAGACCCTAGAAACTAAGGACTTTGTAAAGCACATACATCTGAGACAGTCAAAGAATAAAGTTAATTTACAAGAAAACAGGCAATATTATTAGATATTAATGTATATAAAACTACCCATTACTTTTCAAATAACACTTGTCCAGCTGTGTGGTTGCAAGCGGGTTTAATGGTAAAATAGGCTCTCCTTAAGGATCATTATTTTTTCTGGTACCATGATTTCATGGTACTATAAGTATGTCCTTTTTATTTAATGAACAAATCTAAATCTCTCTTACAAAATCTTAGCTGTGCAACCTCTTTCAATCTTTCTGTTTCCAAGCTCCTTACCTTACATTTACATATTTGATTTCCCAGTATCATCAATACAAGAATCTTGTAGATTCTTAAAGAAAATGAAAAATCCAAAACAGTTCCTAAATGATAAAAATGTTTTCACAGAGCTCAGAATGGTAGGATTAGATTAACACTTTTCACTTACTTAAGTAATTTCATTAATTCATTCATGTTAATAATTAATAATACTATTTGTATTTTTAAGTGTTCCATTGACCTAGAAACTTTGTGAATGAATAATAATCTGACATAGGAATCTCAGACCACTCCTCATCTGTCTGTTTTGTATAAAATTAGCCTGAGTGAATGCAACACTACAACTGGTTGGGACCTGTTAAACAATTCTGATTCTGTTTGTAAGATTTGCCTCTCAAGTATGTGTTAAAGACATCAGTATTAGCTGGAAAAATTATACTGTTAGGATACTAAATTCAGATTTCAACTTCTATTTCTGCAGGATGACTTATTTCATTTATTCTCATTATTACTGTAATCAATTCATTAGCTTCTTTAGACTCGAAATGTAATAGAAGATCCCCTCGTGATAAATGTGAGCTCTGTATTTTTGCCTAAGATAAATATAATTATACATATATCTAAATTATTATCATTAATTTTCTGAAACCTTATAAACAATGTTGATTTTCTTAAGATGAATTATTTTTCTTTTTGCTGTATAATTAAAAAGTCAGCTGCTACTCCAGAGAAAAATAGTCTAGTTTTAAAGGTCAGAAAATTGAAAATTCCATTCCTAAATTAAATTAAGAGCAGCCTTTAGATCTGAAAGATCATTCCTCTACTGAAAGCATTCAAGCAGGCTGATTGCAGAGCACGTTGAGCATAAGCTGTTCAGTCAGGCTGTGTGGAAGGCAGCAGTGAAGAAGTGTGGGAAGATGGTTTGTAAGGATAGTGCAGAAGGAAATTTTCCTCAATGAATTACAGCTGTACTGATTGCTGAGGAGTGGAAACAGCCTTGCCTGCCCAATGAGGATGGGGATTATAAAAGAGTGGGCTAGGTAGTTATTAGATGGGATTTGAGAATTGGGATCTGCTGCATGTTAGGATGGAGTCTGCTGGCTGTGCTGTGAGGAGGAAGAGAGATGTGCTTGTGCAAGGGACAGACAAGGTAAGAAGATGTTGTGTGAGGGACAGACAGGGTTAGGTGGCTGGGTAAGGGTCAGCTTGGGGTTAGCCAGTCATGCAGAAGGAAATTTGCAGAGGGAAGGAGTCAGTGCTGTGTGGAATTGCATGAGAGAAGGCATGAAAAGTTTTAATAAGAGACTGGTGGTGGTGCCAGTTGTGTCTGTCTTGACAACTGCAACATAGAAGAGCCCATAGAGGTGGTGGTGCTGCCTTTCAGTATGACCTGCTTCCCTCTGAGATGCCCCCAACCAGCTGGCACAAATCACTAACACAAAGCAGTGCTGTGGAGCAAGCAATGCTCAGTCACTGACACTGGAGAATTCCAGAGAGCTTTCTTTTGGAAGAGCCTTTGTTTGATCCCACAAGCACCTAGCCTGTGTGTTTTACTGTGTAACAAAAACCAAAATACAGTAAATGCAGAGAAGAAAGGCTTAGAAAACTCATGTTTAACCTAAAAGTGCCTTCACAACACAGAAAGGGAGTTTCAGATTGCCTTACAGCTGGGTTCAAAGTTAGTAGTTCTCATACTGTCTAAGCACAGAAGACTGGCTAGTCTGGGAAAGAGTAACTGACCAGAACTGACCCTCCAGCTCTACCAAAACACAGAAAAAGAATAACACCATTTGACAAAGAATGGGAATGTGTTGCCAGGCACTAAGAAGGGAGGAAGAGAATGACAGAGGATGTCTGATATTCAGTGCCCAATCCTTTACTTCTGGTGCATTTTGGATACAGAAGGTTGGGTATAAAATGCATAAACAAGCCTAAAAATGGAAACCAGGGTGTCCTGAGTTTTTCAGGGATGTGGGTAAAAGGACTACACCCTGTTTTTCATTCCCATTGCACCAGAGAATTGTCCTGTACTGATTCACACGTTTACTTTCAGAAGAACACTCCAATCCGTGGAATAACCACCCTGCACTTCACCTTGGAGCAAGGAAGAGTCAGGGTCTGTGGCTTCAAGCTTCCTCCCAGTCCATGGTATGTTCTGGGACAGAAAAGCACATCTACCGTAAAGCTACTTGGCCTAAACTTGAGTGTAGCACCCTTAATTCTGAGCCATCATTTCAAAGATAAGGTGCAAAACCCACTGCCACATACCCACATAATTTTTGGAGTTATCCCTGTGAGGAGCACTAGCCTTAGAACTTCAGTGTGCTGTGCAAAGGAAGTTGTCACCCTCCCAAACCAAAATTCATTGAGAAATATGTGCCTAGATCCCTATGGGCTCTTTCAGAGCTCTGGATTGTGAAGATAATTACCTATCAAATCTCTAGAGATATTTATAAGAGTTGAAGAAAATGGCAACCAATCACACTATAATAAAAATATCCTTATGGGCCTTATTCCCCAAGGATTAAACAGAATTTTTAACCCATAGACTCAACCTGAAGCTGTGTCAGGGAGAGTTAGAGAGGATACTGCAAGAAGGTTGGTTCTTCATGCAGAGAGGGATTGGACACTGGAACAGGCTCCCCAAGAAAGTGGTCATAACATGAAGCCTGGAAAATGCTCTCAAGCACATGGTGTAATTGCTGGGGCTCTCCTGGGCAGTGCCAGCAATTGGACTCCATGATCCTTGTGGGTCCCTTCCAACTTGAGAGATTTTATTTCCAGCTTTCATTCTACACATAACACCAGAGTGATACAAATGCTAGAGACTGCAAACTTTTGGCTGCTATTTAACACAGTATATGTAATATTATCTCTTTTAATGGAAAATTAATGTTGTTGTGGGTGCTGTGACACAGGCAGCTAAAAAGCTTTCTTGCCTTATAGAAAAGCTGGTGATTACTGGAATCCCAGAACCATTTTGGCATTTGGCGCTTTTAGAAAAACAGGCATGCAAATAGACTAAAAGTAAAAACAAAATTTTCCTCTTATGTGCTCTGGTTTTTTTTTTAATTACTTTTATTGTAGTTATTGCTCTAAAGTTTAATGCAAAAGCTAAAATGATAATTTTGAAAAATGTGAACAGCATTGAAACAGGATGAGATTTCAGGCAGGAAAATGGTTCTAACAGTGAGGTCCCCCCACTTGACTCATCTGTTAGATATTAAGACCATAAAGATGTTGGGGTGACCTGTACGCAGCAAGAGTTAGAACATTTTATTACTGTGGGCTTTTTTATCAGGAAATTCTGTCTTTCATTTTGTGTAATTTTTAGACATTCCTGCTCTAATTTTTTTTATTAAATGTTTTAGTTCTAGCAGAGAAAAACACATTAACTTATGTCTTACTAACCATATTAAAATCACAAATCATGTTTTGGGACCAGATGTAGAGGCAGATTGAACATAGTGGGGATTCATGTATTTCAGAAGTCTACACAAAGAGTTTTTGGAAGCTGGGTGCCTCTATCTTATATTGCCACTTTTATTACCATCACATCAATATTTTTCCCAAGGGATGTAGAAGTTGTTTTTTTCACTATATTTTAGGAACACATTTCTCCATTTCCAAAATCTTCTGTAGTATGTTAGAGCTTAAGCAAGACCTGTTTCCATTCACAGTCAGAGGGGGTTTGTGATATCCGAATGTCCACATTCCATCTAGATGAAGCTATGCATGCTCCCCCCAGAAAGTTCCAAGCCCCAGAAACCAAGCAAGAGTGAGGGACCTACTGAGGGAGAAAGTGAAAGGCTTTATTTGTTTCTGATTCAGTCAGACTGCCTGAGACATTAACAGAATTGCAGATTTTGGCCTCAGGATGATGGCTAATGCCTGACATTATTTACTCACTGGTAGTCTAAGAGCCATTAGTTCAGATTACTTTTGCCCTCATTTTGACTCCTCTAGAGCCAAGGATGAGCATAAATGGTGACACACGCCCTGAATCTACTTCTAGTGGTTGAATAAAATATTTATGATGTCCTTGCTTATTGTTTCACTATTAAATGGTCATGTTTGTGAATAAACCTCTAATAAAAGTGAAAAACACCCTGGTACAGTGTTACAGTGTTTATGTGTGTGTGTGTATATATATATATATAAAATATGTCCACATATTTAGGTATCTCTCTGTATACCAATATAAAATGTATAAAACAAGGAGGAGGTCAGTAAAACCTCCTTCTATGTTATATTGTAGTATAATAATTTTGGGCAGTAAAAACCTTGTATTTTGCATGTTGTCATGTCTCTCCATTCATATGATAGAATATTTGTGAAGGAGATATGCTATTGGAAAAATAGTATCAATTTAGACTTACATTCTACCTATAAGGATCTCAGTGCGACATGAAGCTATTTTTGCCCCATTTTCCTGTCCTTTGCTCTGAACAGAAAGACTACATGTGAAACAGATATAGTCTCAAAGGCCTCTGAAGGCCTGAGATAGCACAGCTTAAGGGTCTCTCTGCATGTGGAATCAAAGCTGGTGCTAGAAAGCTCCAGACTGTGGGAGAAGCTGAAAAAAATCACCCCTTCACTCAATACAAAGCTTAACTGGGGTCCTTTGCTGTCCTCTAGTCCACTTTGGGGCCTGATAAAAGAAGAACGGATGCCCATCTTGTGATTCATGTGATGATTTCCTGATGTGGTCTATTCTCTTCTTTGTAGATTTGATGGAACATTTGAACCACTGAAAGAGCTGGAGTGGGCTTCAGAAAACTCCTGTGAATAACTTTGTTTGTCTAGGCAAGATCACAACAGGTAATGCTGTCAGTTTAAATCCCCATGAATTCCTTAGAGAAACAGAGGAGAAATAAAAATATGATAAACGAATTAGACAAATAGTTCCTTGATACGTGTTTAACTTGTATAGCTACATTTAAAGTTGAGGTAGCTACAATTTTCTCACTCTATTCAGGAGAACTAAAGCATAAAAATACTAACTGATGTGCCTAATACTACCTTGTGTATGAAAAGTGGCTGGAAAGGAATCCCAGTCATCTCATTGCAGCCTTTGGTATATACCCTGACCAAATATGTTACAGTATTTCCAAAAAAACAGGATATAAAAGACTAATAGAATAAAGTTTCACTTTAAACAAGTAAAAATAGGTTCAATTTAATTATTTGACTGTTACAATTCTCTTAGAAATGTATTTTTTGTTACCTTTGGCCAAAAGAGGGTGAGAGACAGAGGTGAAGTGACCTATGTGCGTTCATGAAGTAGAGTTTACAGTGACAGAGGCAATTGTCACTTGATGGTGCTGTGGTTCCATGGCTCTCTTCTCCCAGCTTTTCCACATTGCCACATTTGAGATGCAGAGTATAAATCTTCTCCAGCAAACACAGATCTCAGAAGTTCAAATAAAGACCATAATATCAGAAGTGCTTCCAGCGTGGAGCTGATGGGCAGCGAGGCGCTCAGCCTGGGAAAGGACACGGTGGGTGCTGAAGGCACTGCTGACAGAGCCACTGCTCTCAGCCTCCAGGTGCTACAGGGAAGGCAGAAAAACAGGGAGGTGGCAAAGTTACCTGAAAGCAGGATCAGAAAGCTCAGAGTGCCACCCACATGACTTTCCCCTTTGTTTTCACATTGACTTTGGACACAACCTATGGAGTTGAGATGTAACAGTGGATGGACAAGAATGCACACTTTTTAGAATGCACATGGCTGTCAAACATTTACACCTACACAGAGAGCATTAGCATAATTTGAATATCTCAAACAATTATATTTTAGGAAAAAAAATGGAAGTTTCCGAGGAATATAGCTACCTAAAAGTATGTTTAGATATTAACACACAGGGTTTCATTAATCCCTCCCCCAAAACAAAGCCCCAAACCCATAATCTTTTACCAAATTCAATTTTCTGTTTTCTTGGTTATTTTTATTTGGGGATGGAAAAGAGGAGGCAGCTGGGCAAAATAAATATAGAATGCCTAATTAGCAATGTTGCCCATCACTTCCATTTTAAGACCCTGATTTCGTTTGTTTATAAGTTTGCCAAACTTCAGCCATCTGGACTGAAATTTCCCAGCCTGTAGGCTGACTAAAAGAAAAATAAAAGAATAAAGCTTTCAAGGCATTTTTAGGGATTAGAATACAGAAAAATACTTTTTTTACCATTGTAAAAGAAAAAAAAAGCTATAATTTTCTTAATTTTCTCTGATAATTCTGGTTCTTTTTCTTCTGTAGTAAAAGCCCTTGAAAAACAGTAGAGAAAGGGCCATGTAGGAAATGTGACTTCTTTTTTTATGTTCCAAAAACTCTGCACAAGTAGGTCAAATTTAAAGACTTTTTTTTTTCATCACTTCAGTACACACATGCCCTCAGAAGACTTGTTTACTTTAAAATTCTTAAATCTTCCAAGATTTTAGTCCTACTGGTCATACTTCAACCTGATGACAGAGAGTCCTTGATGCTATAGCTGAGTTCCTGTGGGCCCCAAAAAGTACCTGTGCTGATTGTGCAGAACACATTTTTCAACATCCGAATTTTACCTGGTTTGTTTTCTGAGTTTTGTTATGTTTTTTCCCAGTGAAAACAAATACAAATAGAATGGGGAAAAAATTGAGTAGAAACTTAAACAAAAAAAAAAAATCAAAAAACTGGCCTTGGAATGACTAAACCAAAAACAGAGGAAGGAAGAGTAGGGATAGAAGATTGAGAAGAGGCATGGGGGTAAAGTTTTTAAAATGCTGCAATGAGCCATGAACACCAGCATGTAGTTCTCATTGGAACCTGAAATATTACCTAAAGTTTTTCTTTCCCATCATGTGTCTGCTTTCAGCATGTGTTCATGAAATGCCAAGGCCAAGTGTTTTTTTCTTTGATCCTAGTCTACGCAGATAAACACAACATAAACCTGTTATTCTAGTAATTCAAGTGCTTAAAGATGTGTTTAGTGAATGTTACATCACAAAGTACTTGATATCCAGTGTGTGGATTTATGTCTGATTAAACCATGGAAAATTTACAGGGCAAACCCTGTAATTCTTGGTGTCACAAACAAGTGTTAAAAAGAGTTTAATGTTGCCTGGCTAATTAACAACTATATTAAAATGTCCATGCACAGGAGGAGGTTTACACTAACATGCATAATCCTAACCTTCCATGGGGTTTTTCTGAGCACTTAACTTTGCAACTCGAAGAATATGTTTCTAATGAGTAGTTTTAAGTAACCTGGAAGTATATGCAATATCGAGAGTGCTAAATTCTTTTAAGAAGAATATTGAAGATTAAGCTTATCAGAGACATGCAGTTTTCTGTATGTTTCCCATGGAACACAGAGATAGCAATTCTGATGCTTTTCAAGTATACTCATCTTTCGCACACATACATACACAATATCCTGTTTTGATGAGACATTGAATAGCAGGGCAGCTTTGAACAAGACTTTACACTTCAGGATTTTTTCCATGGCTTTTAAAGAACTACTGTCCAAAAGGTTTTCCTTAATAGAAGAAAGTGTCTGAGGTTATGTACAATGAACTAGATTGTGTTCAATTTTTGCTTCTGTGATTATCCGTGAAGTTGTGGGGCATATTTTAAGTACTTATTGGTATAAATTTGTGTATCTAAAAATGTCTTTGACTTCAACATACATTATTTGTTAGATAGTGATAGAATGCAGTCTTGACTATCTTACTGCTTCCTTACTTCAAAAAAGGGATGGGATTTTCCAGTGAACCCCTTCCCAGTTTTTGGCAGATTGTTCACTTCCCTGATGTACAACATTATCAGCTACTTGAAGCTTTTCATACTCCCATAGCATAAGAACACATATTTTATGCCTTAAGGATATATTGAATATCTTACACAGAGATTAAGCATTCAGCATTTCACATAAAAATAACTGTCATGTGATTTCTAGCAAGGTTTTAGTGGAAATCAAAGAAATGTTGAAGGATGAACTGGAAAAAACAGATATATTCAGAGTACTTACTGTGAGAAATGCAAAGCTGGTAGCAAAGTCTGATAGCAGACTCATAAGGACAAGAATATGACCACAGTTATGGTGAATATAATGAATAAAAAGGCATAAAATGCCCTTGCTGTATAATGAAGAATATAAACACACACACACATACACACACAAAAGTAATTGGAAAAAAAGGAAGAGAAATGCATACAGTGTGAATTTGCAAGCATCAGCATACCAAAATTAAGGATATAAAAAAACCTGCTGGAAGCTGGCAGTTCAGAAGGGAAGAGATATTAACCTCAGGATGATTTCCATCTGTTACTCCTAACAAATTTGAACTAGGCAACAGGTAACGAAATGTAAGTATATGTATAATAGATAAAACTGTAATTTTAACTCCTTTACACCTGTATAAAGTAATACTAAGGTAGGCATTATTTTACCCAGGAGGACAAAAAAAAGGCTTTTCACTTTTTTTTTTTTACCTTTCATACCAACAGTTTTGTATTTCAAATATGTCTAATCATTAAGAAATTGATGCTCTAATGAACTTAAATTACTGTTGCAATGAATGATAATTAAAAATCAGTGTAGAACAATCAGCCATCTTTCTATTCTGATCTTGGATGTAGCTCCTAGTTGTTGCTATAAAACAGATTAGTGTAGTGGCATACCTTAAAATGAAAAAAAAGATAATTCTGGATTCAAGGAGAGATAATTTTATTTATTTACTTTATTTATTTATGTACTTCAAATTTATTTTGTTCTTCAGTAAACAGAAATAGAAACAAGTGTCTCTCAGAAAATGTGTAGCAACATTCCTATACTGTTGTGCCAATGTGTAAAGGTCATGAGGCATCTGTGCTAGGAGTGAGAAACTGCCTCCAGATTTCCAAGCTTAGCTACTCCATCCCCATCCTCCAAGTACTCTGCATTAAAGAGTAGGAGTACAATTTATTTTTAACCATTTTTTTACATGAGCAAAGCAAAAAATAGCTGTTTCAGTTCTGTATTTATGGCTTGGAAATGAGTACAAAGCAGATCAGCAAATAGATTGTTTTCAATTGACTTTAAAAATTATATTTAATATAATAATAATTCAAAATATTTTATTTGTCAGGATCATTTATTCATATAGATTAGTGTATATTTGTACAGCCTTTCTTGCAAAACCCATGAGAGTAGCTTAATGAATCTAAATTGTAAACCTTTTCCTTTCCACTAGGAAGGGATGCAGGTGGATATGTGCTGTCAGAAGTACTAACCAACACATTTGTCATTTATGTGTACCTGCTTGGAGGCCTCTGTTTTTGAGCCCAGAAGAGAGAAATGACACTTGGACATGCTCAGTACAATGGCCACCTAATATAGCATTTGCTCTGTGCTTTATAGCACCAAGCTCAGGATAATCTTCTAAAGGCATAAGTGCACACATTCGTACGATGAGCACAGCACAAAAACACTTAAGCAGTCAGATGTCTATTGTTCATTTCCCCACAAAAGACAGAGACAAGTGACTGTTTCACCTAATGCTGTATTTAGAGGCAGCTTGACAGAAGTTATGACTAAGTGTGATTGTGGTACCCTGAGCAATCCTTGTTATCCAACTGCTAGATCTGGCAGGGCTAAAATTACTAAATAGCAGGAACTCTCAGCATAATTTGTAGAATTTTTTGCATCTACAGATATTCAATACGTTGGTTGATGATTTATGCGTACCAACCACAACCAGCCATAGTTTTATTGGACTGCAAGGACATGCTCTTCCCTGTGCATCCCATAATAAGCCCTAACCCCCTTTAGTCAACAGCCACCTAGCTACACAGGAACCATATCTATGTATTAAAGATCTACAATAAAGCCCACTGAATACTACAGAGAGGTAAAGGAAGAACTGAAATAGAAGAACAACTTCTTTCTCTCTTCTTGAGAAAAGAGTTTGACATTCTGTCTTGCAAAACTGCCTGCACAGCTTAGAAAACAGCAAATGGGTTCTAGGATTCAGACTTAATGTAATAGAAGGGATATTGTCCAGTCCTGGCTTGTATGTTTTATCCCATGAAACAATTCTTGTGGGAATCCCTTGAAATTTATCACTCATATCACACAGACCTAACATAGTCACCCCTGTAATGAGAAGCTCCAATCATCCTTCTTCATTCACATATCCTAGAATCCACTTAAAATTTCTGTGCATTTTTTCCAGCTTCATAAGAACATGAACCTGTATTTAAAAACCCAACAACTTGCAGAGAAGATGGTTAAGAAAAAAAAATTAAGACAGTAAGACAGATATTAACCAAAATAGATATAATTTTCATTTAGGGAGTTAGAGGAGAGATATTTGCAGCCTTCTACTTATTCTGCTATGTTCTGACTTCTGGCAATACTTCAGTGAATATATACCAAATAACAATTTCTTCATGTTTTAATGCTCTTTCTATTAAAAATATTTCCATTACAAAGTGGATATTATAACTATGTCAACTCTAATGACATATAACATGATATAAAAATAATATAATGTAAGTGGTATCAGAGGTTTTGTATTCAGAATAGATTATTAATTGATGCTGTGTCAGCATGCTCAGTAGAGTGAAATGGAGGCACAATAAATAGCAATAGCTCTGGTGGCCTATATTCACATTTCATGCTGGATTCACTCCAAAGGCTTGTCATTTCATTTTGCTATCAGTGGTCATTTGGGATGGAGCACTGGAAGTAGCCAGATATAAAGGGAAATATCGTTTTCTCATTTCAAAACTCACTGTAGAAAGAGATGCAATTTTTCCATGCCAAGCCAGTGAATCAGGAAAGGTAGGAGAAAACGTTGATTTCAAAAGATTAACTTGGGTGTTTCAAGCAATGGTTGATTTTATGAGAGCATTTCTTAAAGGAAAATAGATAAAACATATTGGTCATGACTATATATGCACAAAAATTAATTAGAGTCAGCCAGATCGCCTAGTAATAGTTACTATTCTGCTTTGGTGTACAAATCTCTCCTGCACCACAGAAAGTTGTCTAGTTTTCATCATAGAAATATAGAATAGCTTGGGTTGGACGGGGCCTTAAATGCTCCCTGTAAGGAGAAAGGACATGTTCAACTAGATCAGGTTGTTCAACCCCCCATTCACTCTGACTTTGAATGTTTCCAGGGATGGGGCAACCCATTCCAGTGTTTCATCACCTTCATCATAAAAAATTTCTTTCCTACATCTACTCTAAATATTTTTAGACTTCTTTCCATTTAAAACAGTTGCTCCTTGACCTATTGTAACGGGCCCTGCTAAAAATCTGTCCCCAGCTTTCAATGGCCTCCTTTAGGTATTGAAAGCCCCAATAAGATGTCTGGAGTTTTCTGTTTCCCCTGCTGAACAGTTCATATCAAATATCAAGGAGAGTGGCTTGGTGACTGCATCAGCTAACTCCCTCAGGACTTTGGGATCCCTCTTACCGAGTCCCATAGACTTCTGAATGTTCAGGTTCCTCAGGTTGTCATGAACTCAGCCTTCTCTTATATAGGGAGTAACTCTGCTCCCCTATCCCATCTTGCAGTTCAACCACTACAGAAGTGTGAGGGAAATGCTGACATTGAAGATTCAAGCAAAACTTTTAAGTACCTCAGCCTTGTCCCCATCCATCATTCCCAGTTTGCAAGTCATGCTGCTGTGGGGTAAGATACTTTCTTTGAACCAGTCACTTCCCACAAAGTCCCAGCCCAAATGGGAAAAATCAAATTTTATCTATTCTTAGCAAAATATTAAATATCCTCTTACTACAGTACCAAAGTATGTCAATATAACAACAGATTAACACTCTCAGGCTTCCATTCTGTTCTCCCTTCATAAAACTCTCTTTATTTTCCATAGAATATATATTTATTTCAGTTTGACAATTTTCCCTCTTTATAGCAAAAAGGAAGTGTATTAAACATTTCCTTTAAAGTATTCTATTTCAAAATATAGCTTCTGTTTTGTCTTTGATAACTAACCAGGATGAAAAATGAAAAAATCCAACAAACCATTAAGCAGCCATATAAAACAGAAATTGGAAGCTGCTGTGAAATTGTATCTAATGGAACAACTCTCCATGCATGATAGTCACAGAACTATTAGATTGGCAGGTTTTGTCTTTTGTCTCCTTAAAGGGCTGTGAGCACAGCAAGCAGCCTCAGTGTTTGCTCTGAGGCATAAATCACGGTGAAAATAACATCTTACTCTGATAAACTGGTTTAGCCACAGAGCTTCCTTTGGTGCCTTGCACACCTTTTGTTTAATTGTATTTTAGTTTCTCTTTAGATAAAAGATTTTCAGGTAATGAGATAAAAGATATTTGTTATTAATCTAATGCACTGGTGAACTGTGATAACCAAGTCATTCCTGGAGAAAGGAGGGAGAAAAGCTAGAGATATACAGAACCCCACAATAATAGAGTATGTTTGTAACCTTTTATCTATTGTCTATTGCATACATAGCTAATATGTATATATATATAATATATATATTAATTATATAAATATAAAATGAGATAGAGAACTATTTATTTAGTTCTTTATAGCAAATATTACTTTGAAAGTGTCTATGGAGGAGTATGTATGTTTTATGCCTTCCATAGTACAGGTTGTATAATGTTATCCTCTCAAGTTTTGCTCTTATATAATGTTAGAAAAAAAAAATCTGATGTATCTGGACAGAATATCTATTGTCAAGTTGTAAATTTTTTTTGTGGGATTTTCTTTATCCTGATTTTTATACAATAAATGGTGAAATTAATTTTAGAAGATTGTTTCTTGCTGCATAACAAATTCTTAGAGGAAAGAGTGAGTATGCTCAGCACAGATACTGATCAACAAATAAACTGTGCAACATGCAGTTTACTTTTAGAAAACTGTAAATTACTGTGTATCGATAATATGAAGCTACTTCCAGATTTATTTCTTCATGTGTTGTCATGTATGCTGCCTTCTGCAACGCTGCACATATCCTCAGGTGTATTCAACATTTATAATTCTGGATAAAAAATGAGAGTTGCAGATGTATTACACTGGATAGACAATAAATCAGCTGTATCTGTGCTCCCTTTTTAAGCCTAAATGTGGTGAGGTTCAAATTTGGGGTTTTACACTCTCTTCCTTATGATGGCAATTACATCTCTAGCTGATCAGTTTCTGAAGTGACATACAAGCCTGTCCCCATTTTCCCTGTGTTTAGAGTAATATATTACTGTTTGTATTTAAGACAAAGCAGACAAGAACCCAGTTCTTTATGATCTAAGAGGCTACAGGTTCTAAATATTTAGGAATTAAAGAAATACAATAAATTATCTACTTTGATTCAGTTCTGGGAGCTGTTTCACTTTCATTTATCATAATAGTTGATCAGTGGAATAGGTCTTCTGTGCTGAAGTAAAATTTATTCTTGACAAAATAGTTAAATCATTGAAACATTTTCCTTCTTAAACAAAAATTAAATATATGAGACTCTAAAAATTATTATTTTTTACTCTCCTTAGTTCTTTCTTTACTAGACAGGGACTTATATCACCCAATTACTGTTGTCATTCTGGAGGACTGATTGTCTAATTTTTCTCTGGACACCTCAATTGTTATCCCTTGACTTATCTTGGATGTGACACAGCTTTCTCCTAATGGTCTTCATGATTAATACATTTGCTGATAAAAGAATGCTGTAAATATCCTAAGAAAGATCTGATGTCCATCCAGTTCAGCATGTTTTCTGCAGAAAACCTGCTTGCATTGACCAAAACTAAAGTGAATCATAGATGGTGAATTTGAGGTTGAAGACCTCTTTGCAGTTCCCAGCAAATATCAGATTATGATTTTAGACATAAGATTTTGTTTGTTTCCATTATTTCTTCTGTTATGGCTAATTTATAAATTGAGCACAGAAAAAAAGTGTCTAAATAAAGGCTGAGTTGTTTTTTTAAATTTTATACATTTATAAATAAGATGAAACTACACATCCTGTTTTGGCTCCAGCTACTCCATGGCAGAACTTTATCAGCTCCAGGCCATCACTTGTTCAATTGCCCCTGAGAGTGAATGGCTGAGGATGAACATTGCTTCAGATTTGCCAGCTGATATAATAATTTGATCGCTCCCTAGGCTACTTCAGAGAAAATAAACCAAGTTAGTTTCAACATTTGATTGAAAGTTTATAAAGCAAATCAACTAGCAGACTGGCAAGACATGGCATGGGATATGGCAAGATGGTGGAAACTCAGACTCATACCTTTTCAGGGGGCACACCAGAACCTGAGAAACTCATGTGTTTGTGTGGTTAGATGTACCAAGATTTTTTGCTATCTTTTTTTAACATGAAATTTTTATTTAGAGTCTATGTAAAAGGAGACCTCAGGGCTCTGCCTCCCTCTAGATGCTGCTTTCTATGCTTGCATTACAGAGTGTGAAACGGTGAATTACAGTACTCTATATTTACTTAGTACTCCTCACAACAGCAAGGGAAAGTTCTCATTTTCCAGGTCCATGAGGCAACAGTAGCATTGCCATTTCTTTCAGTAATTTTTATACGCCTGGAAAAATGGGGCAAATATATCAGTAGTCTTCAGTAGCAGGACCCAAATGTTTTTTTCACCTGAGTAACCATACCAATTTAATCACAGTTCGCTCTTTTAGTTGCTTAGCTGGTAGCAGACCTTTAATAGCAATTTACATTTAATCTCATCACTGATCGATCCCATTCACCCGGTTAACACCTCTGTCTCAGAACAATGGAGGTATTCTCTAAAATATTGTTCTTGGCTCAATTGGATCGATTAAATATAAATGCCTGTTACTTTTCTATGTTTCAGTGTGTCTGACTAGCTTCTAGCTCTTAAGCTGCCTTAAATTTTATAGTGCAAGGTCGCATACTTTTTTCCTTTTACCTGAAAGTGAAAAATTTGGAAATCAAATGAAGAAATTTTTTATTACTAACAATTGCTGTTATATGACCAATGCTAATAATGGCACCACTTTGTATTCTGGGGATTCATGATGGTGTTATTCAAATAGACTTTGATTTTAAACCAATAGAGGTTTGACAGAAGTTTCCTCTCTTCTTCTTGTCTGTCAGAAATAGGTCAACCTGAACAGCAGCCACTTTGCCTCCCGTTCTTCTCTAGGCTAGTTGAGAGTTACATCTATATAGGCTTGCATCCTGGAAAAATCAATGCAAAATGATTCATCTGATTCTAGGGGGTGCTATGAAATTTAAATGACAAAGTGTTAGCTGCTGTTCTTAAGGCACCGTTCAATGCCAGAAACATTTATTTCAATGATTGGCAACAAAGTGTTTTAAGAAGCCTTGGGCTATTGCTCTAATCTCTAGTTCACATGAGAGTGAGCTGATCTCAGTCTTCAGTTCGGGGGTTAGCATTTTAAACTCAGAAGAAACCAGTGTTTCCAGTTTGGAAAACAGCACATCAGGTGAAGCATCACCCCTTCCTATTTCAGTGCACATGGACAGACGGGAACTCTAGAACCAAATATGCAGAAGCCAGGCATCAAGTTTCAAAGGAACTTTCATCTGAAAAGAAACATTTTTATGGAGAGATGTCTTCAAAATAGTGGATCACATCTGGCTTTTCAGATCTTGATTTAGCATGTAAGAATGGTTGCAGTTGCCTAAGTCTTAAACTTTGGTTTTTATGTCCCTGCAACTTCACAGCCAAAGTCTACAACTTCTTTGTGTAAGTGCTTCTTATCCCTATAATAGTATCAAATCTTCAGGCATATGAGCCTTCATCAGTGAAAGCACACAGGGTTATTTTCAATGCTTTTAGAATGGTTTATTTTGAAAATGGCTGCACCCAGACAGCTAATGTGATCCAGAGTCTAGAGGGTTGTTGTCTGTTCTCACCCACACTGCTTCTGTAGAAGCACATAGATCTCATAGTTGTGAAAAGATCACTGCCAGGCAGCGTTTTGAACAAAGATTAGAGGAGACTTAGCTGACTTTTATATTCACTAGCCCAGTGTTCAGATGTAGGACACTGAAATCCACTTCCTTTCACTGCCAATGTGGGAAACCAATTAATGAGCCAAAGATGAAGGATAAAGTCTGGCTCATGTCTCTCCAAACATGGCTGAACCACTGTCTCTTCTCTTTCCCCATGCTCTGCAAGCTGCACATGAACTGCTTCTAATGTTTGCCAGTGTCACTGTTATTTATCTCACATTTATTCTGAAAGAAAGTTTCAGAACAAGGACAGACTTCCTGTGTCTTCTTGAGCTCTGTTTTTGTTTACCTAACCATTTGGATCTGAGACAGGAGAGTTTAACAGTAATGCTGACAGATCTGCATATAGCTGAGCATAGGATTGAACAAATGCTCTCCTTCTTTCCCTTTTTATCATTTTGATTCTCCAGCTGGGCTCCCTGGTATGGTCATAACAAACACTGTTTTGTAAGGCTTGTGATCCATGAAACATGGGCTTTGGTGGCTTTTTACAGGGAGCACCTATGATGTAATAATGCAGATGAGATATTCCTTAGCAGGCATCTTGAATAATATCTGACACAATTTTATCCTTTTTTGAATGCCAAACCTTCCTACTAACACCAAATTATTTTGAAAATATTTAATGCAGGGAAAGACAAGTCTTCTAGGCATTTTAATCCGGCTAGTTGTATTTTATTCAGAAGATTATTTTGCAGAAAGAGGAAATGAACAAAACCTCAACAAGATGCTGCCTTTTAGAGAAACAATTGTTATATGGGAGTGTAGAAGGCTGACACTTCATGCAACTAAAACCTTGTGTTGCTTTTAGGGTTGTTTTGGCCTTCTGTTTTGTAGTGAGTTTTTTGGTTGGTTTTCTTTGGCTGGTTTGATTTCTTCCCTCCTGGACCACTAAGAGTTACTCATTCCAAGCCATTTATTTGCTACTAAAAATACAAATGGACAATTTATGGTGTCAAAACCACATATTTAAGTCTTTATTATTCATGAATGTTGCTAAAAACACATAGATGAGGCTTAATTGCTGAAACATATGTCACTTTAATTGTCTGAGCAATGCAGGACATATCTGGGACACTGAGAAAGTCTCCCAGCTCATCAGCCCAATAAACTTATGAAATACTAGTTAATTAGTATTGTACATAAACCCACAAATATGTGCATTTGTTATTGCTAGCCATAATATAGCTAAGTATTTATTCTACCTTAAGCATCAGTTTTGTTTTGTGTCTAAAATATATTGGTGTAGTAATAATGACAATAAGCATTCTTTTATCTAATTTGTTATCTAATTGTCCTATTTCACAATCCATTAATTTCAGAAAGTCAGAACAAAGACATAAACCAGGACTAACTATGAGCAATTTTCTATTTTGGTATGACTGTTCTCTTAAGAATGTTATATTATTTTACAGTACTGAAACAATACAGAAATCAAAAGTTAAAGGGAATCACTAATACTTGCAACCATTTAGTACTTTCAGAATAATATGCATTAGATTTTGTGCGATTTCCTGGACTGGAAGATGCAGGTATTTCATTTGTATTCTGCTTAGTGTTTGGCACACTGGGTCAAATGACCTAATCTGAGGTCTGTAAACAATGTTGGGAAACAGATAATTCTGCTAGACAACCATAACAAGGGAAAATTAATGAGACATCTTCACAGAGAGTAAAAGATACACAATCCAGAAAATGTACAAGCCAGGAAACTTATTCTTCCAGGAGGTTTTGTTTTCACATACTTTTGGTGGAAGATAAATTCATGGGCACTGATGGCATGTATCTATGAACACTGAGGGAGATAGCAGAAATCATTTTAAGGCCATTGTCTATAATCTTTGGTCCATCAGAGAGACTTGGAGAAGCACCAGAACATTTGAGAAAAGCAAATGTCACTTCTGTCTTCAAGAAGGGCAAGAAGGAGGACTCAGGGAGCTGTAAGCTGGTTGCCCTGAGTTTGAGCTCTACAGAGATGTAGCAATTAATCTTGAAAATCATTTCCAGGCTCATTAAAGACAAGGAAACTATGAGGAGCATTCAGCATTGCTTCACTAATGGGAAGTCTTGTATTACCAGCTAGATAAACTTCTTTGCTGAAGTGACTGGCCTGGTGGATGTGGTGAGAGCAGAGGCTGTTGTCTACCTGAACTACAGTAGTGCCTGTGACACTCCCTCCTTCCAGATCCATAAAGGAGCTGCTGATGGCTGAGCAAACAGTGAAGTAGATGGAAAATTGGCTGAACTCATAGAGGTCAGATGAGCAGCACAAGTCTGGTTGGTTGCTAGTGACCAGCAGTGTATGTCAGGAGACAGTACTGCATCCTGTCCTGTTCAGCATCTTCACAGCAATAAGGGTGACAGATGAGTGTACCCTCAGCAAATTTGCAGGTGACACCAAACTGGGAGCAGCGGCTGATAACATGGCCAGAGGGCCATGCTGCCATCCAAAGGGACCTCAACAGTTGGAGAAAGGGGCATCAGGAAACTCAGGAAATTCTGAGTGTGAAGAGAAACAATCCCAGGTACCAATACATGAGGGGGTAGCCCAGCTGCAAAGCAGGTCAGCAAAAAAAAAAAACAACCTGGGAGTCCTGGTAGATACCAGTTTGAATATAAGTCAGTAATGGGCTCTTGCTGCAAAGAAAGCAAATGGGCCACAAGGATAATTAAGGTATCAGGATATCTTACATGTGAAGAAAGTTTGGGAGAGCTGGGGCTCTTCAGCCTTGAGACAAGAAAGATGAAGGGGGATCTTAGCCATATATATAAATACTTAAAGGGAGGGTGCAAAGGAGATGGAGCCAAGCAGTGGCAATGGACAAAAACTTAACCACAGAAGATTTCCTTTGAACATCAGGAAACATTTTTATTTTACTGCAACGATGACCAAGAACTGGCATAGTTTACCCAGAGGGGTTGTCTCCCTCCTCAGAAATATTAAAAAGCTGTGTGGACAGGGTCATGGCAATGTGCTCCAAGTGACCCTGTTTGAGCAGCAGGATTGGACCAGATTACCTCCAAAAGTCTCTTCCAACTTCAACTACTTTGAGATTCTGTGTAAGTCTGTGATTTTTAGATTTTTTTCTCACTTTAGTCACTGATATGTTTGACATAGAAAAAATGTCCATCCTCATTATCAGTTGTGCATATTAGGCTAAGTAATATGATGCATGAATAACTTTTATTGATTGACAGCCCCAATCCTCCCCCCAAAATGTTTAGAGTTTAAACTAGCTCCTACCTTAAAGTAAACTGAATAACAAGGATTCTGTCTTTCAGACAGAAAAGAAAAATATCCATAAGTGAATTAAAATTCAATAACAGAATTTGATCAGGTAATTTTCTTTTAAACCCTCCCATCTGTGCAACCAATAACCACAACTGGTATAATTATCCAATTGCTCAGTAGATAGCAATCTTATTACTGTAAACAAAATACTGTGTTAACATTAATCGCTTTTTAATGATGCCTTTTGTGCAAAGGCTACAAAGCACCTATTCTAAAATTAACAACTTGGAAATAGCTGTTCTGTATACCTCAGTTTTGCCCACTCTTCCACATGGCTGGTGAAGAAATGCAGAACTATGGCCTTCCAGTCCTCCTCATAACATTCCAAAAACTTTTGGAACCATTCTAGTTCTCATAGGGACTAGAAATATGACATCACATAACTCTATAAATATATCTAGTTTATCTCTTCTGTATGATTGTAATATCAGTCATATTTTTCTGACATTTACTGTTCTAATATCAATAAATCTTTTGCAGTATTTTCTCTTTGTAGCATCTATATCTAACCCTTGTAATGTTTTTGGTTTGGTTTGTTTTTTAGGGTGTTTTTGACTCATAACAAAACCATTTTATCTATTAGCATGGGCATTCCTTCCTGTGGACAAAAAAACCTCCAAACAATAAAAAAATACTCAAAGCCATCACCATAGCTTTTTGTCCTGTGAGTATTTTCTGTACATTGTTCTATTATCATTCCATTCTACCCTTGTATTTTATTTCTCACTTTTACTTCCCTTGAGCTCCTTCAAATTGCCAATAGCAATGATACTCTAAACAGGAAACAATACAGGTAAATAGGTCTAATCTTTTGCTATCTGTTCATCCACATTGTGCTAACAACTGCTAATGCTAGAACCCTGCTTCTGCAAAGCACTTATTCAAGTTGCAAATTTAAAGGCACTTTGCTAGTTTATAGACCATGAATGTTTTGTACTTAAATAAAAATCTGGTTCACTGATCATGTTAGAGATAATATTTTCTTCTAGAACAGAATACATGTCCCCAGCTCATACTAGCTGAAGACTAGATGTGACAAACTCTTTAGAGAAATCCAAGGAAGGAGAATGCAAGTAACTGCTTCACATGGCAACAATGTTTCTTTCATCTTATAAATTAAAAATTTTCTGGGGATAACAGCTATTTTTAGGTATGTTTGACTGACAAATTTTAAAACTAGAAATAGATTTACAGTTGCTTGAAGTACTGTCCTAGGAAAAGGATCTTTTTATGTATTATTTATTATGTATAATTTTTTATGTATTATTTATCTTTTATGTATTTTGATATTGCTCAGGTTTGAGCTTCCCTCTCCATTTGTCCCAAACTTCTTTAAATACTTAATTGTTTCACTTATACTCTGTCATATGAAAAGAGGAGATTACCTCAACCCTTAGTGTTTGATCTGTCTGTCAGTGCCCCAGGAGAGCAGAGATCCCTGTGCCTGACCAGCCCCTCAGCATCCCATGATGGGGACCCTTCACTGAGAGATCCTGCTGGTTCAGAGTGTGGCTCAATTGAATTATTCAGGGACACACCAACAGCATAAAGAAAACTTCTCAGCAGGTCTTCCCATTTTTGACCCCTTAGTGGGTCTTCCACTTTACTCAGGTATGTTACACACCGCCAGCAACTGCCAGCACCCATGAAGGGTTCACACCAACAGTTTATGCAATAATACTCTTTATTAATAGAAAATTGTGACAGGTTAAGGTTGGAGGATTGCTAGTGATAATATCTGGCTGCTAAAACATATTCAAAGTAATACAAATCCCCAATAAAATATTCAGAAGACAAAGAGTATGGTTTTTACCCAATAAGTGTCTCTATGGGTGAGAAGACAGGTTCAGCCCATCAACTGATCCCAGCACTTATGATGGAGCCTTCTCTTACTTTTCCACACTATCAACTTACTTTTATACCATTTCTTTGTGTGTAGGTGGAACTTGAGTGACTCTAGTCATATATATATTTTGTACTGATTGGTGCAAAATTCTCTCACTTTTCTCTCAAAGATACAGTCAGTAAAATACAGAGCACATGCCCAGTGAGGGGTGGTCATATCCTGGATGGGGGTAACTTTGGGATGGAGGTGTGCCTTGGTATTACAATTAGGTTACAGTGA
>JANRGV010000051.1:92040184-92060522 GCA_024734035.1 Alethe castanea | reverse complement strand
AATTATCATGGAATAGCTTTTGAGCATGCCACCTGCATTCCCTTCAGGGAGCAGCAACTGTATTTTACCCTATAATTCCTGTGCTGTTACAATTTCTGTTAGGAATAAAACTTTTCCATTTCCTTTAATTTTACCCTCAGCTATCTTTTCATACACACTTTAACCTGAAGTTCATGAAAGCATTGCACAGAAGGAGGTACCATCAGGGGAGTCCTCCACGGTGCTGTGGGAGTGTCAGTTTAGGAAATTGGGAGGGTCATGTAGGTACGAGTGGATTTTCTGTCTGTGAAGTAGTTCATCAAAGGGTCTATTTTAAATTAGAGCAGTTTGGCCTCAGAGTGTGAAAATCAAAACCAAAACCAAAGGTAGCACTATGATTCTGGTAGTTACCAAGAGTGGGTGAGGGAATTAATATTGCTTTCGCTATAAAGGTATTGGTTGTTTGAAATTTAACATTCCCTAAAGATCAACTTTAGTGCTGTTAACTTCCTTGAACTTCTTTAGTAAATTTAGACAGCTGAGCTTCTCTAAAGGATGGGATGAAAATTCAGTCATAAAATACATATATACCCCCAGGAGGTGTTAGAGAAGTGATAGAGTTTTTTTTCTCTAGTTTTGTGTCAGTACCTCTCTTAACCTCATTCTATTGCTGACCATTGCAATTGTGACATTTCCAGGGAGTCAGAAAAGGTAATTTTTGCTTTATTCTGACTTTTTCTTTAATGTAAAAATAAAATAGTAAAAATTAAACATAGCAAATAACATATTTAATTCTTACTGATATGATTTAAAAAACAAATTGTGGATTAAAAGGAATGTTATCTATACATTCTCATTGAGTATTTAAATTCCTTAATTGCTGTATATCACTGAAAAAATATTTTCTGGAAATTTTTCAACCAATTTTAATTATTTCAATCAGTTTTACTGTTTATATTGTCATGTATATGTAGATTTAAGGAATTCTGTCAAAGACAAGTACTGACATTGCCTTTGAAATGTACTTCAGTATAATTCTGCAGTCCACCTCCAAGGCATGGCAAAGAAGATCACATATTTAGTTTATTCATGGTTGGATTGTACCAGTAATCTTGACATTGCACTGTGTAAAAGAAAAGAGACATTTTTGAGCCAGGTAGGTAACAATTATCGTTATCACTGGTATGTGCTAAATATGAACTTTTGACTGTGACTACGAATTTGATCGACTATGGAGAAAATTATAATACTGCTTCTAATATTCTGAATTCTAAGGGAGGATAATAATTAAATAAATAGACAAAACTTTACCCAATGCCTGGTTTGAAATCAGTTTTATTTAAGAGAATTTAAAAGAAAAGTGCCATATCTTGAATTTTCTGATTCAACTGCAGTAAGATAGTTGTGACTCTGGAACATACATCACCACTAGAAGGTACTGCAGCAAAGAAAATTTTTTAAAATCCCATTTTCTGAAGTAATAGTAGTAAAAGGTAACCAACATTCCTGGAGTGGCAGCCACTACATTTCTATTTGTGAAATTTAACAAGATATGCAGAACACAACCTGCCATTACTTCTCAACTACAGATAATGTACATTCTCTAATTTTAAATTTATGGAACATATTCTCACAGCTGAATATGTTCCTCTTGTATTTAGTCAGGCAAAGCTGTGCTGTGTTGATTCCAGAGTGATATAATACATTACATTAGACAGTGGCATGATCATAGTAGTTTTGTTGGGGTTGGTTGTGTTTTCAGTGCAAACAGTACTCCTGAGCCTGTGACTGTTCCATACAATCAGATAAATATTACAGTAAACAACAGATTTTTCATTTGATTATGTATATTTTTGGTTTAGTCAATTCTTATGAAGGGAGCCAGGTTTTGTTGGGTTTTGATGTGGTCAGCAAAACTGGGTTTTTCCATGCAACATTCTGCTTAAACGAATTAGCATTAGTCAAGATCAATGTAGCACCTAGTCAATAGATGACAAAGTGATAACTGGTGGATAACAAAATGTAATCGCTAATAGGAAATCACAGAATGAACACGGAGCCTCAATCCAATGCAACTCAAAGGCTCCATCAGAGATGTGAAGAAAATATTAGCAATTTTCCATCAAGGTTTATAGACTACCAAGGACTGGTGAAGTGATAGATAAAAGCAGGGGGCATTTTTGAATTGAGGCAAACCATTTTTAAGAGGGTCACAGTCAAAGAGGAATAATGGATTCTGTCTGCTACCATTTTTCCTAGAGTCAGATGAAAAGACATAAATATAGAGGGACAAAAGATTATTGAACATCCTGGGAAGAAGCAATGACCTTGATAAAGATTTAGTGTTTGACCATGCTACAAAACCTCCTGACCATGAATTTCCAAAACCATTAAAAAATTCAAGGGCTAAAATGGGAGGTAGACAAATTCAAAAGGGAAGGAGGACATATTCTAACAGTGATTAACCTTTTGAGAAACTTCCCTGGAGAAATGATGGAGGCACCTTCATAAAAGTTTTTGAGCTAAGACTATCTACGTAAAATCTGTACTTATTCATCCAAAAATTATTAGATTCAATGAAGGTATTGCAAGGTGAATTTTTATAGTCAATATTATATAGGAGCCTTAAATAAAAATGCATTAAGGCTCATTTTAACTTTAAGATTGGTGGAAGAAGGAAAAAAGGGACCCACACTATAATCTGGATTTATAATTTTTGTTAAAGCTACTTTTCAAATGAAAAGCTTAAGACCAAGCAGAGTTTCTCCCTTCTTTCCAAAAATACTGGCTCTGGGGAAAATAGCCAAAAAACCAAAATGCAAGTGGATGTTATTTTAGAGAGTCATTGTGTTTTCCATGTTCCTCCTCTAAGAAAACATTTTGTTTCACTACCATGAAACTCTAAGTGACTGTGCTCAAAAATACTCTAAATAAAGACACCAGAGCACAATGTGTGTAGAATGAAAATATCAGGTCAGAGAAACTGGTACAAGAATGGGGATAATACACAGAAAATGAACATTATCAAGGGCAGTAATGAGAGTAGACTTCTGTATCACTGCCTTCTCTTATATGTCTTTTCCCTCATCCTCAGTGAGTCAAGAAGAAACACAGCAAGACACTCTGGGCCGCATTACAGAAAGCCTCACTGTACAAATAGATGACTTTTCAAAGTGTAGTTTGTAAACATAGGTCAAAGTATGGGCCAGAAAAATAACATATTTTATCTATTAAAACCAAAAGCAATAAAGAGACAGCAACAACCTCCTGTTCCCACTTTTCTAGATTCTTTTCCTGTTTTTTCCCCATTCTTTTTGATCTTACATATTGCCTCCGTTTAGAAAAGACCTATTGCTTTACATCACTGCACGTCACTTCATTTTTCTACTTTTTCTCCTTCAACATGACTTTCAGATTTACAGAGAATCCACTTTAGAACCCTGCTTTAATTAGGTATTGGTTAATTAATCCCTAAAGCTCCCATGTAACTAATCCCTCATTAAAAAATCCCTATGAAAAATACGCACACTTTTGTTATGTATATTTTATGCTAGCTTCTCTTCCTTGCCACGTCTCATTCCAGTAGCAAAAAAAAAAAAAAAAAAAAAAAAAAAAAAAAAAGATTTAGATATCCTGAGTTCAAAAAGCTAAATGAATGAATTTTAAAGGAATAATTCCAAATACTATTGGTGTGAAAACTTGGCCATGCTGAAAACAGTGTGTATTTTTTTATAGATTTACTGGGGCCAGGCATACAAAACAGAACTTCTAAAATAGTTCTAGTGTTATCAAATTTTTCACAAACTTCTTACATTCATCTGAGATATGACTTCTGAGTTATATTTATATGATAAGATCATCAGATTTATAGTAGGGAAGGCAGCTTCATCATTTGGCATGTATCTCATGTCCTAATTCTCTAATATTCTGTAAAGTAGCTTGATTTATTTATTAATAAACAGATGAAAAAAACCAACAGAACAGATGACACTTTTAAGACAGGTACAGTGTGTGCATCACCAGGAGAGCTGTGCATGGAACGTTCTTATATA
Source organism: Alethe castanea (assembly GCA_024734035.1). Lineage (NCBI taxonomy): Eukaryota > Metazoa > Chordata > Aves > Passeriformes > Muscicapidae > Alethe > Alethe castanea. The sequence goes on along the minus strand of JANRGV010000051.1, from coordinate 92,056,491 downwards.
CAATAATGAGACTTGCTCTTAATCAAATAATTACATTGGTGTGTGGAGGTTGCCTGGAATACAAATGCAGCATGCCAAGAGATCTGTCTTAGTATAAAATCTCTGGTATCTAAGTGGATGTGTTTATTGCTGCAGTGCAAAAGCAAACTCTACATCCCCCATGGCTGTGTCAGAGCAACAGCTTTAAGAGATCATCTTTCTAAATAAGTACAATATAAAAACATGCAAAGCACATTCTGTACTAGACAAATACATTTTATTTCTACTAAAATTTTGTATCTAGTTAAAAAATAATTTGCATGGCTAAAATTAAAAAAAAAAAGACAAAAATGGGACAACATGGTTTACAACTTTGTTAGTGAATGACCATGCATAAGTCAGAAATAAAATAAAAGGTAACAAATAAATAAGATGCAAAAACTTTACAGCAGATTACAATTTTAGTAGCATTTTAATTTTAGGCAGCATAACTGTAGGTAGAAGATGAGGTAAGAACACAAGTGGGCAATAGAAAAAATTCTAGAATGGGTGGCTAAAACTATTTAGCATCTAAATTATTATTTTATGTGTATATATGATTACCCTCATGACAAATACAGAGTATTTGCATTATGATATATTGATTCTGAAATACTTAGGAGCATTAATATAACATGCTCAGCAAGGAGGAAAAGAAGTTTCTTGTACAATGATGTTAGTCAAAATCAGAGAAATCAGCAATAAAATATAAATCCAAATATTCAGAAATTAGGATTGACCATATAATTAGTTTAAAACCTATTGCTATTTTTAAGAAGATGATCTTCCCTGGAAGAAAAAAATGTTTAAAAAAAACCATAGGAAAAAGAGGCTGAAAAATGAGTTGTCAGAAAGATCTGTAGAGAAATGTTGACAGAAATTACTGCAGAAGTCTCAGTAGGGTTTTTCCAGTAAGTAATAAACCTTAGGGAAGAGTGAATAGATGTGTACACTCTAGATTTTTGCTCTTTGCATGCATATTTTGAGAGTTCAGAGTCCTTTGCTTTACACAAACTGTTATTTCCTTTAGGAGACTGCACTGTCAAGAGACCCCTTGCTCTATCCCAGAGAGCAAAGAATCACAGAACTGGAGTTAAGGCAGACCACAGAGCTCTGGCTGCAGGTCTGATCACCAGAATTACTCTGGTAGCTGATACTCAGGAAACCTGCACAGAAGGACTAGGGCTTAACCTTCCCTCAGAAGCAGTGAAAATGGGATCACTAGAGGATCACATTTGCAGCTCCTAAAGAAACCTATTAAATACATCTTTCCAAGGCAGCTTCCATATGTATGTCAAAATAATATGAGGAATGATACCTTCAGCTGTCCTCATTTAGGAGGTTGGGGTTTTTTTTTCAAAGAAAACTGAATAATCAAATGTTGTCTTTTCCAAGGATCTCGTCTTCATGATTTTTCTGTGTTCATTAAAGTCTTGCAACCAGAATGGCATATGCTAACTAGGACTATTTGGTAATTTGAAAAAGTAACTTGAGTATCATCCTTTGATTAAGACAATAGATTCTTTAGATAATTGCCTATGTAAGGTGCATCTGTATTTTGTAAGCATTATTGATCTGTGCAGTTATTGCACTCCTTTGCTTTGATTTAGTGCTCATCTTAAAACCAGCCAAGTCTATTTCAAGAGACAGTATCTTGTGAACAGTGATCAAAGTGTAAATTTATGCAAATTCAATGCTTCACCTTAATTACCTTGATGGTGCTTGTCAGCAGCCCTTTCCATGCTTTCACTGATTAGCAAGCTATCACAAATAATTATTATTTCATCTGCAATGACAATGATGTAGTTCATTGGCTTACTGCCCAGCCACAGTGCTGCATCCCACTTCTCAGTCTGCTCTTCTGGAGCTGTGCCACAATGCACGTCTCAGGAACTAGCATCCTTACTTTATTCAGTCAATCACCTAAACTCCTGAACTTTATGATCCCATAAGGCAGGTTCTCTGTAACATTTTACAAGTAGGATTGCTACACAAAATTGCTAAATATAGCCTGGAAAAATGTGACGGCAAGGAAAGGCTGTTTTCTCTATGATCATTTGTACTAACTCCACTTTCCCTTTAAAACACTTTCATTCATTCCCCCCTACCTTTTTTTCTTTTTTTTTGTTCTAAAGAAAAAAAGAACTCTATCCCAGCCAAAAACAAGACAGAATTTTACTTGAGCAGATCAACTGATGCTACTAGTGACTGATGAAATATAAAATTTAGAGGTTAACAAATCATCCCCAGGCAGCCCAAGGTTACCACTGCAAAACAGACACTATAGCATGGAAATGTATTTGGTTCCATCATGTTGGAAGACTTGAGTCAATCTGAATATGAGGTGCAAGCAAAGAACAACTCAGAAAGTAAATAAGTACCTGTTTGTTCCTTTTTCCAGCTGAGTAATGGAGCAGAAAAACTAACATACCCAAGCCCTGTCCCCATTTCAAACAAACAGTTTATTTTTCATTACACTAGATATGCCTGCATGTATTAAAAAGGGCATGAAGAATGTGGGGAAGTGAATGGCTGGCTGGTTTTCTTTATGAATGCTTGTACATCATCTTAAATCACTAGCTATTGCTTACAAGCAAAAAGAATGCAAATATAAAAGTAAAAAAAAAGCAATTAAGTACCAACATATGGTCAAATATGTAATTTCCAAAAGCAGCAATATAAAAGAAAAAGAGACAAAAAATATTGGAAGAGAAGCCTGAAGCAATGTTTTCATCCTTTAACTGAAAACAGTGTTTATTGACTCTTCAAGGTCAAAAGAAAAACACCTGAAAGATAAATAAACTCTCTAGCTGCACAAACTCAACCTAAGGAAATAAATTAGAGGATGATACAGAGAAGCCAGAGTTAATAGAAGCCACCAGTTCTAAAATCATAAATGGCAAATACCTATAAAACATAACCCATATATTCCATAAATGGAAAGACACATTTTTTAAGTAGTCCCTGGAACGTGACACAGGAGCTCTAGCAGTAACTTAGAATTACTAACATTAAAATGATTAGACCAAAGGAAAGTACTTTAATTAAACCTGTCATAAATTAAAGAGGAAAAATTCCAACTTTAGCCAGAAACATCTGCAAGGTATTAAAGCACATTGCTTACCACCACACATTTTGAAACTACAGTATAATGTCCCAGCAAAACAAACTCAATCAGCAGATAATAGAAGAGCCAGCACCGATTTAATATGGAAAATTTATACAGGACACAAAGATGGTAAAAACATGCAAATCTGTCTATTTGGGCTAATCAAGTAGGAAGAGGTATTTCCAAGAGACATATGAAAGAAAACAGAATCCTGGCTGGATTCAAATCAGAACCAGAAAAACAAGTCTGTTGAAGATTCATAATTCTGCTTAATATTTTGCAAAAAACAGATACTGAACCAAGCATCAAATTAAGAGGTCAGTACATCTGATGCAAATTTCTCTTTTGAAAATATGAAGATAAGCAGGTGTTTCAAATCAGCTGTTCCAGTATAATATAAAGCAAAATAATACTACTCTCTGGTAACATCTGTGCTCAGCTGAGTCTAATGAACTCAAGAGAGCTATGACGTGAAATATAAGCATCTACAGACAAATGAGTTAAAATAACTTTCTACAATCCAATGGCTGTATTCACCAGATCTGTGGTGGGTATGAGGGGAACTTCTAGCTCACATATGGATGCCTAGACTTGAAGACACAGGTGTAGTGCCAGCCAAGAAGTCTGTACAGTCTGACAGACACAGCACAGGACCTATAGGAGACTTAGGCTTTCTGTTCTGGTATCTACAGGCCAGGTGGAATACTCTACATTATCTTACTAAAACATGTGCTATTTAGGCCTAATACCTATTGGATTAAGTCAAAACCTATACTGAATCAAATTCTAATGGCTATCTGCTACTCTCACAGTCAAATTTGGTGAAACGTCCAAAGCAGAGAAAGATTATCAAATATTAATATAAATTCTCAGTAGAAAAAAAAATAAAAACAAAACTCCCAGTGTATACAGTCCTCAGTAAGCAGTCATTTTCTAAGAAGAACTCAGAAAACAATCTAACAAAGGGAATCATCATACACTAACATCTAAAAATCCTTTTTTGTATCAGAGTAATATTCTTTCAAATTATTTGCTTGTAGGAGGTCATTGACCATTATGTACATCTATTACTACAAAAGAGAAAGGTAGCCAAACAATGTGACAAACTGTTACCACATTATGAATTGAAACCAATAATAAGCAAAAAATTACACTCTCAAATTTCTTTTATGGCCTCATCATTTAGAAACCATGTTAAATTATTATTTGAGAATGTTCTCTTGTATATTAGAAACTCCCTGCAATCAAGACAGAAAGAATACATGGGTATTTATGGAATTTCACAAGATAAAAAATGAACTGGCAATCAATTTCTTTGCCAACTACTGGGAAAAGTGGACAGGATTTCTCTTTCACTGGGGAGATGGGGAGAAAGATCCTTCCTAATATTAAAGTGATCCTGAATTAATGAGCTGAAATAGAATGCACTGGTACATGAGATATATTTTGCATAATGAATAATGCAGCAAGGCATGTTTGAAATAATTTTCTAAAAGCTCAGTAATTTTACCCAATGCCCTTAAGCTGAGGAAGTTTGAAAGAGAAAAGAATTATATAATCTAATTAAGTCCATTCCGAAATTTTCTCAGTTGTACATTAACCAGGGCTTTGGTCAGCCTACCTTTAAGTTCATTACTAAGGCTATTTTCTGGGTTGGAAAATATCCCACACCCTACCAGAATATAGGCAGGAAGCTGCTCCAGCTATTTGTGCTTCAGTCATCTCCCTTCTTCACTGCTATGCCCTATTGACTGCCATCAGGTTAAACATGAGGGTGCTGAGTATTACTGTGGTGCAGTAAGCATGGGTAACTTCAGTCCTGAAGTTACTGAAGTTATTTTCATTACCCTTTGCAAATGGAAATGTTTACCACTCAAGTGTTGCATGTGGGTAATTCTACACGCCACAGAATGAGACACACACTAATAAACTGCTTTGCCCCACTAGGTCTGATTTGTAAACCACTTCTACTGACTGATGTTCTTTGCAATCTGTAACACTGTACCCGTGGAGAAGAATTTTTATTAGCAACTCAGATGAATACTTAGTGCAGAGTGTATTGATGATATAACAATTTGTACATAATAAAGGTGAGTGAGCATTTGCTAATGGAATTATTTATTTTACTGGTGGAAGAATGCTTCTGACTAAATCTATTTAATATAAATCTATTTACTAAATCTGCTTTAGACTGTCATTTGCTCATTGTCCAAGAGCAGAGACCCTACCATTAAAAACCTAGGAGTTCATGTATCCTCTTTGTTTATACTAATAGGATTTTATCTGTGGTTCACTGGCAGCTTGACATTGTACTATATAAATCCATTTTGCATTTTGTTGGCTTCACCTTTACCTGGAAGCTACAGCAGAAACACATTATGTGGAATTTTCTATTGCATTTGTCTTTGACCTGCTGTCTTTATCTTCCCTGAGTACATGAAAAACTTTACTTACTAATTGCTTTCCATTTACTTTTTTATTTTGAAACAATCTCTGAAGTAAAATTCAATCTGGCTTACTTCAAAGAGAAAAAAATAAGACTTTATATTGGGTAAACATAAATATCCTGTACCTGGAAACCTGGAGACAAAATGAAGAAGTATCCTTTCATCATGGCTCTAAAGTTCTGTTGACCTTTTGTTTGTTGTATCAGCCAGCCTTCAGATTCCTCAGTCAGAGGTATTAAATTATTTTTAGTAACTCATCCCTCTAACTCATTGGCTAGTTTTAAAATCCATTATTAGTACAGTATTTGACTTATGTAGCTCATTATATCATTAATATTTCCCTTCTATGCCCTGCACAGGCTGCAAGGTTGTGTCTCTTCCACCAGACAAGCTTGGAGCTGGCTGCAGCACCTTGTTGTGTGCTGAAGCCCAGTTTGCTGACCACCTGCACTGCATTTCTACCTCCAAACCTGGACCAAGGCAGGAGGACAGGAACAGGTTGCCTGGTGGTGAATTGGGCAGGGGAGCACTGCGGGTGGGTTAGAGCTAAGATTGTGCACAGTCAGTGATGTGTTGGCAGAGCCTGGTGGAGCCTTCCTTCAAAATCAAGCCTGAGTTTGAGCCATTGTACAAAAGGCAGTGCAGACAAAGCCTCAGTCAGCTCTTTTTCATCATCCCTCAGTTTAAAGTGGTGTCTTTAGTTTTTGATTTTTGCAACAGTGGGTTCAGAGCAGCTTCAAAGGGCTCTAGTTCTGCCCAGTCTATTGGAAGATGAGGTTGTCTGGGAAGAAACTACATCACCCCCTGAAAAACTGTTCCAACAGAAGCACAGATAAAATTTATTCCTACAGCTCTGGCAAAAGGTGCATAAAAAAACCGTGACCAAACTTCAGAATCATAACACGGATGTTCAGAAATAGCCATTTGTCACAAGCTGCTACTGCAGCAACAGAAACAATATTGAACCTGAATTTCTGCTGGCATTTCCTTCTGCTGCACTATCACAAGCACAGGTGCCTTGTGATGTTGGCCATATTCTTTTAGAAACCAAAACATTTGAAGTCACCCTTAACAAAAGCCTTGGGTGCAGACAGCTGCTTTCTAATTAATCTTAAATTTCATCTGAGATTATTTCCATTAAATTTTATCAAAACTAAATGTATTCTTCTAGTAATGAGACATTCAAGACCCTCAAGGATCTCTTTCTAGAGGTTCTATAGAAAGTAAATTGTATCCAGGAAAAGAACTACCATTGAAATAGTTTTCTAGATTTCTTGTAAAAGCTTAACAATCCAAAATGCAGCCCAGGATGACTTTTCTGTGTGATTCCCAGCAGCACACCCTGACCATTCTGCAGATGTGTCTTTGCCACAGACAGCAGTAGTAGTTAAGTGTGGTGAGTGTCCTTACAGGAAAGCCAGAAGAGATGATAGATGTGAAGGAACTGAATCAGCCTGAAGTGCATTTCAACAGCAGGTACCATGCTACAGGAGCAGAAGGGTAACAGTGAGCTCAGTGTGCAGAAAAATGTGGATTTATTCTTAGGCTCAATCACATTCCAGACAGGTTGTAGACCTGTTCATATCTGATCTTTCTGATCAATTTGTGCTGACATGACCATCTCAGAAGCAAAAGAAGCAATTTCCTGAAATAGTCTATTAATATTACTGTAAATATTTTCTTGTCTTATAAAATCTTTCAAAATATGTGCACTTGTGCTGGGTGAGACAATTGGGTCCCAATCTCACTAAATTTTGCAATGTGAATGCAAATACCTGTAGAAACATATGGACAGAGAAAATACTTTTTTTTCCCAATATTTTCTACTTTTTCAGCAATTATACTAACTTATTTCTGTGTGTACCTAGTAGTAAAATTTTACTTGTCTTTCAAAAACTTGGAATAAATAGAACATCCACCTAATAAGAACAGTCGGTCCCACTAGAATGTTCCAAAACCAATTCTAAGCAAGCATCTTTATCATTCATCAAATTGAAAACATTTCACTGAGACTATTCAAATTCAATAAATTCTAAAGAGCTGTTGACACAGGTTTTTCAGCCTTTGAGAAACAAAAGTTCTTGTCTCCCTCCCTTCCTTTATAATGAAGGACCTTGACAGTGTGAGGTTAGAGAACCCTATTTTGAAGAAAATGGAAAAGAACTAGTCATAAGCCTGGGCTATGTGAGAATGCTGTCCTTAATTTTCATTCTATTCCTAAGTTACTTGGCAATTTGTTTTTTTAACAAAAAGCCTTAAACATTGGATAAGAAAAATACAGGATTTTCAGGCAGCATGAAACAGCATACACTGCTAATTCCAGACTGTTTAATCTTTCCTATCACTTTGTACTGGAGAAGACAGGACTTTCTGAGGCCAGATATCCCATAGATAAACAGATAAATCCAAGTAACTGGTTTATTAATTTAATTTTCTGGTTCCTAAACCCACCTGTCATCCTGACAGCTAAGTGCTGATTATGGAAAATTAAAACACCAAATTAGAAACAAGCAAAAACAGTTAATCAAATGGCAAACAAAATAAATAGGTCTTTCTTCCTGCCCTGAATTCATTGAAAGTCATTGAAATTAATCATTGATTATATTCTACTCTATTGCCACCTGCAGTTAATAATGCAATCTTTAGTAATGTTAAGTTTTCATATTTCCATTCATATTCATTTTCATATTTCCTAGGCAGGAGGTACAATAGGCAACAGAAAGCAATTTGACAGTACCATTATCTACCTTCAGACTAATTTATTTAAGATACTTTCAAACAGGTTCACTTATTTACCTTTATCCAATCTTCCCAAGAGAATGAGTTTTATATGATCAGGAGAGGTTGGCATTTTAGGGGAAGTGGGAGGAAACTGAAACATCTTTGGGTAGGCCAATTGTTGAACCTGATTGTATCCAAATCCACTCAACTGAAGCTTCACATTGCGAATTACACTGAGAAGCAACTAGTAAAAGAACTGCACTGAGGGAAACACCTCTCTGCTTGCTCTGTTGGAGAGTTTACAATTGAAACTCTCATGGTGTTGCACTCATATGGAGAGATGATCTTAGAGATTCCAGCTATAGGAAAGCTTTAATTAAAGTTCATGACCCTATTGAAAAATCTGTAGGATTTCAGTTTAATTCTTTTTCACACTCATGACCACACTTACCATTAATGTTTTGGTATTTCACAGGCTCAGAGAATGGCGCAGGAGGTCAGGAAGTCCAGTCTTTCAGTGTGGGTGCAAAGCTGTTTTTTCTGTGTAGTTTGTGGAGAAAACAGGGCTGAAATAGGCTGGACTTGAAGGAGTCCAGTCATTGGACTCCCACATCCATCACTGGATTTACATGCCAGTCATTTAAAAAGTGCCATGGAGACAGCAGAGTTCTGCTTTTGTACCTTTAAGATTGACTCCTTGGTGAGGAGCATGCTGAGGAAGCTTGATAAATGTCATAGAGGGAGAAATTGATCTGGAATTGAAAATCACTTGAAGTTTATTGTGAAAACAGTTTTATGTATGAAAAGCAGAAAAAAAGAAGCTCTTGTTTATCAGGCTGCAATCTGTAAGTGGCCATTCCTATGGAGGTTTGAAAGCCTCTTTACCAAAGTGTATTTGTGTACTTATTAATTATATGTTGAGGCAACCTGTGTTAAATATAAATTAATGACACGATACCTTATTAAAATGCCAGTAAAAATAAAGTGCCGGTAGTAAATTTTTTTCAACAGAATAAGTAATAAAAACTCTGTATCATGCAGTTTAGCAGTTTTGAAGTGTTAGTGAACAGCATGTTATAAACTAGTAAATTCAGAGACCATAGTAAAAAGTGCTTTAACATGAGCAACTTCCAATGACTGGAACAAGATTATAACATTTTATCAGACAAAAAGAAAGTAATACATAAAAATTTACAGATAAGGTAGATGTTAAATTTATCTTTATGACTTTTAAAGCAGAACTGTTTAAAGATCAATGCAAATGTTGAAAATCTCCAATATTGTGATTATATCTACCACTAAAACGATCTTTTGTACTGAGATGTCACTGCCAACTGTGCCTTATTTTTTCCTTCAAAAATAAAATAACACTTTTATTTTTTCTATTTATTTCATAGATTTAGCCTTCAGACTTTTTGTCTTTGGATGTGACCATGCAATCATGAAAAGATTTGGTGGATAGATTAAATAAAATGAAGTGTATTTAAACAGAAGCAAATCTCAATATTTCAATCTGATAAGGACTATAATACACTCATGAAGTGTAAAATATGCCCAGAAGACCCTATTTTATTCAATGTAGTTGTTCGAGTGAGGAGAAAAATTCAAAGCTAGTGGTGTTCAACAGCTGGTCTATAACTTGAACAATGATCCTCTAATGACATGGTTAGATTTATGTCTATAGAACTTTTTTTTTTTTTAACCAGGTATGAGCTCAGTCTTGAAAAAACTATTATGTAGCATATCACTATTGCAGTTCAGTTTGTTTCTGTGTTTTTCTTTCTTTACCACATTCACAGCAGCACACCTACATTCCTCAGGTGTGCTGCTATGTAGAAGTAGAACCTCTCTGTGCAAACATGCCATTAAGTAGTGGCCATAAAGGAAAGTGCATTTTGCAAGCCCGGACATTGCTAATACCTGCAAAATCTTTGCACTTTTGTTGATATAACACCTTGCACTCATCTCATGAATATAATCTTGTGTCATCTTTGATTGGAATTCCACTCCCTCTCCTCTCCACTTTTCTCTTAGATAATAAGGCACAAACAGGAAGGGAAGCTTGAAATATTTTATGGTAGTTTGGGGTATGACCTTTAAGGCTGTTGTACACTGTAATGTTTTTTAAATGCTTATTATCTTAAAAGCCCTAGAATTTTCACCCTTAAAGCAAACCAAAGAGAAGCCTGAAAATCACAGTCATTCAATTTTTCTGTGGATAATTAAGGGAAAGAGGGAAGAAATTATCAATGCTAGATTTTTCACTTGCTGCCTAGATATTCTTAACAGTGACAGATACTGTTTGGGCAGGAATTCATGGTGTGTTACTCAAGAGCTAAAGCTGGATGGCCTGAAAAGATTTCTATGCACCCACAGCTATTATAGCACTGAAACTACCTGTCCAAATCCCACTGCCTGGACATTGCATGGAGAGATTTGACTTGGTGAGTCACCATAAACAAGGTAGAGATGCAGCTCTAAGACACCTTGGAAAGTGGACTTGACACACAGGAAAATGAAAAGGTGGAAAGGTGGAAAACAAGTGATCAAGTGTCCAAGTTGCTCTGCACAAGTCCTGGTTGGTCTGTACATCCAGAGAGCAAAACTGATGATTAAGATGAGATTTTTCCACAGCTGTGGTGTAGACAGATGAGTAAGTGCCCCACAACCAACCTTAAAGACCACAGGAGCACAACAGCCAAATGCTGCCTGCTTGCCATGAGTGTTTCTCGTTATAACAGGCGTTTCTTTCACTACTATTCAGCATTGTTTTTGCAATATATTGGATTTACATGGCAAGCTTGGTTATTTTCTTTGGAGGGTGGGTGAAGGGAAGGCTGTAGGGGTGGCTCCTGTGTGAAGCTGCCAGAGGCTTCCCCCACATCCACCAGGGCCAATGCCAGCTGGCTCCAACACAGATCCACCTCTGGCCAGTGCAGAGCTTTGTGAAGATTTGAAAACTTTGTGCAGGTGCTATAGATTTATGTGCTCAGAGAAATCAGTGGGTAGAAGAAAGTCCTCTGGCCTTCATTGATTTCCATTTTTATTGACTATTTTATCATCTTTTTATTAGAAAGTGGTTTCATTGTTGACCTTTCATATCTGCTACCCTGAGGATAGTAAGATGAAAAACATTAAATGTTATCCTTTTCCTTTAATAACAGAAATTGGATATTTTGTTTGTAAGAGCAAAATAATCTCAGTCCTGGAGTTCATTTCACAGTGCAACACAAAATAGGTTTTGATATGTAATAGAAAGCACATCTACTTTTACTATTTTCTCATAAAATGATAAAACATATTATTTGTTCATGTATGAGGTTCTGAACAGGTGGCAAATCTATACTTTAGGGTACCTAACTGGTATTTGAAGTGCTTAGAAAGATTTTAAAAATGAAAATTGTATTTAAATATAGATAGCTTGTGGTCAGCTAGAAATTATTTGCATTCACATCTGGAAGTGATTACAATATAAGGTTGGTATAATTCACTTTTTCCAGTAGCACTGGGTTTTAGTCATGTGTTCTTTTCTAATGACCAAGCTATGAACTGTAAAACCCAGTGGAGAATTATTTCACAATGTGAATTACTTTCTTCTAAGTGGTATCAGCTCTAAGAAGTCATGCAAGCCAATTTAACATATAGATAATAACATATACATGTATTGGGCTTCTGTGGCATTGGTAAAACAGAGTCAAATTAAAGAAATCATTTTAATAATTCTTCCCAAATTGCCCCAGCATGGGTCATCTCCATGAGGTACAGTCCTTCAGGAATAAACTGTTCCAGCACAAGGTCACAAGCCCTGTCACCAAACCTGCTCCCACATGATCTCCTTTCTCCATGGGGCCACAGGTCCTGCCAGGAGCCTGTTCCAGCATGGTCTCCCCATGGTGACAGCCCACTTCAGGCACCCACTTGCCCCAGCCTGCAGTTCCTCCCTCTGCAGGTGGATCTCTGCCCTGCCATGGACCTCCTCAGCATGCAGGGGCACAGCTGCCTCACCAAGGTCTTCTCCATGCTCTTCTTCGTGGGCTGCAGGGGAATCTCTGCACATGCACCTGGAGCACCTTCTCCTCCTTCTCCTCCTCCTCCACTGACCTTGGTGTCTGCTGGGCTGTTTCTCTCACAAATTCTCACTCCTCTTCTCTGGTTGCAATTGCTTCCCCACACTAACTACTTTTCCCTTCTTAAATCTTTTATCCCAAAGGCCAAAATGTGCGCTGGAAAGAAAATACCATCTGCTTCACAATCAGATCCTCAGATGACTCTAGGAAATCTATTGCTGCAAAAAAAAGACGGTTAAAAAAAAAAAAAAGAAAGAAATCAATCCTTGTAGGCTGTATCAGTCTGATCTGAAAGTAATGTTTGCTTTCTGCCTCACATATTGGGAATGGATAAACAATTTGCAGCAGCTGTCTGGAAGTGGGGTAGTGTTTAATAATATTTAATTATTTCTTATCCAATTTTTCAGTAAAGGCCAAGAATAAATCTTACAGGCTGAAAACATGTCCTTTCACTAGCTGCCTCTTTTAAGAAGTAGTGGCACTTTAAAATGTAACTATTCTAAATGGTGGTCAGAGACATGGCACCAGTGTTCAAAGGCTGTCTCACAAAGGGTTAGCCTACTTCTCAGCAATCTTTATGTCTGGAAATGTTTTCATGTTTTAAATCAGAGATTGTGTAACTGCTCCAGGGGTAGTAGTCAGATTTCTAAAAGTAGACACCAGCTTTCCACTACTGAGCTCAAGTTAATAAATAAGAGATATTACTTTCAGAAGGTTGCTTCATGCTGCATGTTGAAATGCATTGATCTCAGTCTGCTTTCTAGTGGCCTAATTTTCCACATCAGAAAATGAGTAAAAAAATAAAAGAAAATACTTTAGCAGTTTGCATTTGTAAAAAAAAAAAAAATTTGGTTAGCTTTCTCAATACAAAAAGAAATTAAGACAGAATGGGACTAGTGAACAATTAGCTTTCATCCGTCCATCCATCAGAAGGTCTCATCATCAGGGCAAATCATGGCAGTAGATCACATGCAAGAATTTACTTTCCTTATATTACTTACCAGATTAAAATAAAAAAGATCCACATGTTTCAATCTGTCTGCTTTAACAGAGAGTGAAACCTATTTTAAAAACATACAGTAAAAAGAAGAATTTATTAGCAATTTAGAACTCCATAAAAAGGTCACAGTAAGACATCTCAGACAATTACCAAGGACAGTGGCAATACTAATTTATCTGTGCCACAGAATTGTATAAGTTATTTATAGATTTTAACTTCTGGTTTAACTTAAAGTTGTTGCTTAAAGAATTCCTGAATGAGACAATCAATTAGTTGCATGTATTTGTTAACAATGAGATTTACACTGCTGTAGTAAAACCTTAAATAACTAAGATATACATTATTTTGGCACGCCAAACATGTAAAAGAAGCAGAGAGGGGGGGAAAACACTTCCACATGAGTCTTAAAGGACAGTTAATGAACTGACAGAATTTAAGTGATGTTGTCTGTATGGATGCTACATCAAATGAAACCCAAACCAATTTATTGACTTCTTTGAAAGCATTCAAAAAAATCTGTTACACAGACAAGTGCCACAAATGAAGAGAATGACCCTTCATTTACACACACAATAGGCACACATCATTCTCATCAGAACTTCTTCAGCCCATGCATTACTGCTCTGTGTTGACTCAGTGCCTGAACTGACGTGTTGCAGTGCCTGAACCAGCATTTTCTTTTCTCCTCAGAGAAATGTGAGAGAAATGTTGCTCGTCATTCCAAATACCAGATTACAAGTTTAATGAATTATTGATTTCCTTTCATTGGATCTGGGAGACCTGGATAATAATGTTGGTATATACAAGGAACACATGGAATCTGGAGGAATGCTTCATGCATGATTAATTTTAACCAGTCTGATGGGGTCCCTTGTGACTGTTTCCTATTACTGTTCATAAAAACCAACTTTTCCTTGGCAATGAAATACCACTGAAATATATTCTAATAGCTATAATGACAATGTGTAGGCAGTTCTAATGCAAGTAGATGGCAAACTTCTCAGCACCCCAAAGGTTATTTTTACAGGAAAGTGTGATATAAAGCTAACTTTTAGGTCTTATCAGCCTAAACTTTCACAGCCACACAGACACTGCAAACCAAAAATCGTTTTGGAAATTACAGGCTCTGAATCTCTTTGCTCTTACAGCATTCTGTGGCTGACTGACCCTATAAATCTGACAGAGATGTGAAACAAAATGAAAGCTCCAAATCCTAAATCAATCAATATTGGAAAACATTCTTTAATCTCATCAAATTACTTTAATATTGCAATATTATCAGTGATTCATTACTTTATCTAAAGTTACGTAAATTGTAATATAATCTGCTATTTTATCTCATTGATTTTTTAATGAATGTGGTTTGTGAACTGTTATGAAACCAAGAAACATCTCTCAATACAAATCAGATAATGCAGGAAGGGAGAAGACAGGTAGTATGTTAATTCAATAGATTGTTTAAACACCTAACCATATCTAAACTGAGAAATACTGATTGTATTTCAATAATAACATATTGAGGAATCCTGTAATCCTGGATGAACTTGAACTTGTGTTTTAACCTGAATTCTTGTGAACAGTTGAGATAATCAAATAAGTAATATAATGAAGCAGCCCATGTGTATTACTGGGGTCAGAAGATAGTAAGGAGTAGAAATCCCCAGGCATGAGTGTAAAGGTTTGTTTCCATTTTAACATTCCTCATATTTAAGATTATGCAGACATTATTGAGAATGCGTGCACCGCCTTTTATTTCTTCTTATAAGCAAATCTCTGTCAGGCTATGCAGAAAAAAAAAAATCTCAGAACACATAGTTTGATAGTATATTCCTTGGGGTCCCTAAATTCATACAAGAATGACAAATAACATTTTCCAGAAAAAAAAAAATTATGAAAAAGGTAAGCTATATTGGCAACACTCTTGGCAGTTTTTCTTTCCTTGTTTGCTGTTTAAAAATATTCATAAAGTTAATGAACAAATGGATGCAGTTAAGTAAATCAAAGGCAGAACACTAAATACTAGCAATGCAATTATATCTTCCCTGATGCTTCACCAGTGGACAAGAAGAAAAACTTGCAGAAGTACCAAAAGAATTTGCATCTCTGTTTAAGCAGCAATACCCTGAACAATGCCAGACTTGAACTAAAACTGATGATAAGGTGTTATGGGATGCTAGAGGAAAATGTTGAAAATACACAAATTATGGAAATCAGATCTTTGACACCCATTTTCTTAGATTATCTGAGTGACAAACCAGAGCCTATACATTAGCAGAACTCCCCAATATTTTTCTCTTAAAGAACACATTCATATCCTTTTATTTACCTCTATTTATCTAGAGAACAAATTGGTCACCCAAGACGGATTTCTCCAAAGACAGCTGGGCTTTTTTCCCCGTTTTGTCCTGATGTATATGGATGAGTAACAAAGGTCCTGAGGTCTGCTGGCAGGTTATAAAGTTCATATTTCATTTATTGGGTAGGAGGCACTTTGTTAGAGACACCAACTTCTTGAGGCTGATAGCCAAAAGGATTTGGAGTGAACTGTTCTTGATATTAGAGGCTTTTTCCAAGGGAGGCAGAGCTGGTGAAAGCAGAGTTTTAACCTGTGGTGCAGTGTAATAACAGACAGGTAGCCACTGCCAGCAAAGCAGATTTTGAGTTATCACAGATTCTGAATGGCGTTACACTGCCAAATGATTTTACAAATTTGAGCTTTGGATTTGAGTCTCTGGCTGTCAAAAAAAAAAAAGATCTCTATTTCTTTCAATTTGTTCTAGAATAACTTTCTTCTATGAATCCTGTTGAAGAGTTTGATTTTGTGTTCAGTATTTAATGACAGATCAGAGTGGATGACAATGATAATAGCTATTTTTCATGAAGGATTACAAGGAACTATTTGTCCAAAGGTAACTATGCCTGTATGGGTACAGGTTGTTCTGTTT
>JANRGV010000051.1:92009503-92040084 GCA_024734035.1 Alethe castanea | reverse complement strand
CTATTTTTCATGAAGGATTACAAGGAACTATTTGTCCAAAGGTAACTATGCCTGTATGGGTACAGGTTGTTCTGTTTTCTCTGTTCTTATCATTATATCATTATTATACTTCTCTGTTACCTTGATATTTTTAATTTTCTCAAAAAATAGACTGCAATTACTATATATATATATATATATAATTATGGGAGAAATTCAGCCATAGAAATAAAGAGGAATTTCTGTCTGGATTTCATGATAATTATTCTGTTTAGGAGGAAAAGAATCTCAGCTATAATAATGCTTTCTTTTGCTAGGTACATCAGTGTCTTTTAGATGTGGAGAGTGCCTAGTACTTGAGAAGGCAAAAGTATCTAATAATAGAATGAAGTGATGGAGGCCAACTGCCAAAAAAAGGTGGAATTTGGAACTGCTGGCAGCTGTGATGGATAACCTAGTAACAAAGATGAAGAAGTCTTAGCAGGAGTGCATGTATAGAGAATAAAACATAGGGTAAAAGGGGAAGTGACAAAAGGAAAAAAATGTATTAGTAGAAGAAAAAAGACATTGTTAAATGAGAAGATGGAAAGGAAGTATCATTTTATTTGACAATAAAAAATTATCTAGGGAAATGACCAAGATTATTTTAATATTAGCTTTTCCCTGGAAAAAACAATGAAGATAGCAATTAGGGAATTTAAATTAACAACTGAAAAAAATCCATTAATGAGAAATAAAATTAGTTTAGTTGACAAATCACAGAGTGTGTCTGACAGGCACAGAGTTCTTTTGAGAGTCTTATAAAGACAGATGTGCCCCAATTATATTAAATTTAGTAAGATACTGCATCTAACTTCTGCGTGACTCACAAAAAATTCTGGATTATACTCTTTCCTTGGAAGCAAAAATTAAAAAAAAATTAAAACCACTGCATGTTGCAACTATTAAAATGTTGTACTTCCAAGGAGTGTCTGGATTAAAGCATTATCCTTAAGAAATAATTTCCATACGTGAGAATTTTTCATGTATTTCCAACTAATACAGAGAGTGGATTAAGTGGGAATGTTTTCAAACTAACAAAGAATGAGAATCACACAGTTGACCACTACAGAAAAACAAAATTAATTATTTGAATTTTAAAAAACCAAACCAAAACAAAGAACCCCAAACAAACAAAACAATAACAACAAACAAAAAAACCCAGCAGTGATGCGTGCAACACAATGATGTTAAGCAATACCCAATATAATACAAAAAAGTGATAAACTTGTGTCACATGAGCATTTTTCCCCAGGCTTCACCCTCCTCAGGAGGAGGCTTGCATATACAGCACTAACTGAAAGGAGGCAAGGAATTTCAGGCTCTATCTTCCCACCACTTCACCCCTTTGATGCATCACATGTTTGTGTCATGTCATCAAATCATGCTTGGCCATGTGGCTGTATATGGATGGGCATGGAGTCCATCACTGAGACACCACTACACACTTTATTATCAGGACCATTCATTTACTCCTAAATATTTAACATTAGTTTATTTTCTGTTCCTTTCCATTATTTTTGCCACCCTAAAATATATATTCTTCAGAAGGATACTAAGAAAAATGTATAAAAGCCTATTAAGTGATTAGAAGAATTCCCTTTTTAGTATCTGAAACCTTCACAAACACTCGATGTTCTTCCTACCTAGAGTTGCAGAATAAAATGATTTTCTCCATTTTCTAGAGGAAACCAAACATGGTGAATTGACTAAGACCACTTGAAAATTTGGTGGTGTAGGGAGGCATTGAAATCAAGACCCATGAACTTTAGGTCATGACTATACTAGTGTATGTAATTCTCACCAGTAGATAAAATATTAACAACACAAATAAATTTATGAGAAGATAAATGTGAGCCTTGTATACAAATTTGCAGCAACTGAGTCCCTGGGTCGTTCTACAAAATGCTTGCTTAGTCTAGAAAGGTGTTTACCCAATGCAGTTACCATAGCACCTGGCTTAGTGCAGTGCTAAATCCTGCTGACAAGACAATGTGTTTGCTCAGGCTCAGCTATGCAGCAATGCATCCACACCACTTCCACTTAGCTCAAGGTTTAAATAGGATGGGCTCCTTTTACCTGCAAAAGCTTGTCTAACATACAAACATACACAAAGATAAATGATTGCAAGAAAAGAATAGTCTCCTGCAATGGTTAGCTGCACTACTTAATTAGTGGCTTGTCTTTATTTTTTTTTTGTATTTACTTAGAGTCAGGATTAAAACACAAAGGAGATGGATTTTTCATTTGGATTTGGTTGTTTATTAAATCTTATTTAAAGTACAGAGAGTTTTTGTAGCACTTCTAGCTACCAGCAAAAAGCAAGAAAAATGGAGATGAATCTAGCTAGTTACAAGGTCTTTTAAAGCTAAATGGTGTAATTAAAAGGTAACAGTTATATTATTAATACTTTTGATTTAATAACCAAACACCTGTGACCCTCACTGCAGGATTTTCTGTCTAAAAACTACTACCTGAAAGCATGAAGACCAAGGAGAAAAGAGACAACACTCAAGAATCTCCATCTTGTCCTATACTTATTACAATATTTTAAAACTCCAAATTCAAAACCTTTCAACATGTGAAATTACTAAGTTTTATTTTAACTACACACTAGTGATTCTAATTCCATCACTCAAATCTGGAAGCCTTCTCCAAGGCTTCAAGTCAAAAGCAGTGTTCTCCTGGGGGTCAGTGTCAGAAAGCACAGAAAGTTCAAAAACTCTCAGGCTTCTGGGTTCCAACAGTCTCCTTGCAATGCAAGACTCTTTTTTCCATGGATATTTGCTATAGTTTTCCAAGATCTCATTATCTATCTTTCCTCTTATTCCCTAGTATCCTCACATTTCATCTCAGACTTTCCTTTTCCTTCTCTGCACTGTATTTTTGCCTGGTGAGACCAAGCTCTCAGATGGTGCTCATCGTTTGGACACGAGTGTGAAAGCTCTTGGCAAATAAGATTAGAGGTGCTCTGTGGGAGATAAGTATGTGCTAGAATGTCCTGTATTATTTAGATGTCTCATTTTTAGATATGTTCAGTCCCTTCAGTTATGTAACAGAAGAGTGCACAAATGTATCAGATTTCCAAAAATGAAATGTATCAAAGGAAGTCTATGACTTTTCTTGCAGTTTGCATGGTAAGGAAGTGACAACAAGAAAGACAATGAGAAAATTATACTTGTGAGTAAATTGTTATCAACTAACAGTATACTGAAATTCATAATTTTGCCCAATAAAAAGCAGAAATAATAGCATAAATGCAAAAATCAAAAGACATTTATTATAATGACTTTATAACAACGGCATTATAAAAAATATAGGATAAATTTTTTAAAAATACATTTTTTTGTTTCTCTTCAAGGACAAAACAAAGGCACTCAATCTAGATTCCAACTTCTCTAGTATGACTAAATAAAAGAGACTGTAGAAACCTGTGAAAGGTGACTCATCTCTCCTAAGTTCTGTGCCTAAAAATGAGTATAATTTTGATCACATCTTTGTTTTCCAGTTTGCTTTTTCGGTATATTAAGAGATGTTTTTTACCCATGCAATGCATATCAGAGTGGAGATTTCAGCCATCATCCTGTTAAAATCTATCAAGACATTATGATCCCTTAAGAATAACAGAATAGAGGTTTCCTTTACATGACCTCCCTTTATGTCATTGCCTTCTAGTTTTTATTTTCTTTTTCCTTCATTGGATGTACAGAGTAGATCTACTGTGTCAAAAAGTCAGCATTTGTGGTAAAGAAAGCTGTTGATTGCAGGATTCTGGTTGCTGTATTTAGAAAGAGCATACTGAGTGACTAATGTGATTGCAAGCAGAGAGAAAAGGTCTCATTAGCCAAAGCAAACAAATGATTCTATGGAAAATTCCTATGTCAAGTCAGTTACTTTGCCTCTTCACAGATGATCACTATGGTGTGCTTCTTATTTTTTGAATGCTCAGCTTGATGATTTGGTATCTAATTGGTGGACCTGCTACTCAGTAACAGAAATAAACAGCAATGAGTAAGTTTTGGACGTAAGAAGTGCCATTTGGTGATAAGCATTCTGCAAATAACAGATACTAGAAATGCCAAATTAGGGACCTGACTTTGCACAACATTTTCACATTTATCTTACCTGTTCTCTCACAGTCCAAAAAGGAGCTGCTTTGACAGAAGAGTTATCGTAATACATTAAAAATGGTTTACATTCCCAAATCCAGTAGCGATGAATGCTGAAGAAAAATCCAGAAGCAAACTTTGGTTAAGGAACCTAATAAAATAAGGGAGAGAAACATATGCTGATTATAAAGGGTAGAAAATAAAGATATTCCACTCTAAATATAGCTTATAATCTTGTAATAACAACCTTTTTCACAATGCAAAGGAATCCTTACAAAGGCATTACCTAGCTTTGATTTTCTTAGCTCAATAGTTCTAAAAATAAAAATAAAAGAAAAATAAAAATAAAGGAAAAATGCAGTAATAATGCTATTAATGATAATAATTAGGGGGAAAACAAGTGATGTACAGTACAGTTGTTTATCACCTGTTGGCTGATGACAGACCTGCCTTCCCAAACCCAGATCAGCCTCCCCTCTGAGTAACTCCCCCCAGTTTTTATACTGAGCACGACATTCCATGGTGTGGAATGTCCCTTTGGCTGGTGTGGGTCACCTTTCCCAGCTATGGTGTCTCACAGTTTCTTTTGCTACCTCCTTATTGGCAGAGCATGTGACAAAGAAAAAGTCCTTGATTTATTATAAGCACAACTTAAGAAAAGACCAAAACATCATTGTGTTATCTACACTTCTCATTCTGAATACCAAATACAGCATTGTAACAGCTACTCAGAAGAAATTAACTCTACCCTAGCTGAAATCAGGACATACATAAAGATGGAAACCACAAAATGCAGATATATGTACAAGCAAATAAAAAAATTTACAAAGCCATTTAATTTTAAATATGCATTTGAATGATTATGCTGACACATTTCTTTCAAAATGTCACATCTATGGTTGCTTCTCAATTTTGTGACAACTTTCTGGATATATTTGTGCACAAATTACATTTTGAACTCAAATATTCAAAGTATCAGCTTTATTAATCTTGATGACATGGATTTTTCCTCTCCAAAGGGCAAGGGACTGAGGTTCCAAAGTCACTCAAAAATCTTTATCAGAAATAGAGATTAAGAATAAGGATATGGCTGGATGACCACATCAAAGTTTCAATCAATGTCTCAGTGTCCAGACAGATATCAGTAAGAAGTGGTGTCCTGTAGGAGAAAAATTTCTAAGGTTAGTGCAGAAGGAAATTTTCCTCAATGAATTACAGCTGTACTGATTGCTGAGAAGTGGAAACAGCCTTGCCTGCCCAATGAGGATGGGGGTCATACAAGAGTGGGCTAGCTAGTTGAGAGTAACTTGCCGTTGCAGTCTGCTGGCTGTGCTGTGGGGAGGAAGAGACATGTGGGTGTGCAAGGAGCAGATAAGGTATGGGGAACAGGCAGGGTTAGGTGACTGGGTTAAGGGACAGCTTGGGGTCTAGCCAGTCTTGTAGAAGGAAACTTACAGAGAGAAAGAAAAGAGTCAGAGCTGTGTGGAGCTGCCTGAGAGAAGCAAGAAAAGTTTTTAATAAAAGACTGATGATGACGGTGCCAGTTGTGTCCATCTTGACATAATCACTACAGTGTCCCTCAGGGAGCAGTATTGGGATTGATGTGGTCAGCACCTTTATTAATGACATAGAGAGTGGGATTGAGTGCACCCTCAGCAAGTTAGTAGATGGCTGCATGGGCAGCTGATACACTTAAGGATGAGATGCTATCCAGAGACACCTTGAAAGGTTTGAGGAGTGCGTTCATGTGAACCTCCTGAACTTCAACAACACCAAGCTCAAAGATCTACACCTCAATGGAGCAATGGCCACTATTAGTACAAGCTGGGAGGTAAATGGATTGTGAGCAGCCCTACAGACAAGGACTTGGAGACATTGATGGATGAGAACTGAGGCATTGTGTGCTTGCAGCCCAGAAGGTTAGCTGTCGCCTGGGCTGCACCAAAAGCAGCAAGGCCAGCAGGGTAAGGGAAGAGATTCTGCACTTTTACTCTGCTCTGGTGAGATTCCCCCTGGAGTTTTGCGTTCAGCTCTAAGTCCTCAGCACAGGAAAAATGTGGCCTGGTTAAAATAGGTCCAGAGGAGAGCCATGAAGAAAGGCTGAGAGAGGTGGGTTTGTTTAGTCTGGAAAAAATGATGCTCAGTGAGACCTAATTGACAGGTTTGATTTCTATAAAACAGCTTTTAAGAAATACGGAGACAGTCTTTCTCTCAGGATCTCTAGTTACAGGACAAGGGACAAGATTTTTAATCTGAAAGAGGATAGGTTTAGATGGGATGTAAGAAGAAAACCTTTTATGGTTAAGGTGGTAAGGTATTGGGCCATTTTGTCCAGAGAAGCTGTGGATGCTACCTCCATGGAGGTGTTTAAGGCCAGGTTGGATGTGGCCTTCAAATAATCTGATCTATTGAAAAACGTCCCTGCTCATATCAGGGGAGTTAAAATAGATGCTCTTTGAAGTTCCTTTCTAATACAAACCACTCTTTGAATCTGTGATTCTATTTTTCTGTTTTTATGAAATTGATTTTTGTATGACATTTTAACTAGTAGGACATCCACGACACCATAAAGGACACTGAGTTTAAGACTGGTGCCAGTTAATGTGATGTTGAAACACAGAGTAGCAATTATACTGTGAAGTGTCTTAGCAAAATATAAAATATACTTCATTAGGTGTCATCTGGCAGAATAAGGTAATAAAGCAAAAAAGAGAGAGGGAGCCATTTAACCATAACCATTGCTACTGTTTACTCACAGAATCTTACTAATAAGTGTTATGTCTCTCTATAAGGTTTACTTATGTAAGTTCACATAACAGGTTTATAATTATGAGAATTAGCCTCCCTGGTGTGGTTTCCCACTAGACATTTTAGGTCCTGGAAATTATGCATATGTCTTTTTTCACTTAAGGGCTGTCATCACCACATATCTTTCACAGAGCTGGTCAGCAGGAGTTACCTACATCCATTAAGCATTCTTCATTCTGGGTCTGCTGCCAACAAAGATCATTAACTGAACAATATATTTAATCTCATAAACATTTTCTGTGCTCACAGTTTGCTAATGTTAACTTTCTGGGGACTGTAAAGTTGCTATCCTTCCTCCTGGGTTAAGCAAGTCCTGCTCTATTATTTCTAGTTCTGAAAGACTGTACAGATGAATGATAAAACTGAGACTATGAACCAGAACCTTTGAATTCCCCTTGATAGATAAATGCCCTAACTGTTGATTTAGTCAGTCTTGCATGTCTTGATCCTCTGGCTCATATTTTGTGTATTTTGGTGAGTGGAATGCCTTCAAAGGAAGAGTGTAGAATTAACTCTGAATACAGTCCAGCTTTTCAGTACTATCCAGTGAGGCGGCAGCTGAGATCTGGTAAAAGAAGTAGTTGTACATTTTTTTTCCCTGTATTCAAATCTATTTCTTTATACTTAGAGGTGGAGAAGATTCCCATGCTTCATCTGTCTCCATTTTCCAAAGAAAGCTTTTGGGAAATTCCAGACTAAATCCCTAAGTGTAAAGGATGCTTTCTGTGGATCAATAACTTGCTGAGGTGCAAAGCAGGAGCTTTGGAGTTGTCTCCTAATTATATTTCAGATGTTTATTGTGCAATAAGCATGGTTGTGGCTGATATTTTAAAGGATAACATAATGATACCTGGAAACTGCAAAAATCTCATCTGTATTAATACCCCTAACAAATGCAGACATTGTCTTACGAAGGAAAAGTAGGGGATACAGTATCATAAAACCATCCCAAGGCATACAGAAAGGTGGTGTATATATGGGAAGATGTATTTAAGGAGTTATATGCACACATTGGAAGCTATTTTGACTTAATATCTTGGCTCTTACACTTTCTCTATGGCTTTTTTTAATAAATGATGATTTAAAGTGTTTTAAGCAGATGTCATGTAGCCTTCTGACCCTAAAACAAGTATTATAATAAGATACAATTTACCAGCCTAATTGACAGCTGGAGATGTAAGTAGTTCTAAACGATAGTTTTTATTTTAGCTCCTGTTTTCAACGCAGTCAAAGTTTGCAGTTCAAGCAAAAAATTTGCATGATTCTTTACTGAGCCTTTCCAATAAAAAATTCTCAACAAAAACTACCTGAAAATTAATTCTGAACATATTTATAATCAGATAAAATTTTATTAACCAAACTAGCTCTTTCCAATATCAAGAATTTTACCTAGTCTCAAGAATTTTACCTCATTTTCAATATATTTTTCCCAGACTGTCAAGTTCTATTTAACTAAACAGCGTTTTGACCGGGTGAAGCAATGCACTGCATCACTCAAATTTTTTTCTGTAATGTATTCCTAACCTTTTTCTGTGGTTAATTTGAGCTTTTTCAATGGTTGGCTCATGTAATGGCTAACAAAAGAAAATACTTCGACTTTCAAGTGAGAATCATCCTCAAAGAAATGTTTCAGTCCAGTTACATCCAGGTCACTATGAAAGGTTAGATTCAATGGGACAAATTTGTCTTTGAGAGCTTAGTTATAACCAGATTTTGACTTCCTTATGCCTTTCCACCTTACTCCCTTATTCCATGAACAAAAAGCAGAACTTGTCTAACAAGGTTTTTCCTTCCTTGAACAAGGCCACACAACCTACACTTCGAAAATTAATCCACATCATGCTTACAGAGAGCAGTGAATTATGAAACCTGCACATCTAAGGGAGTTACTCTGGAGCTGTGTGTGGAGATCCTTTCTACTTGGAATCATATGATTAGGAGAAGGCTTTTCCTAACTGCTCTCTTCCCTCTGCAGAGTATTGACATGTCAGAGGCACCACTTTTAGGCATTTTACTACAGTAGAACAAACTTTTGTCTTAAATGTGTATATGTACCTTGATGTTACACATTTTTTACCTTTATCAACTGATCTTAGATGTAGTCTTAGATTTTTTTTGACCTTTTAACTTAATTAAAAGAATGTAAAATATTTTTTCTTCCATGGGAAATGAAACTATTGCAGTAATTGAACAAGTTCTTTGACCCAGGTTTCTTCCATCTTTTAGCAAGGTCTCCAGGTAACTGGTCAAGTTGGCAAGTAACATAAAATTAGCTTATAAATGTATGTATGCATGTATGTGTATACTTATGTAATAAAAAGTAATGTACCTGTTAAATATTCTTAAATATTTTTTTGTCTGAAATGTCATACTATTTCATCTTCTATAAAACTATTGGTTCCATTTTGAGTAATTTTTGAATATTCTTATTGAAATAATCACAAAAATAAATTTTCCTTATTTCATGCTTAAAAACAAATGCAAAAATTCACTTCTATTTCTTTCACAACTATTACGAGTTATATATCTAGGTAGAAAACATAACATTTATAACATTTGTAACATATAACATTTTTATATAAAAATAAAGGAACAGCTTCGTTCTCTATTTTTGTCAGAGATTTACACTGTTTATTTTGCCAGAATGTTTTTTCTCAGGTTAAGTTTTGCCATTTTTAGGGCAAAAATTGAAATACAGACATAATGCAATGTAAGCAAGTTGCTATTTTTTCTGAATTTGAGTAACAATGATAATGCTTATTTAATTTTGCCCAAATATTAATACTTTTTCTTGCTAATAAGTGTTCCCAGTTTTCAAACTCTATAAAAAATGAATTAATAAAACATGTTTGTGTTCTCAGCTGGACAGCAATGAGTAAATAGCTTCAAAGAAGAGTATCTTGTGTAGGCTGGTAGCTGCAATATAATACGAGAACAAAACTTCCAGGCTTCCTCTGTTCTCTTCATCAAGAATTCCAGAGACAATCCAAAAAAAGACAGTGTTGGTTTTGACTAGAGAAGAAAGGTGAGGGAAGCAATGCATAATAAAAGCATCTATTTTATATATTTTGATTTTTATTATGTTTAACGGGGATTATTATAATTAAAAAAAAAAAAAGAACCCTATCATAATATGATGGAAAATTTCTAATTACAGTTTCACGGAGAAATCGAATCCATCAACAATGTCTAAATCTACACATCATAACTGGCCATGTACTCTCAAGTAATAGACTGTGGCACTAAGGTTCAGTGGTGAGAATTTAGTAAGAAATCAATAATCTTGTCTATGTGTGTTTCATTTGATCAAAATCAGGATATCAGATGAGGCAACAGACTGTGTTTTGTATTCAGAAGAATTCCACATTTGGTCAGGTGCAAAATAAAAATCCCTTTGTGTCTCTGCTGGGCTACCTAGCATGGTCAGAATGCAGAAGCAGAACAAGGAATGGCTAAAGGAACAGCATGACTGAAATGTGTGTAAGAAACTGTGGGAAGAAATAACTGATACCATAACAGCAGTTTGGCTCAAAATGGACTTTGCTACCGAGCAAGAACTGACAATATTAGACTTTGAGTGAAATTTTATAAATTCATAATTGCATGAGGAATTAGGTAGTATTATCCTGCTTATCTTTTTGGATTTTTCTCCTGTTGATCAATATGTTAGCTTTTGAGCTAATTAAAGGATTTCTGAAAAAGGCAAAAAAGCTGTTCATTGAATGCTGGAAAATTCAGGTTAATTGTTCTGAATTTCTGTCATCAGACTTGATGTTAGTTGTAACACCTTCAAATGTGAAACTGGCTTTTATTGCTGTTTGTCATAACCTTGGGAAAATCTGCATATCTTGGTAAAGTCTTTCTGGGGCATATACCCAACCATTATTACACTAAATAATATTATTCCTATCTCTTTTGTAAATTGCCCCTGACAGACAACTCAACACTTGGCAGTACTCTGTCTTCTAAAAGCAAATGTCAGTTACAAAATTCATATCCTCAGATAACTAATTGAAGTACCTATGCTTGAAACCCAGCCAAAGCTGGTTTCTCCTTGTATCCAAAGGAGATATCTGGGCATCTCACAGACAATTCCATTTCACTGATATGTGGTGACCACCATCTGTCCAACAGCCCTAAAAATAAATGACAAAGGTGGTCTTCTAAGAGGTGTGTGATTGCAGTGGTTCCTATCAGAACCATGCAGTAGAGTCTGCCAGTATTAAGAAATACCTAAACAATTGGTGGAATCCATGAAAATAAATAATTATTGGTTACGTACTGGGGGAAAGCTCCTATATATTATTCCCCTGTTCTTATGCTTTTCTCTAGTTATCAGCTCATAATCACTGTCAAAACTGTCATACTGGGCTGAAGGGACTGTTGATGCTACACACACACATTCTTTACTGTCAGGAATGATAAAGGCTTGGAACATTTGAGGTTTTTTGTAAAGGATCAGCACTAGAGACTTTGACAGTGTACCACCAAATATGATGGCATCAGGTACAGATTCCTGTGTGAGAAGCCTTGCTTCCAGGACCAAAGCCTAGTTTTACAATTATGCTGATGAAGGTATGATTGATACTCCCCATGCTTCAAATTACCTTCCTTTACTGCTTTTACTTCCTTCAAGGCACTCAGAACTTAAATAGATCT
This sequence comes from Alethe castanea, assembly GCA_024734035.1. Lineage (NCBI taxonomy): Eukaryota > Metazoa > Chordata > Aves > Passeriformes > Muscicapidae > Alethe > Alethe castanea. The sequence goes on along the minus strand of JANRGV010000051.1, from coordinate 92,028,490 downwards.
TGTCAGCCTACCATCTGCTTCCAGTGGCAGCCAAGGGGCAGAAACATTTATAACAACAGCAGTGAGGCTCAAAAGTGACATATCTTCTAAAAGTACTCACCACTAATTACGAAAAGAGACCTAAATGACAAAAAGAAATATTTTTGTTCTTAAAAAGAGTAGCTACTCTCCTCTTCCAAGTTCACTGAGACAAGAACAGGAAATGTTAAGGTACCTTTGTGCAGTGATAAATGAGTTGTGAAAGAATTTTGGGAAGCTTTGAGGTCACTTAGTGTTTTTATTTTTGTCTGTATGTGTAAAAGGTTGATATAAAATGCTACCCAGGATACAATCTGAAATTCACCTTAGGAGAGACAAATAAGCCTCTGGCCAAGGCAAGTTTAGCTTGAAATGCAAGAGAACACTATGACAACAAATATATCTTGGAAGTAGAGTTTTAATTCTTCATCGGGGTCTGAAATTCTAGAAAATAAATGCCTTCCACATAAACACTTAAAATCAACTAAATCCAGAATAGACTTGCACAGAAAGCAAGCAATTTAGAGAGCAAGATGTTCTGGGAGACTGTGTCAAAGACTTTACAGAAGTCCAGATAAATTATATCTGTAGCCCTTCCCTTGCCCACTGATGCAGTCACCCCATCATAGAAGGCCACTAGATTGGTCAGACAGGACTTGTCCATGGTGACACAGTGCTGGCTGTCTCAAATCACCTCCCAGAGGGGATCAGAGGTGCTTAAGAAAGCTTACAGGAGGCACTTGGTCTGTTCAGCCTGGAGGTGACTGAGGGGGGACCTCACTGCAGTTACAGCATCCTCATGAGGGGAAGAGGAGGGGCACTGATCTCTTCTCTCTGGTGACCAGTGACAGGACCTGAGTTTTATCAGGGGAGGTTTAGGCTGGGCATTAGAAAAAGGTTTTCACCCAGAGGATGGTTGGGCACTGGAACAGACTCACCAGGGCAGAGGTCACAGCACCAAGCCTGGCAAAGCTCAAGAAGTATTTGAACAATACTCTGGGGCCCATGGTGTGACTCTTGGGGATGGTCTTGTGCAGGGCCAGGAGCTGGACCCCATAAGCCTTGAGGTTTCTTCCAAATCAGCTTATTCTGTAATTATACAGAAGTGCATTTCTGAAGTTTTGCAGAATGAGATTATAAATTTATGGGTATTTTAATTAGAAGTTAAATAAATGGAAAGTGTTATCATGTAATGGTTAAGAAGGAAAGAACTGAGTGATGGTAGGTAAGCATATTCATCCATAAATTAATTCATAGATGCGTTTTTCAGGTACAAGGTATTATTCAATGTGATCATGTCTGCCTTTTAAACAGATATAAAGACATAGACATAAGCAAAACATATAGCTTACTTTTTGATATTTCACATTAGGTCTCTGAATTCTGTGAAGATTTGAGAAGAAAAATATACTCTTGATATAATACTTCCTTTTATCTTTAGCATTTAAGGCATTTAAAATAGACTGCAATTCTAGCACAACAACACATAGCACTGAAGATCTGCCTCAAGGTCACAAGACTCTTCAAAAAGTTAAATTGTACAAACTCCAGATTTTTCATGGGGTTTGAAGGTACTCAAATTATGAGATGAAACAAGTTTCCTAGAAAATCGTGTCGTTTAAATGGAAGGTCTTCCTCTGTTGTCATAGTAAAGCACAGGGGATTGTGAATAGATGCTTAGCATAGTAACTAGGCACAGCAGAACAAAAAAAAAATATACAGCTTTTCATTCAATTTCAAATTCAAAAGGAAGTGCTTATTTAAAGTAAAATTCAAAGTATATGCCTTTACGACAGTAGGAGCAGATTTCAGCAATCCTTTGGCTGTGCGTCTAAAAAGTTAAGATATGATCATACACACTCCAGGTGTGAGGAAGACACCTCAACAAACATGATCATCAGTTAGATTAGAACAACTAGTTCTAACAACTCTATGGTCTGCGCTATGAATTAGTAAATGGCTGCTGTCATACCGTGTTACTTCTGAAACTGCAATTCTGTGTCCCCTACAGGTCAAAGAACATTTTGTAACACAGAGGGAAAAACATTTTATTTTGACCTGCAGAAGCAAATGGGCAACTGGAGCCAAAAGCTTTAATGCAAATTTGCCATTTGTTCTGCCCTTCTTCCAATTTCAGCCACTTACAGGACACATATGAAGGGATTCTTGTGCTAGTCCTGAAATGAGTGAAAGCCAGAGACTACTTCCATAACAGGTTCATAAGCTAAATATCAAAGGAAAGAGAAGTATTGGATTTATGGAGTTTGCCATGTACAAAATGATTCTTGAAACAATTATGATCTAGCAAAAGAGAGTTCCTCAAGCTTCTCTATGGATATGAGCCTGGATAACCACAAACATGACAGTCTTCTGCCAGTCTATGCTATAAGAATTTCAGTGGACAGATTTCTGATGCTGTACAGGAATTAACTGCAATTAGTTGAAGAAGGCTCCTTTGAAGGGTCCCCTCTACCTTTATTTGCTTATGTCCATATTGGCATGCTGTGGGATAAACTATGTTAAAGAAACCAGAGGCACAGTCTACAGTACAGGCTAACCAAGACCATCACTCAGCTGTGACACTACTTCAAAATCAATACAGAAATGGACCAGCCAAGGCACAGAATACGTTCCACCACACTCACCAAGTTAATAGGCAAAGCTTTATATTGCTCATGTGCTACTTCAGGTGGCCTACTACATGAACATTGATGTGGCGGATAGATAGCTTTACCCCCTTGCCTTACAATTTCTATTTCTGTCATATTCTGTATTGCACAGATGGGCTTATGTGGATAAGAAAAACCCTGTCATTTCATGTAAATTATTTTGTGTGTTATTTGAAGACACTTTCATTTTAAGCCTTCTATTTTGCAGAAGGCAGAGCAAAGATGCTAGTTTATTTCAACAGGATCCCCAATATAGTTTAGGTTCACTGGTACAATCTGATGGGCTTTTTTATAAGATTTGATTGTTTTGCTCTGCTACTGTGCCTAACTCACAAAAGTACATAACATAAAATGGCAATCTAACAGTTTAAACACAGAGCAAATCTACTGAGATCAAAAAGAATGACTTAGATCCTGATGAGTCACACTGCTGGGAAAGCCCATAAATAAGATCTAAGGCTCATCAAACCCAGTGTTTATGGCTGAGCTGACTTAGGGGCATATCTCCTGCTAAAAACCATGTGACACAGGAAGGGCTTATTCCTATTTTTGTTTTCCTAGGACTGTAAGGCACTCAGCTTGTTACGCCTGCTCAAATATCCAGTTTATTTTGATTGCTTCAAATCACAATGTTAATTTTTTAATACTCTTCTAGGATAGAGCTTTTCAGCCAGGTCCTCCCCTGCTAGTCTTGACATGAAGTGTGATGCAATGTGAAACTTTGCCAAATAATTTCAGCTAACAGATTAAAACTAAATTGTTTCATACAAGGCCAGAAACAGCTTTGGACTACTGACTACCTCTGTAGAGACTGGAGTGTCTCAGGATCGTCCAGGGTCCCAACATGGTGGTGCAGTTCTACTAAGAATGGAGCCCAAAAATCAGTGGCAAATGAAGATAAGCAGAAGCAGGAGAGGCAATGTTACAGTTACATACAGAGGCTGGGAAGGCAATAGTAATAGTACAAAAACTTGCAGAAGAGCTGAAGAAATGAAGAAGGGATCCACAAAGATTTTGTGCAAACCAGATGATGGGAGGGAGGTAAAAAATAAAAGATATCAGCAGCAGACTGGGGGACTTTGACAAAGCAAACAGAGCAGGCTCACAAGTCTTGAAAGCTGCCCCCATGTATGTCTGTGTGAACTGTCCCTGGAACAGTTTCGTCCCCAGGCCCAGGAACCTGGGTCCATTCTGGTTTATGAAAGACACTGTGGGCTTCTAAACAATTTCCAGTCATGGTTCACAGCGGGAATGGAGCACAGTTCACTCATAACTTGGTTATGGCTGCCCACTCTTGGGAAATACAGGATCTTACTAGCATAGATTTGGACTGTTTCATGGATCACTGGATCAGCTGTCAACAGCGTGAATGACTTGCAATTTCCTAGATTATCTCTAGCCCACAGCCATGAAGGACTTGCATCATTTCACTACACTGGGATTTTTTCCCTTTCATTACCATTTCAGATAAAGAAAAAGCCGTCCCTATTTTTATACTGTTCCTATAACAGGATACAACCAAACAGAACAATAGCACATGATCTTACTTTGTAATTAAATGATGGAGACATAACCACACAGTTCACAAATGATTGTTCAAAATCAATCTTTAATAATTGTAATTGGAGACAACTTTCTGGACTAAGAAATCTTCTTTTCCCTCTTCCTCTCTGATGCTCTTTTCACATCAGAGATGAGAACCAAACTGTAGATCTGTCCTATGTATGTCCTATGTAGTTACACTCACAATGAGTCCTCTTTCCTCAGAATGTAAATTATTCTTTCAAATTATGAAACCTAGCTTCTAACCCAAAATAATCAATGCTTTTCAAGTTAGAGGCTGAACACGATGCCAGGAGGATATTTTGTATGAGTGAACAAAACGCAGATGTGATCATAAAGTAAATGCAAACATTATTTCTTCAATCCAGTTTTCTTTGGTTTCTCTGCAAGCAGGCATGTTTCTATTTCATTTGTGGTAATTTTCACTGCTCACAGTATATATTAATTCTGGATAGTCAGTTACTTCTGATCATTTTCTGTCATGTAGAGATGCCAAAAGATCTCTGAATGGCTGAAGAGATGATAAAATCAAGAACCCTGCTTCTTAAGTACCAGATGTTTTCTCTCCATTGGGAAAACTTTTGTCTCAGCAAAAAGAATTATGACTTTGTGCCTCGTTATGTTCTAGTCATTCCTTCATTCACTTCCATGAATGTATATATTTCCTTTCTTGTTTCCATTATCTGTCTTTCATACAGTCTAAAAGGATGAAATTTGCTTTCATCCAAGGAAGAATAAGTATGCATACACAGAAACACACATACCTATTTTAAATTTCACATAAAATATGTACAATATGTGATTTTGTTCCAGTACTAAATACCTTGTGTCCTAGATACGTTAATAATTATTTTTGAAATTGTTTTTTTTTATAGTATTTTTTCATTGTTACTGATTTCTTTACATTTACATTGTTAAACTTCTTTACGTTCTCAGAAAAAGGATATTCAAAGAGAGAAATATACACAAATTTCAGTAAAATGCTTCCTGCAGGATAACCATTCATTTGATAAATCCATTATATTTGCCTCCTTTTAAGCTGGTTAAATGTTGTATTTGTTTAAAAATGTAATGTTTTAATTTAGCATTATCCTTTATTTTAAGCACAAAGCAGCAAATAGAAAAGCTAATTACTTTCTGTTTATGAGACAGACCTTTATACTCTGGGCCTTACATGGCTTTGGCTGACAAGATCCTTTACTTGTATGAGATAGGAAGCATTCTCCCAAATTTCTTATTGTCACTGTCTAAGGGAAAAGAAAGTTCATGATTAAAGCTGTCCAAGAAAAAGTACTTTAAAACAGTTTTACATAATAGTTATTTTATACACCCTTACACTGAAACTTCTCCTTATTCTCTCTGTTGAAATTATTTTTTGTCAGTCATTTAAGTTCCAGAGTTCATTTTATTCTTTTCCTTACATTCATCAGTCTGAAGTGTGAATTCTGCTGTTGACCTACTTTAATACATCAATGTAAACTAGCACTAAAGCAAAGAGACATGTATTCTCATTTTTTTCAACTGTCACTCTCAGGATGACTAATAGTATGACTAATAGAATTTGGCTACTGTTAAAAAGCTAAAAAAAAGAAATCTGAAGTTATCTGCATTCCGCTTTTCCTCTCTTAGATCTTGTGATTCCTACAACATGGTAGGTGCATTTAGAAAACAGACCTTTCCATGTCAGTAACACGTGTGGGTCTCCTTTACAGCAGACTAACAAGGCATGTGAGGTTAGGATGAGCTATCTGAGCAAATCTACATTCAGCATCACTGTGGAATGAATTAACCTCTGGAGGCCACAGTTTCCATTGAGTAAGTCTTGCTGAACAAATTTAAGGTCTAGATACCCTTCAATAAATGTTACACCTCTACTGGAGACACCTTAAGGTGAGGTGATGCTACTCTGAATGTGATAGAAAAAATTTCAATGCCAAAAGATTTTATAGCTTTGTAGATGTGTTACTTCTGTGGGTCAGCAGCTTATATCTTTATTAGCATGTATTTAACTATTTGTTCTGACATTTTCTGTATAATGTGATGCCATAATATTTAGTGAAATAACTTATTTTTATTTTTTTTTTCACCAGATAAAGATTTGTCAGGCATGCAATTTTAAAGGATTCAAACTACTTATTTGCTATTTTTCATCTTTAAAAAAGCCAAAACAAACAACAACTTTTTTGAAGGTAACAACCTATTTATCAGTGATGGAATGAAATTAAACCTTTTGCATGATAGTGTCAGGAAACCTATCACATCTTCCCTTGTTCAATCAAAAGAGTTAATGGGACAAAGAGAAACTGCTTCAATCCATGAGAAGAAGAATTCTTGTTTGCTACCATTCATTCACAATCTTTTATGTTAATAGATCTAATAATTACATTAGCCTTTACAGAATTTACAGCAGTACAAAAATTCCCAAAAATTTATAATTGCAATTCTGCATATTATTAAGAGCATTTTTCTTTTCTTCAAGGTGCTGATGAAGTCTATGGGTAGAAGTTGACCTGATTTATTCATTCATATAATACAGAGTTATAAATGAAAACTAGTTAATTATTTTAGGAGAAGGGCTTCTCACAAGGACATGTAGTGATACAGGAAAGGAGAATGGTCTTAAGCTGAAGAAGGGCAGTCTTAGATTAGATATTAGAAAGAAATTCTTTACTTAAAGAGTGAGGCACTGGAACAAGTGGCTCAGAGATGCTGTGGATACCCCATCCCTGGAGGTGTTCAAGGCCAGGTGAGATGTGGCTCTGAGCAACCTGGTCTTAGTAGAAGGTTCCCTCCTCACAGCACATGAGTTGAAACTAAATGATCTTTAAGGTCCCTCCCAGCCCTAATAATTCTATGATTCAATTACTTCATAGAACAAAGAATTCAGTCCATGCATTTAGAAGGAATTACACATGAATAAGTGCCTATGTAATTCTCAAGAGAACCTATGGTAAAGTGCTGACTTCCTTTTCTTTGTATCACTCAAATATGAGTACACATTAGGCTGATGACAGATTTTAATTATTTTTAATTTATACCATGTCAACAACATAAATAACTACCGTCTAACTACTTTGGTATGTATATTAGGCTATGCATTACCCCATACTCCTATCCATTACACAATCTAAAATACATAAATGCTACTCATGATTGCAGTTTATGGTCTTGGAGGTGGACAATTTTGCTGCAAAGTTTATCATGAAATGAACTAAGATGCTTATGTAATGTATTACATTTGTGCTGTTAAACTTGACATAAATGCATATTGTTAATTTTGTATCAAAGAATGTCAAATGACAGCTCAGTCTTTTAATTCATTTTCACATATCCTCCTGCACTGACCTTGCTTTGAAAGAAGAAACTTTTAAGCAAAATAATAATTAGCTGTCAGAGGTATGTGTCAAAGACTTTTCTCCTTAACATCTATTTAATCACAGCTGACTTACAAGAACTAGATTTCTGTTAATGTCTTCTGATTAAATTTTTCAAATTTTCAGTTTAATACAAAATTTTATTATCAGATTATGTTAAAGCAATGGAAATGTGTTGTTTCCTAGTTCTAAGAAACTTTTTAGAGACTTTTGGAATTAAATCTATTTCACTGGCATATAACTTTGAATTTCATTATACAGAGCTGTGTGTTTTTCATGCAGTTCCTTCAGTGAAAGAATGCTGTTGTCACCTCTATGTGATCCTTTGGTTAGTGTTACATTCTAACCTTAATAAAACAGGCTCTACATCACTTCCAATCCACGGAGAGCACCACTCCATGGCAGAAAAGTCAGAACACATGGAAATTTGCTCCATGGCTCTTTTTGTTTTCCCCAGACTATAAAGTTTTCTTGGGGGAAGCAGAAACAGATCTTACTGACAAAAGGGTCACCAGCCTTCTGTGTGGACAGCAGCACAGATGGCAGATTTTGGAGTTTGTACACCACCACAGAGTGGGAACCTCTCTGCCTTCTGAGCTGCAAGGAGAGTTCTTTTATTCTCTCTCTTTCTACAGCAGCTTCACACACACAGTGATGTAAAATGAAAGAGCTGCTCATCTTACAGATGTGGTACAAAGTAAATTCACCCCAGTAAGGTAAAGGAAAAAAAAGTCTTTAAGATGCTTTAATCAATTTAATTCCAACTTTCAGCATGCTTTACCATGTTACTGGTGTTAAACAATTTCCTGCACATTTCTGTTCATGAGACTTGATTACAAGTTGTAATGTCTGCATTTTTGCTTGCAAATATTTCTGTAGATTGCCAGATCTTCTAGGTTTTCAGTTAGGTGACTTTTAAAGTGTGCTCTCTGTTCATACCATGATATAGAAATTATTAAATATATTCTGCTGTAAAAGCATCACTCTTTGAATTTGCGACACACTGAAAATAACTCTGATGTGATATCTTCTTCATCCTGATGTCTGTTCCTAAGTCCTGATCAGAACAAAGAAATCCATGCAGGGATATGGACCTTTCAGAAAATCACCTTGGGTTTTTTGTTTTTTTTGTTTTTTGTTTTTAATAAATGCTCTTTCAGATCATGTTGTAAATTTTACCAAAAAACAGACAATACATTCAGTTGTGGTGTGTGACGTTTTTTCTGAGTGCAGACAGAAAGACAAAAACTTTGTCAATCATATGTCATAAGGATCTTTGGTGCCTTTGGTTAATATCCCAGCGATGACAAAAGGAAAATGAAAACATACTTTTTTACTTGACATATTTCCAAAAGCTTTTATTTTCTTTCTTTTTTTCCCCATTTTTTACTTTTTTATTTATGAAGTCTCAACCCTGCTATGATTGATAGCAAATCTGTGGATCTAACAGGCACTAGGATTTCATCTGCAATTTAATTTAATTTGCATCAATTTTCTTGATGTCAGTAAGAAAACCCTCAGTTACTAGTTAAAGTATCATAACTAGGTTAAAGGAGAATGAACCAGATCAATCTGCTGAAAAGAGAAGAATTGCACTTGTCATGGCAGTGATACAACCAGAGGAGATGGCAGAGATTTGCCACAACTATGCCCGTTAGTGAACTCTATTGGCTTCCAAACGAGAGATTATCAGGATCAGACTGGATGACTTCTGAAGATAACTGGCACAAGTATTCAGTACACATCATCCAGTAAACCAAGTATAAAGGGTGTGGAAGATCCATGCCAAAGGCCTTTTCCCCATCACAATTTTCAAGAAGGAGAACCTTACTCCTGATAGAAAAGTACCCGAGTGCTCACATATGGCCTGGAAAATACCAGATCAGAAAAGAAAACTGGAATCAGGTGAAAATCTATGTCCATCACATTCATGTATCTCAAAAAAAAATGGGCTTAATCTTGATTAAATTCTTCATTACTCATTTTCATTACTTGTTCTCACCACTCATTCCCACTGACAACTCCTTATAGGATAACTGCATGTTTGAAAGCCAGTTATGTTGCTGCACTGGGAACAGTATTCAGCACTTATGGTATCTCCCTTTTTTTGGCATAATTTTTAAATGTCTGTCCTTTTTTTTTTTTTTTTTTTTTTTGCATCACAGAAGTTCAAGGTTTTCAAGTCAGGACTTGAGAGAGCTTGCTCATTATTTATAAGTGCTTTTATTTTAAAACTTGTGTGTGATGGTAATGCAATTCACAGATCTCTCCCAGCTTTATTCCTGTGCCAACAAGTATTTGTATAAGGAAACAATTTTCACCTATCTGAGGCTGGGTTAGCTGCAACATGGTGGGAGGTGCTACTGTTTTTAATAGTCCATACTGATTGCATTATTCTGGTCCTTATTTTTCTAATCTCTATGCACCTGCAAGGTAAATGCTTAGTAAATGCATTAGTAAGAGCAGGACTTCAATTGACAGGGCTGGGCAATCACCAACCACATGAAGTATCTTTTACCTGTGATGTCGCAGAAAATTACAAAAATGTTCAGAAGTAAGGATAAATACATTTACCTCCAGAAATTGTGCTTTTGTTTGATTAAAAAATATTTCTTTTGATTGAAATATAATTTTTGAAATAGATGTTATTATTAGTTACTCCTCACCACCCTTACCTGCTATAATGTTGGACCCTAGAAGAAGCTAAGAATTTTTCTTTTCTCTGTTCTCAAAGAACTTCACCAGGCCCACCCTCCAGCACTATTTCCTAAATAGAGAGATGTTATCTCACACTTTTCCCTCAAAGCAGGTTGAAACACCTCCAGGAAAACTTTCCCAGGAAGGATGGCACTTGTCTGATTTCCCTTTATATATGTTGTTCTCACAGCCTACCAACAGTAGCAAACACACATTTGTGGACGCTTGCATTCTCCATCCTGCAGATTGCAGCAGCAGTCACCAGGGAATGGCAGGAGCAGAAGTAATAGATTATATTTAAGGCTGAGCCTGAGACTTGTATCCATGTCTGCCATTACTCACAGAGGTGGCTTTTATGTTGCTGCCATTTCATAATTTTCTGGTTTGAGAACTCGATACTGTAGATGCTGTTTCCACTTTTAGTAGCCTCTGGAGTGCCCCAGATATTACTTTATGTTATTGATAGCAGATGTGGCCATAGTCTCTGTGGTATATGAACATTTCTGGTGAAACTGCTATCATTTACTGTTAAATCTAATTTGAGAAAAGAAATCAACTGTTACACACTATGTATGTATTAGAAAAATAAAGGAATCAAACACTAATAACTCAAAATAATGGAGGAAGTGGGTTTCCTTCTGTGGATTCCCAGACAGCTCAATTGCAAGTCGTCTAAATTGTGCCCGAGCTCTCCAGGCACCAGAGGTGTTCAAAAGGTCCCAGTGTGAATTTTTCTGCTGTGAAACACAATGAAGTAATGTTCTAAAAAACAATGGAACCAATCTATTTCAAAAAATTTAACACAGTAATGAAAACATATTTTATTTCCTTTATGGTTGAAGCATAGCTGTCACTACCATATTGAGACTCATTTAGAGAGTCCACAACCAGTCTTTTGCTCTAATGGAGAAGTTTCTGCACTAAATCATATGAATTATCTGCAATAGGTGCATGCAAACTTTTTTACTTTGAATTATTACGTTCCCTTCCTTACAGTACTCCAAAGCCTATTAAAAGGCTTAACAAGTATTTGAATCCAATCCATTCACTTCTAGTTTCACTTTCCAATAATCTTGAGAAAAAGGAGCAAGGTTATTAATTATTGACTTTTCCCAAGAGAAGGCAGTCTTCCTGATGATGAAAATTAGGTATGAACTAGTCCAAATCTAAGTGTCCCCCAACACCACTAGAGTTTCATCTGTGATTAGACCTGAAATTAGACCAAGCCTTTAATGAAGGTCTGAAATATTCAAATAACATTTTATTTTTATGTATGCAAATTTGCCTTATGGGTTCCAGATGGAACTGGAAATTATGAAATACCAACAGGGTTTGTTGCAATATTTCATAACCAAAAGCAGAATAGCTCTAAATTTCCCAAGAAAATATTTTCTTGTAAGATCTTGAGATATCTTCTAAAACTCAGACAATTCAGAGTTCAACCCAACTCTGTCTAATCATCAAAATTTTCTATATTTAGATGAATGGAACTAAAAAAGAACATATAAAAGTTTACTTATTTTAATGAAAGCCCATGTCAAATGTGCTTTCAGTGGAAACCAGGATGCAAAGAGAAAAAATGAAATATGGAAGACTTGGAAAGATGTGCACGGGGGGAGCAGTGAGTGTACTAAATATTAGTTTTAGTGATAGAGCTTTGGTAGATTTAGGGAGGAAAAATGTTCTGTGTGTTGTGATGGTTTAAATCCATATCAAAATTATTAAGATTTTTTGTGACCTTTATTAGATTCCAGATCATGTTATTAGGGAACAGAAAGAAATAAAAAGATATATAGAAAAGTACTGTTATCTGCCTTGCAATCAATCATCTATTACTGAGCAAAAATATTTAAGATTCAAAACCACACCAATGAAATAATTTTCCAGAACTAAACTATCAATATGGCTCTTAAAATTCTCATCCTAAGTGCTAGCAGTTGCTGAAAGAACTTAAGCTTGAAAATCCCATTAATGACGTACCTTATTTCATGATCTCAGAATGAAAATATCTTTCAAATTATGTGAATAACTTTCTACTTTCTTTAGTCAAGGAACTGGAAAAAAACTCCAAAATATTAAAAGTAATAGCTGAGCTTTGTTGCCTTTGTAGGGTACATCAACCTACTTATCCAAAAGTGAGGAGGTATGTGGGAATATAAACAAACCAGAGTTAATTTGGTGCATGCAACCTTGTTAACCATTTAAAAAATGTGATAAAGCATTTTACCTTGGGAGTGAATCAAGAAATGAATGTAAACATTTAAAAAAATAGGAATGCCACATTCCCAATAATATTTTAATAGGACACGACTGTGTAATTTGCTTTTCATAACTCTTAATTCTCTTTCTGCTTTGTCTGGAAACTGGACTGCCTCCCATTTGCTCTTTGAAACTTGGAATAATTAAAAATCCATTATATTTCCCTCTCTCCAATGACAGTACATAAATTAAGCTTCAGCAGTGTTGAAACACACACAAGAATTGATATGACCCTTTCAAAGTGTCACTTATCTGCAATGCAAATTTCTTCTGGGTGATCACAAATTCAGCAAATTTTTTTTTTCATTTAGAACTCAATCTTTTACAGCTAAGTAGTGCTCATTTGTTGATTCACAGTTCAGAAGTTACTGAGCTGTTTATTTTTGTTAATCAAATGCACCACACTTCTCTAGATATTTCTATATTCCAGAACTCCCAGTAGTCAGCCTCAAGGATGCCTCAGTGCCTCTCAGCACACTGAGCTGCAAAAATATGCAGCCAAGCTTTACTTTAAGAAGTGTCCACTTTTAGTAACTCAATAAGAAATAATAAGCAGCAAGTTCTGCTAAGGTGTATGTAGCATTTTCCTTCTGTCTTCTTTCTTGTTTACATATTTTTATTTTAGATAAAAATTAACTTAGATCAGTGCTCCCCAGATATCTTTGGGTCAAACCTCATACCTCTAAAAAGAAAAAAGTAGTTGTAGAGTTAGTGTGGATCAGATGTAACATTTTGCAAGCATTTGACTGTTTTTCCTGATTAGTGCTTTACATTTTAAATTTTATTCTGTGAAAAAAATGTGTTCTTTTAAGATTTTCTGAAGATATCTGAATGGGCTTTCCACTTATTATTCTCAAACCTTGTTGCAAGGTGTATATTGAAAATGGTACTGGAAATGTTGGCTGGAAGCAGCCTCTAGCCTCTTCCTCATATAGTGGAACCTTTTGTTCAAGGCATAAAAGAAAAATGTTGACAATTTGTTAATCCTTTGCATAATTTTTCTCTTGTGTTGAATAATGTAGGCTTCCGGGAAAAAGAGGAATTTGAAAAAAATGGGTATAAAGTCCATGACTTTTTTCATTAAAAAGAAAAAAAAGAAAAACTCTGGATGCTTAACTTCATGACTGGCAACTATGACTGTTTTTAAATTACTTTGTGTTTTTGCAAAAAATGTGAGCAAATTTATCTCAGCATGAAACACAAGCAAGTCTTTTCTTTTTCCTTATTTCTTTCAGTCATTGCCTGGAATGTCCCCCATGGGGTTTTATGATTGAAGTTTTCACATTACTTTCTGGTGGCTTGAACTGCTTGTGCTACTGCTGCACAGTAAAATGAGTAGACACAAAGGGCAAATCCAAGGGTGTAGACATTCACTTTAGAGGCACTCACATCACTGCTGTGTCTCTGAAAACATTAGTGTTTGGAAACTTTACTCCACATTTATTTTAACAGCTAGAAGTCCATTTATTTACTTTAGTTCAGTTTTTAATTAAATTCTAAGTTCTTTAAAAGCAGACCATTATTTCATTTATTATAGGAATCAGGAGAATTTTCATTCCCTTTTTCTCCTTTTCATGCATCTACTCTCCATCCTCATCATAGTTAAAGTACTGATTTATTTTTTACAAAACCCTTGGGCATCTTTAATTTATGCCCATTTCCTTTTTTAAGAAATTTCCTCCTCTTCATTTTTGGGTTTTATTTTCACGCTTGAACTGACTGTGAGGTACCAGATTAATCTTGTATATTTGAGCAGCTATTATGATGCTATTGGCTGATTCAGGATGCCATAGGTAAGATTAGTTTTAATCCAGAAATTCGTAAATCTTAAGTAGTAACATTGTTTTTTGTGTTCTCTTCTAGGAAGAACTTGCCAGAGTAAATGTAAAGCTCTAGCTCTATGTCTTAATTTACTTGAGCTAAGTGAAGTAGGAAATTCCAGGTTGTGATTAATCTTACAGATTAGCTAAAATAGGTCAAATGAATAGAAGTCTAGAAATGTCTCATTTTCTACATTGAGTGTAAAAGGAGCCAATGAGAGTCAGCACAACTTTAAATATTTTTTATGGACATCTAAATGTAGGTTAGAATAGTCTTGCCAGAGATGAGTAAGGTAAAAATTACTTGGAAGCAATGAAGTCTGTGTGGGTGTTTTGTTTCATTTTTCAAAATTCTCTTTGGAATTAGAAAGAAATTATTTGAGTTAAGAATACTTAGTGAAGCACCAGAAAAGAGTACTTAGGCAGGTTATTAAATCCCAGTTACTGGATTTTATGACGGGCTAGAAAAATATTTGTTCGGAATAAATTGAAGGACAGAGAAAGCAAAAGCTTCTTATAATTCAGATAAGATATGTAATGGAAAGATGAGAAAAATATGTGGGCATGTGTGGGCACTCTTGCACTGCTATAGGGGGCAATATGTACATATTGCTGCTATTCTTGGCTTGTAACATGAGAGTAAAATGACTGGGAGAATGATGACCATACTTTGCACATTGGATACAATGAAATATTTTCTTCTACTATGAGAAACACCACATTATTTTCTACATTCCTGAGTAGGTCTTCCTTTCTAATACACTTAAAGCTTCTCAGTGAGCCAAAATGTTGAACAAATAAAAACACCTTGAAAATGGAGACAACATGAATCTTTTAATCTACTCACCATCCTACACTTCTGGGATGAAGAAAATACCAAATTTTATCCCTCAAGAAACTAGGACATCCTGAAACTTGTTTCTATTATGATCTCAAAGCTGCAGCATGGGTGTGGGGAAAGGAGGAAATGAATGGGGATTTACATAAGGATCAGAAAAAGGCAGTCCTGATGGAGCATGTCTAATGACAAACTGGACTGTACTGCACTTTCTGCCTAATCACTCAGTCAAAACACTTATAAGCACCTATAGCACAGAAAATCTACAGAAAATAATGGAAACAGAGCAAGGGATAGTTTGTAAAGAGGTTATAAATTGGTTTCTGTTTGCCAGTTTAAGGTCTTCACTCTGGGATTACACAGAGCAAATGATTTTTCTCAGTCCTAGCTTAGCAATTTTTGAAGTGGTGACAGGGTGGCAGGAAGAGGATAAGGCAAACTTTGTGAGATAATAAGTGCTACAAGGACTTTGGGAAGAAAGGACATAAAAGAACTTTTAAATGTGAACATTCCAGTGAGTACCAGAAGAAGACATAAAAGATACTACCCCCCAGTCTTTCCAGCTGAATGCTTGAAAAGAGAGAAAAATATTTTCTTAGCACTATTTCTTGGTTGTGTCTGTGAGTTTATAGGAACTTGTCACACTCCCCAATATATAATGCCAAGATTCACAGATATTTCATGTGCTTTATAAAGTAGTTGTCTTCTGTAGAGAGTAATACAATTTTTCAGTTTCAGAGCTACTTTGCTGCCAGTTGAAACCAGGTATCTCCTGAGAAATTATTTTAAGCAAACAATGGCAACAGAAAAATATCAACAAAAATAGAAACAGTAAAGCAGACTCTGCATGCTCTGCAAAATATGCGTCCTTCTGGGTAATAAAAGAACCCCAGCCATGAATTCCTCTGGCTCCAATTCCTTCCTAAGTTTTTTTTTCCCTATGCTTTTGTATGCCTTTTTTCCTTCCCCTGTGATTGTTCCCTACATGTAGCTGTTAAAAGATATTTTAAGTACAGACAGAGATTGCCTGTAGCACTGACTAAATGAGACTGTCACATAGGAAGGTTGTAAATGCACACAAATAATAAAGCAAAGTCTAGGACTTTGGCTACCACCACCTGCTCATAATAAGCTCTCATGGCCTCTGGCAAAGCAAGAAACTGAAGATGAAACAATACTTTCAATTGCATAAGGAGGTTGTTTTTCCTGGGTGGCACTATGCAAAAGGTGTGTCACAGGAATCATGTGGGGTGGGTGGAGAAAAGACACTGGGAATTCTGGTCACTATGAAATCTCCTTGATAAAATTCAAAGGAGGCTGTAAGGAACTCTCAAAAAAAAAGTGCAAGCATTTGCTCCATTTAAAACTGAATGGTGCACTTTGTTGATCCAGTGCTGCAAGGAAGAACAGGGCACTTCCAGCAGTGTGGACGGAGACAGAATGACTTTGCTCCTCCATCTGTGGGTACAGCTTAGACCTCTTTGTATAAGGATGGGCTGTTTGCTCATGAGCAAAGGAATGCCAGGAGGAGTATCAAAACATTTAAGAACAACAACAAAAAAAGGAGAACATACATAAATTGCTCTACTTAAGTCACACCAGGTGCAGATGTTTTCCACTGGTCACAGCTGTCCGGTCCAAAGTTTACATCTGACTCTCTTTTCTTAAATAAACACATTAATTTAATGTTTGACCAGCTTGATATTTCTTTTGTCAATCAAATTTCTTAATCTGAGGACACTTACTGTGGTAAAAAAAACTTATGCATTGTGATCAAACAGCACAAAACTGGATGTCTTTGGTCAGTAGTGCAATGTAAAGAATCAAACCCACAATTTCTTATCACAAAAGATTGCCATCTTCCAACATGCATTTTCTAACTAGAGAACTAAGCATTTTGTATGGTGGGTATGTGCATACACAACAATCATTAGTAGCACTCTATTCAGAAGACATTCTGTGTCTTTTGATGGCACATTTGAACATTTTCCTCCAAAAGGCATCATAGGAGTCTTGTGTAGAGCGTTTTAGTCCTTGGATGATCTACAATCACTTGTTCTCCAACTATTTGAGAGTCTCACATTTTCAAAGCATTTTTCAGATATTAGCACTTTGATTTAGCACAAGCATTAAATGAGGGCAACAGGACATTATTATTGTTCAAAGACTACCCTTTTCAGAAATGTCTGGATGAGGACAGCAGCAGTATCTGAAACATTTTTGAAACATATTTTGCTTCTTCAGACTTGACTTGTGATAAATTGAAATAAATACATGACACTAATACTAGAAAACTCTGTGTCTCATTAAGCTTCCTACCTGGCAGGGCTTTCCCCAAAAGAAGTGCAGCTATATCAAAAACTGCAAGGGAGGGCTTGAGCTCCCCAGGCATCTGAGGGCTGCCTCAGCTGAACAGCAAACAGCTCCAGACCTGTGTCTTCCAAGGGACACCATGGTTGAGAGTGTCTGAAACCTGGTCTCATAACAACAGAGGCTTGTCCTGCCAGGTGCCTTGTGGAGTCCTGCTGGGCTTCTGAATGGTGGGGAAAGGAAAAAAAAAGGTAAATAAATACACTCTCCACAGCTATAAATTCATGGCATAAAAAGGAGCTGTCAGTCACAGCCGATTGCGCACCTCTTCAGAGAACAAACTCTCTCACTGCCCTGACATGCTTTGATGAACAGTGAAATAGTTAACAGTCTTGACACTTATAGATTCTCTAGAAGAAGTACACTTGCTAGACCATACTGCTTCATGGTGGACCCAGTCATGCCTTCGCTGTCAGCTTCTACTCACAAGCCTGTAAAGCATTAGCATGGGATGATTTTATGAAATTAAAGAGAATAATTAATGATAATTTTAAGTGCCTCTGGCAGAAACATTTTATACATTTAAATGTATGTACAGTGGTTTTCTGTTATAAAAGGAGAGGTAGTGATTTTTTTTGTTTGTTTTTATATCTTTGCCAGAGATTAATTCTCTTCAATCAGAACTCTTCTGTAATCACATGAAAATATGAGACATTAGGAACGAAAAAAGATCAAATTCTCATGTTCCATAATCTTAAATATCTGCTGGGGAAACAGCAAAACAAGCAGCAAGATGAAATAGAAATAATTGGTAACTAAATTGAAACAGTGTGTATGTGTATGGGACCAAGAGAGACAGAAATCTTTAATGAACACACAGCTGTTCACTCCTAGCCCAACAGCTAATCCTGCCCCTAAATCTCTGAATCAATATTGTTCTTTTTAGAGTGAACCCAGTAACTCTGTTCCTCCCTTAGCTGTTTCTCATGTAGCATCTGGGATTCCTTAGCATCATTCCTAAGGCTGGAATGATGCCCCATGTCTCAGTTCTCACTCTTTTTTAGAGTCTCTCAATTTGAGCTGGGTTGTTAAGGATCTCTCCTATTGCTGTCAGACAGACAGATGATTGAGGAACAGTGTCATAATCCCAGTTTCTGCTGTGTTGTTCCCTTTTTCAATGGACAAATGGAAGTGATCTCATGTACCCTTTGTAATGTCTCAGATTGGTTGTTCTTCCCCAGAGGTGTATTTAAAAAAAAAAAAAAAAATTCAAACCAGAGAGAAAGCGGCTTCTTCAGATGACACAACTTGTATGTATAATCTCCAAAAGGAGGATTATATTGTGAGGATTTGTCTGTGCTTCTTAAGCACTGAAAATGATCACCACATTCCTGTGTAGGTACAGGCAGTTCTCCATTAGCTTAAACCTCTGTTTTCAG
>JANRGV010000051.1:91958712-91995080 GCA_024734035.1 Alethe castanea | reverse complement strand
GTCTCTACTCCTAAATCCAATCCCCGAAAGAAATTAAATGTATTAAATTTGGCCAACCCCAGTCACACCGTGACAACAAGGAAGGACAGGCATTTACAAACAAGTGTTTTGGCACCACATAACACTGCAAAATCTCCCTTATATACACATTAATGCATTTCTGTTTGCTAGACACAACCACTAGATTCACCTACCCTCACACTGAGAACTTGACTGTAGAAAAAACAGTTCAAGCTGGTCCTAGATCTTTATAGAAGTTTTCCAGTTTTTGTTACTTGTCTAAACTCCAACTCCTGTGTTTTTCCTCTGAGTACAATACTGTGCTCACAAGCCAGTGTTTTAAGCATATTAATTAATTTTACAGTTTTTAACTATTAACATTGAATGTGAAATTACAAAAAATTAAGCTAAGAATGGCACGATAAATAATTAAGCTCCCTTAATTTATAAGGTAACCGTTACTACCCTTTAAAGCATGCATGACATTGGGTTTTTTGAGAGGTAAGGAGAAGTGGAAGGTATTCCTCATATTTAATTTCTTCAGAAACAGGTCTTATTTTAACTCAATTTCACAAAAAAGGGCGTCCAAACCAGAAGTTGTTACAAAATGACCCTTCTAAGCAGATTTTTCATGCTTTGTCCTCTCTTTATTATGACTCCAATGTCTTTAGTCAAACTAAATCTGGGGGAACCTCTTAAAAAACCCCAAACACTATTCTGTAAATTTATCCTATATATTCAGTCTGAAAACTACAAACCAAAATATTTCTCTCTCATTTACTTTTTGTTTGTTTTTAACCTTAAATTTTTATGGCTAAATTCAGCTAAATACAGTAGAAAAAGGATAAATTCATGACAAGAAAGGGCCTATAACCCCTAGCCATAGAATAAAGTATGTCTCATGAAATACTGTTGGATACTGGAGAGCATTGCAACAGCCAGCAATCAGAATAGCTGTGAATTCTGCGATATCACAGAAAGAATCCCTCATTGGCGAATTTGATTGGAATAA
Organism: Alethe castanea; assembly: GCA_024734035.1. Taxonomy (NCBI): domain Eukaryota; kingdom Metazoa; phylum Chordata; class Aves; order Passeriformes; family Muscicapidae; genus Alethe; species Alethe castanea. The sequence goes on along the minus strand of JANRGV010000051.1, from coordinate 91,994,068 downwards.
TTTCCATAAATGAGGTAGATCATAACATTCAAGAAAGTCAATATAAACACTAATTGAAATGTATCTTGTTTGTTAAGTGAAGCAAAGTGGGAAATTTCTATACAAAGCTTTTCAGTGAATTTCTACTGTCTTTAAAAGTCATTATATTTACATGATAAGCTAGTCTGGCTCTGCAGTCTAGTCTGCTTCAATTGAAGTTGCCATAGGAAATATCCTTTTCTTCTCTTTTGCATATTTTTCTCCTTTTCTTTTGCATATTCCACTGAATAACTAAATCCATCTTGAAATAGAAAAGGTGAAATGCTGCTAGTAAAGTCATTCTAGCATTTATCAGAAACATTAGTCTATTTTTATCGGTACTACAAAAATACTGTGAAGATCATTATTTCTTTATAATGAAATTGCATTATATTTCTCAGTGTTTATTACACAGCATTGCAATACATTTCCTCCTTATCAAATCAAAATTTTGCACAGAATCAGTGAAACCTGAAAGATGTAGTTTCATTCAACTATAGATTTACCCTGTATCTGATTAATCCTCCCCTTATAATTAAGTTGTCATAGAAATGCATTTTTAATAGCACTGATTCATATGCCAGTAATATTCTGGAGACAGAGCTCTTGGTATTTTTTTATTTTTGTTTTTTTACACTCAGTTATGCTAAATTATAAAGTTAGCAAACACACGAGTACTGGTCAACTTGCTCAAGCAGGAGAACATGATCAGACTTACAACAGACCAAAGTATCATTTGACATACATCACATTTTGGGTGGCTCAGCTGAAGAAAGTAAAACAGATCCTACATCTGTTTTATTTTCAATATAAATACTTAACGATTAAAAAATTACTGAATGCTTTAAAAAAACTAGGTGATTACACCCTACGAGGAAGAAAGAAAATGTAGTGGTTTTTTTCTAAAGGTGTTGATTTGATAAATTGGTACTTTGATGGTACACCAGGCAGCTGTGCATAAAAGTACTGATAATCGGAATTCACTGTACTTTTTATGTGTCCTCTTCTCTATTTTTGTCCTCTTCTGTATTTTTAACACATATATTAAATTACAAATATTTATAAGGTTTCAAAATAAAAGGAAATCATCCTTCAAGGACTGGGACTATACATCTTGGCTGTTTCCAAGGCAATTATAGCAATTTGGACTCAATGATCCTTGTGGGACCCTTCTAACTCAGCTTATTCCGTAACTCTGTGATTCTGTGAAGTATCAGTATGCACAAGTCTGTGAGAGGAAAAGAAAATTGCCTGATATTTCATTCATTCTTTTTTTTAAAATTCAGAACCTGAAGCATTATGTGCATTGTTTTCTAGCATGAGGTAAAATGTGAGCCAAAATGACACAAAGAAAAAATGGTGTTAGCTTATTTCTGTGGCTGAGAAAGATGAAGAAAAGAGAAAAAACCCAAGAGATTGTTTTCCTCACGACTTTCAAGAAAGCACAAGTTTTAAATTCTGATGACTTGCTTGAGAAGATCATTGCATACCACACATCCTCTAAAAGCTCCTTCAAAGGACTGATGAAGGGGAAAGTACATTGTGAATGCAATAACTGACCTAACTAATATAACTTAATGAAGATGTGTATTGATTTGGTTATGAGGAACTCTTAGCCTCTAAATACATAAATGCAAAATGGTAATTGTTCACTCTGAAGTTTCTGACCTTCCCTGAATGATGTGAGAAACATGCTTGCTTAAGACAGACTAGAATCTTGCAACCAAGGGAAAGATGTGCAGCTACCAAAAATTTAATATACACTAAATTTGACTGTTTCATGTATATTTTAAGAGTCAAAAATTAAACCAAAAAAAAAGGGGGTTTGGACTGAGGTACAGTGGAAATCTAATAATGGCAAAGATGGAGTTAGCAAGGGAACTGTGGGGTGATGGAGTTAAAAAGGGACCAAATATCCCAGCAGAATTTAGCTTCCCTCTCAACTCTTGGTATGTGCATTTTTTGTGAGGATCAAAGCTAGTCCTACACTTTGAGTGTCTAGAACAAATACTGGAATATGCAAGATGTCACTGACATGCAAACTGAGACTTCCCAGAAAATAAATCTCATGATATATGCATTAATAAGTGCATATACATAATATAAGTACCATTACCTTGTACTTTAATCAATAAATACATACATCACATTTTCCTTAACGGTTCTAAGCTTTCTCCTCTAAGCTGTTGTTGCTTTGTTCTTCAATAAGTGCATCTTTGAAATGAATTGAAATTACATGTTTAATGAAGGAATGAGCAGTCTAGTTGGACAACTGGGTTAGGGCCCATTACCAGAGATGTGCAGAAGATGCTGAACATGATGTGAAGCCCTCACAGAGGACTGGTACATAAGATAATGGAAAGGAATATCTGGCTAATGTCTGCTCTCACTACAATGTAAACTTACAAGGCAGAATATCAAAAACCCTTTGTGCTTGTTTTGTCTGGAACAGAGCCAATTTTCTTCACAGTAGCTAGTATGGGGCTGTGTTTTGCATTTGTGCTGAAAACAGCATTGCAAACAGGGGTATTTTATTTATTACTCAGCAGACAAGGCTCTTCTCCCTCTCCCCCCACCCCACTAGTGAGCAGGCTGGGAGTGCACAAGGACCACTTGGTGGGAGCTCTGCTGGGACAGCTGACCCCAACTGACCCAAGGCATATCCTAGACCAAATGACATCATGTGCAGCATAGAAAACTGCAGAAATAAGAAGCAAGGAGGGATATTCAGTAATGACATCTGTTTTCCCAAGCCACCAATATGTGTGATAGAGCCCAGCTTTCCTGGAGATGGCTGAACATCTGCCTGTTAATGGGAATAATGAACAAAATCCTTGTTTTGCTTTGCTGACATGTGTGACTTTTGCTTAATCTATTAAACTGTCTTTATTTCAACTAATGAGTCTTCTCACTTCTACCCTTCCAGTTCTCTTCCCCATCCCAGAAAGAGCCACAGTGTGGCTCTGTCAGACTTAGCTGCTGTCTGGAATTAAACCACAACAACCTTCTATACCAAAGCCAGCCTACTGTTATGAAAACGTTATTGCCATCTTCTGAGTGGGCTTTATCATTTGAATGCCTTGGAGAAAGAAATAATCACAATCTACATTGCTCTTGCCCATCCAGTGAATACAACAGACTAGTCCCCTACCATTGCTCACATTCACTTCCCATCACATTCTCCTTCAGCGAATAATAAAGGTGACCCTTCCCTCAGACAAGGGTTGTATCATCTTGCAAAGGTGTATGTTTGAGAAAAACAGCTTCTCTGCCTACTTCTCTCATCGTGATATAACTTCATCCAATACCAGATACAAAATAGTTCTAGATCTGATTGCTAGATTCTTCCTTATGATTATTTATCAAATGCAAGACAGAGAGGTAATGATAAAAAAATATTATATGCAATATTTCCTCTTTTCCTACTTTAAAGTCCATGACATGTAGAGAGTCAGCCTACAGATGACCAACAAGACAGAGTTTCCAAATACTTTAAGTTTGCACATTGACTATTGAACAAGTCATTTCCAAAACACTAAAATAAAAAAAATTTAAGCCAAAGCTTGTTTTGTATCATTATTTTTTAATTTTCATTATATTATATCTGTAACACAAGTCATCGCTTTCAATGTCAACTGAGATGGGACAAATGTGTGTTTAACTTCATTTAGAACAGAGATTTTTACAGAAAGGGAAATATGCTTTGGTTAATGAGGGAGGTGCTACCAGAAAAAGTGAGCTGTTAGGTAAAAAAAAGCAAATTAGTGAGAAATGTTTTTCTCCTTGGCCTACAAAGTAGAATTATGGCATTTGTAAAAAGCATGAAGAAAGACTCTATAACACTATATCCATTTATTGGATAATTATGATTTGACTCAGTGATTCTTCTATGTTTTGCTATCTGGATAATAAAAATGGCCAGGCTGACATCATACTTGTGCTGTTATTCAGCAAACCATCCTATTACCTGTGCATTTTTAGGACAATCTAAGAGTCAGCTTTGACTACTTCATTCTGTTGCACGGACATTTTCAGATACCACAGATCTCAGTACTGCATTCACATGTAACACTAATACATTACAACAAAATAATGTCAAACAGTGACATGGTGAATAGGAATGTAATGGCAAAGACAAAGTGAAAGAGAAGGAAAAAGGCTAGATACTTTAAACAACTTTTTTTTTACTATAGCCCAAGGCTTCCTCCTGATTCCTTTCAAGCTGCAATAAAAATTATATTAAATATTTAAAATGTGAATAGTCAGGTTTACTTACTGTTTCCTGGATGCCAGCGCACTGCATTTAAATATGCATTGCAGTAATGGAAGAGAAATTCATGCTTAGATCGAGTAACCTTTCTTTGAAGTAAAGGTAGAAGATCATGTCCATCAATAATCCTGAGTAAGAAAGCATTTCAAAATCAGAAAAATAACTCAAACTTCACTTTCCTGATAAGATATTATAACTGTTCATCTGTTGCTCAAAAAACCCCAAACTTGAATGGCCACCTACAACTGGTCAATTTGGAGAAAAATGTTCAGGTTCTCTTCCCTTTGATTTTTGCATTACCTAAGGAAGCAATTTTACATTTTGCCATTATGAATAGTTCTAACTCCTTTTTTTCATTTCTGAGAAACTGAAAAAACATAAGTGAATAAATTGCTACAATATAGTCCTTCACATATACCTGTTCAGGTTTTTGAGAGTAGTCTGGCTAAAGTAACCCTAAAACTAGAGAAAATATGTTGTTCTGTGCTAGCATCCCCAGAAGTAGTGGTAATATCTCTGTCCAGAATGTTATATATGCCAGAATTTAAGACAGAAAAGGCAATTTAAAATTTGAAAATTAACTGTTTAAATATGGATTTATCAACTACACACACACACACACACATACACATAAAAATACAAAAATTCTCTAAATGTTGCTGGACAATTTGATCATGCTTTGAAGGAGTCAGTCAATTTACATAACAATTGAGTTATAAAATAAACAAGACTTTTAACTGTTTCCCTAAATTAAATCTTTGAATTGCTGACATCAGCTGGCAGGGGAGAAATCACAGTCTGCATTTTTGACCTGGTATGAATTACAAATTTTTAAGTAAGTTTTATAGGAAATTACTTTTTGCTGATATGAAGATCAGCAAGTAATTCTTTGTCAAGCATTTTGAGCAACATCCCACAAAAATTTTTTTAAACTTATAAAAAGTTTTAAGAGATCTGTGTTGATTTTCATGCCATTACCAATACATAAAACATTTTTCATGTTAGTGTAACTACTACAAGACAAGTACTAAGTTTACTTTTTTAAGTTGCATGTGATGTTTGAATTCTTGTCAGCAACTGTACGCAACAAAGCCATTCAGAGTAGCACTCTTCTTAAAGGATGGGCAGGAAAACTTCCTGCAATTCTGAAAGCTATCTGGTCTGATAACTGCCATCTGGGTGAATCCCTGTCTCTGGGGGTCTGTTGACAAACAGTCTTTCCCACTTTCAGTTTTTCATGTTTTCCTGCCCGAGTAACAGACTCTTGTCTTACAAGCTTGGTCATTAACATATGCATGTCTATTGAACACTTCATGTTCTAGAGCCTTTTTCTGGGGAAAAAGGCAACTGCAGAAAAATGTCCCCAGTACTCCATTGCTACAGCTGCTGGATTCAGAGCAATATATGAGACTTTTCTTTCCAATTACTAATTTCTATTCTTTAACTAGGAGCATATCTTCCTTCCTTTTTAACCTGCTCCCTCACAGTGACAGAATATTAATTATATTATTTTTTCTAATTTCTCAGGAAGAATTATGTGGAGCTATAAGAATTCAGTTTGTTGGAACAAAAATACTTCAAGCTAGTCCATGATCTAAGATGAAGCAGTACTTATGGCATCAGTCTAACACAGAAGAATCACAGTGGAGCAACCTACAAATGGAAGTCACACAAGTGTATTTGAATTTCTGTAACAGAGATCAAAGAAAACATCAGTACTTAGTATTCACTCAAGCAATATGAAAACAAAATGCATAATATCTGCCACATAAAGAACAATCAGAACTTCTGAGGTTCGACAGAATTGCTGCTTGTAGAGCATCTCCCAGGACCAACCTGACTAATCTTTCGTGCCTTGGACTTGTCCTGCCCTGCCATTTCCTTCAAACGCTCAATGAATAATCATTAGCAGAGTGACTCTGCTCACCACTGGGCTTCCCCATGTGGATTCTTGATGCTTTGTGCTCAAAAGCTGTTTGTGAGTCATACATGTGCTCAAAGCATATGCATATGAACAGGTTTCTCCACTTACTGGATTTGGATAGCAACAGCTTTTAGGCAGAGGCACCTTGCCACTGGGACTGTGTATCTCTCAAACAAGAAAAAGCCTGGGGATATAGCAGTGTCAGGAGAGCATTTAATGAATTGTGGAAGTCCAGTGGCTTTTCTTATCAGGCTCCAAAACTCTGTATGGAATTATTTGACTAACTAGGTACTAGAGAAAAAAAACCCAAAACAACAAAACAAAAACCCCCAAACAAAACGGTGAGAAAAGCCTAGCTGGCATTTTGATGTATTTTGGGATATTAAGATGGTCAAGGCTAAGCTTATGAAATTTAAGCTAATTTACACTTAACGGTTCATTTTCCACCAATTCATTCATGCAGAACAGAACCTTTTTTTATGCATTCATCTTTGCTTTTAGTAAGTAATTCCAAGTTTGATTTGACAGTACATTGCTCTGATGGTATTCTGTTATCTTTTTGGTGCTTGATGCTTGTTCGGTGAGTTAAGCTGTATTTAAATAAAACATTCCTGTAAAATATTATCAGTATGTCAATATGAAAAGAGACAACATAATATTGCAAGTATAAAATCTAGTTTCCTATTTACATTTTCACCTCTATCTTAATAGGTATCACCAGAATGTATAAAATACTCATGACACTTTCTCTAAAACAGAGATGACTACAGAGCATACCTGTCAGAGGGTAACTGTGCATCTGCAAGTTTAACTATGGTAGGAAAGATATCCATGTTACTTGTTGGTTCATCAATAGAGGCACCAGCCTGTACCACTCCAGGCCAACGGAGAAGACCTGGCACACGAATGCCTCCTTCCCAGTTTGTTGATTTTCCACCTGAAAAAAAAATAGTACTGTTTGCTAAGAAATCAATTTTTTTCTTAGATAATGTCACCCCATAAGATTCAATTTCCAAATATTAAACATTCTGCCAAGCTAGAATGTTTCCATTAGATGCATTTATCCTATTCTTTATTTTCTAGATATTCTACCTTCTGTAGTATTTTCTCACTGCAAATTTACCAATATGCACTAGACAGAGCTTATAAAATGCATTTAAATGACACGAAAAAGTAGTTGTAGGATATTAAAAAGCACTTTACTGAAACCTTCATATGGGAATTGGCCTAGATAGTGTGCCCCATAGATATGTAAACCTACAACCAAAAAACAAGAATCTAAAAAAATGAGTTATACCTAGATGTCTGAGGTATGAACTCAGAGAAGGCACAGGATATTTTATTAAAAATGGTGCTTAATGACTTTATACGGAATAAAGTACAAATTTAAGTATGCTACTGAATCCTCCAATTCAATGCATTAGAAAGAAATTCGCTTCAGTGATGATAACTTTCAGGATGCTGTGAAGAAATGTTTGTGTTCTAAACCAGTTGCATCAAATGCACTATCAACTGATTGCATTCAACAGCGTCTTGAAGTCATTTCTACAAGATCCATCACTGCCCAGTCCTCCCAACACCTTATGCAGAAGGGCAACGAGTTTATTCTATGACAAGATGTTCACCATTACTGAATAACTGACAGGACTGTATGAAGAGGCATCACAAATGCTATTACCAATGTCCTGCACAGTTGTGACTATGTAGAGCACTTCAGGGTGACCTTTGAAATTAATACATCACTTGAAAAAGAAACCTTTGTTAAATAGATAGGTTTTGGATACGGTTAAACATGGTCACAGCCATTTGGAAATAAATTTAGATTATTTTATACAATTAAAATGTCTGGAAAAACAGGAATATATGGGTAGGACTTCTGCCATTAAATTAATCAAATAGCAATTCACGGTTCAGTCAAAACTACTACAGGACTATTTTTTCCTGTAAAAAAAAAAAAAAAAAAAAAGAAAAAAAAATTATGACAAAGTATTTCAACAGCTCTGATTCTTCAGCATCTTGAATACCCAAAACACCCCACAGATGTCAATACCTTTGGTATTAACTCCAGGCCTTGTTATACATGCTGTCTATTTTACTGAATCCTCGATTGCCTTTTCCATTTCAGCAAAAGGGTTCCAAAATCCACCTGGTTTTCTACAGGATTTTCACTGTTTGTAAAGGTAAGTAGTAACTTCAAGACAGACAACTCTTTTTTGTATATATTTACCTTTTCCCTTTCTTGTGACTGAAAGACCACTAGCACATGATTCTTTGTTATATCAGATTTTTGCTTAATTTTTTTTCACTGGCTTATCAGAATTCATAATACTGAATAGTCAGGGACACATCTAGTCGGACATCAGAAAAGTTAGATTTTCTAATATTCAGCCTTATGTCAAGTGACAATATTTGCTTAAGTTTGCTTTTTTTTTTAAAAAAAACAGTGTCAAGATCAGATCTCAACAGAACTATCAATCTTCTGGAACACTCTTAAAAGTTTACTGTCATCACTGAGGTAAATACCGTTCTCATGATGAAGAGTGTGACTATCTATTCTAAAACTCAAGAATGAGATGCATGCCCGATTTTTGTTTACATTCTAGTATAATTTTATTTTCAAAACACAACTCTAAAGAAAATGTAGATTTAAATTCATAAAGTGTTATTTGGTAAGATGCAGAACACCTGTCACCAGAAGAAAGTGCTCATCTAAAAGTATGCTGATCAATTGTTAATATTGTTGGGTCAAGATCATCAATAGGCTGTGTCCATCTTCTGTAGAAAAGATTACCCCTGTACAACAGTCATTACCTTTTTCAAAGTTTGGTAGGAATTAGGTGTTACACATCAGGAAAGATTAATAACCTGACTGAGCTATGGTGCATAGAAAATCCTGTTGAGTGGGAGTTGTTAAATCCAAATAAAAATTCAAGCATAAGGCCATAAAATTACAGATATCCTCTAATTAACATAATACTTTTAGTGAACAGCTACACCAGGGAGGTGATTTAGCTCATGAGCCAGATCCCAATTCTGTGTACACATGACAGCAGCTTTATGGCTGAATGGTATCAACAGACAGACAACACTAAGAGTTGATCTATACCTTAGGTAGCTTTAGGTATGATGTTCCTCTTATTTCTGTATGCCTGTCTGAATCTAGTAAGAGTGCTAGCTGGACCGGACGTTCAAATAAAGTCTAGTTATACTGCTGTCCCCTGTGTAATCTGACAACAGAAATTTCAAAGTAAGTGGTAAACCTGATTCTCACACAGGTTGCAGTTCTTAAAACCTAGAGATTCGGTCACTTTCACAGCTCTTAGGTTCACAGCACAATTTTCTAGAATCAGCAGAAAAGGACAGAAAAATTACACATTACCCAAGCACAAAGAACACTCCACAAACTCTGATGCCTTGCTGTGAGGCAGAAAAAGCAAAATGGATTCCACAGCAGGGCTTTCTCCTCACTTACATCTATGAAGAAGTGACTGCTGTTTTCCTTTCAAAAGGCTAATTTGAGCATAATTTTTTTTTACATCTCTGGAGACTAGGAATAGCTGGGAATCAGGGCAGGAATTACAGGACATTGCAGAAGACTGTCTTCTATTATCTTTGCTTATGTGGTGTTCATTTTTATTAGAATTGTGCTTAGTGACTGCAGGTCCTTAATGCCATTACACGATTACATATCCCTGGACATTTATCATCTTTAAAACTCTTGCTGTTAAACTTTGTTCAAGATATCTGCATTCTTTTTTTCTTAAAGGAGAAAGAAATCAAGGATTTACTACTGATGCTTGAAACATGTAGCAAACACCTAAATGGCTAATAAAATTTAACAAAAAATAAAAAAAGTCATTATTTTGAAACAAAATCTCTTGATATTTAAGGACCTGGCTCATTTTTCTCAGACTTGACAAAATAGAAACAGAGAAAAGACGGCAACCTAGTAGCCTGTATGCCTTGCAAACACTAGGCAACCTACCTTTGTGTTATTTTTGTTCTCTTAAATTCGTCTAAAAATGTTTTTAAAACAGCACAAAACACACCAGGCTGTATTTTCGTGCCTAGTTATTTGCACTTTCTGGGTAGTTCCACCTTTCAGTGTTTTATTGAACAATAGTCTACCTTCACCTTTCCTGAAAAATCTGCAGGAGCAGGCAAAATACAGACAAAACTCCCTGCAGTCATCCACAACATGAAGTCAAATTTCCATTTTAACCTCATTTAAAATCTTAGCTAAAAGAATATATCGTTTTTTCCCCCCCTCTGGTTTAAATTGACTGCTATTACCTAACTCTGGCAATAGAGCTTTTACAAAGGACGATATATAAACGGGAACACTGCAATAAATCACTATTAACATTATGAATGATGAATGATGAAAACTATTTTAAATAACTTTCTTAAATCACCTGGATTGTAACCATACTACCCTTTCCTTAATATATTCATTTCAAAACAAAGCTTTATCTCTTGAATGATAACAGAATCACAAAGATATTAATTATTCTACCCATTTATACTGGACTTTATGACAAAAATATCAACAATCAAGACTCGTTACTACTGTCTACTTTATAAAATGGTTGAACAAAGATTTATTTTCAATGACAAGTTTACTCCTTATTTTACTGATTTTAAACTTGTTTCATATACTGTTTTTGTTAACTTTTAATCTGAGCTATTCTTGTACAGGTGAATAGAATAGATATGGCTCATTTGGATGTTTCTCATTTAACACTTCTTCCAATCAAATGAAATTATCTCTGAAGACACTTTGTTTCAGTCAAAATTACAAGATGAGTTGATTATTTAAAAATTGGATCACTTCAAAGAGAATATAAAAATACAGTACCTTTGAAAAAAAGGTCAACTACTGCTTTCTTTCAAGTCAAAAGTAAACTCCAACTAATATCACTAGATATGCTATAGCATGACTCCTGGGGCCAAAGTAATGGTCAGCTTGATTTCTCTGTGACTTACTGGAAGGAAAAGGCTTACTAACAGCTTCAAGAAACCCTGCTGAACTAACTTATCACTGCAGTATATAAACTTGTTTTACAGTAATAAATTTTTTAAAAATATTGGGTATTAATTTCTTGTTTTGGTCTCACAGATCTGAACCAAATTTTTAAAAAAAATCAGGGTCTAAGTCCTTAGGAAACATTTTTTTTTAAATGGGTATTAACAATAACTAGGATAATACTTATTTCCAAGGCACAAAACACTTAAAATGAATGTTGTTAATACAGTTTGGCTTTTGTCAGTGTTTGGCTCCACTTCTGTTAGCAGCAGAACTCTGTACCGTGCTAAGTGCTTCCTGAGTACAAAAAAGACTGTTTCTAATGCAGGTCTGAGGTACAGGTACATATCCACAAGATAGTAAGATGTAAGGAGATTGAACAGAAAATCCCGTGACAAAGTGGGACAGATGTCAACAAGTGATAGTGGGGGAGGACGTGCACTGTCTGCATATGTACCAGGGAAATACTACAGTGAGAAAAAGTGTAAAGAAGTTTTTATTGCCTTCATTGTTCACTGTTATAAATTGTGCATATATATATATATAATATCACACTGAGGCTAATTCAATAAATTACTCACTGAGAAACTAAATAGAGATTATCTCAAAATAATTAAATTCAAAATCTCAGGGTACCAAAGAAGAATGCAATGGCTTCCTTTAAATCAGTCATCTTATACATCTTGTTAATATAGAGGAAATTCTATCCATTTTTTTATTCTACTCATCTTATTTGAAAGTAGAAATCCAAAGTATTTGGAAAAACTAACCTTATTTCTGCTCCTAAAGGAAAGCTATAGTAACTAGGTCAAATGGACATGCTTCAGTGAGGCAGTAGTGAAAAACACCTAAGAAGAAGTCAGTACAGGTATCCTGGAAATTGTACACACAAGCAATACTTTAATGTTCTATACTTTCAACAGATAAATATAATAAAACTGAAAAAAAGAAAAAGCTGGAAAAATTACATAGAAAGTTTTAAGAAGATACTTCAGTTACACCTATATACACCTATATTTTCCATATTTCAATATAAAATTGTTAATATCAATGTATTAATTAAATTTTAATATTTTTATTTAATTAAAATATTATCTCATACAAATCCTAGGGGTATTTCATGAGTACAGGTAAGAAGGCCTTCTGTTGCTGAGAAGAAATTCTTACTCAAATAGCCACTATTTTTCTGTTTTAGAAGCTGTATCTAGATTTAAACCTTTGAAAGATCTTTGACAAAGACCTTCAGGAATTGGAACATTAATCATGGGTTAGGAGACAAATGATTGTCATGAATCAAAATCTGACTAACAGTCATGAAACAAAAAGAGAAAACAAACAGCCTGTGACCCTTTGTAAAAATACCCAAAAACAATAGGAAGGTACCATGATGTTACACTTTGTTAAACCCCTTACTATTTTAGTTTTTATTTTATTTACTTCAGTTTTGAAAGGGAAGTAATTTCCATGGGAAAATAACAAGAAATTAGAGACAAGTAAAAACTCACCAGTAAACATCTTAGGGGAGATGGAGAGACAATTATCTTCTGAATTTTGCCTATGCAAAGAGGCACTGTGAAAGTTTACAAAACAAATCTAAACTAGGGAAGATTTAAAACTTTTCCCTCCTTTATGCTATACCAATGAGGAAATGTTATTATTCTTCAAGATGTTGCATGAAATTTGCAACTGTCCCATTTCAAAATAGTAAATGAAAGCACTATGTTCTCATGGACTAGTAATAGAGGCTATACACAGACTAGAAAGACTCAAAGTAGAAATTAATCTTTATATGAAAAAAATTCATATAATTAATGCTAAGAATCTTTGTAGAATCTAAATTGTCAGGATTCACACCTTAAACCAAGGTCATATTGCCCAGGATTAGAATTTTCTTAGGGATTTCATTCACTGCACAGATCCTGATAACCAACCATCAGAAAAAGGCCACTGGAAAGAGATTTTGATCCATCACTTCAGTATGACTATATAATGTCTTCTGAAAAGGAATACTGCAGAAATAAACCAGACTGTGTACGACAGCAATTGGTTAAACACTGTGTTAGCTCTGGTTTCTAATTCCAAGGGTTATCCAAATTTATGGTGAACTGTTCTGTAGCTAGAATCCAGGGTAATAAAACCTTCAAACAGCAATTTCCCCTTTTTGCATTAAGTTTTGCAGCACTAGCTTAACTCTCCAAAACCCCTCTTAAATTTTATTATTGGTCCTTATTTGGCTAGGTATCAAGAGAAATTAGTGATTTAGAATTGTGGAGATCAGTTGAGAGCTTTTGATTTTAGAGGAGAACCAATTATTGCTGAGCATACTGCTCCAGCTCTGACAAGAGGGTTAAGTGCCTTGAGTCATATTTGCAGTCATACAGCACTCAGATACAAAAAGATAAGTAGTGGAGATTGACTAGCAAAGACAGAGAGGGAGAGAGGATGTGTATGTCTCACAGGTTTTTAAACTACACACCACAGGAAGCAAATTCCTGGTGTGTGCACACATAAGCACAAGTAGCACAAAGACTGTCCTTTGCTTTTTTAGGCACATTGCTATATCAGAGCCTGAGTCTTGGGGCTTCACAGGTCTGGTTGCCATTAACTCTGCCAGAGATGCCAGACACTTTTCATCACATATGACTTTTAATATGAATAAATTCCTATGTATGAAAATTGCTAGTTATGCAATTAATTGATCATTCCTACTTAAATCCTTTTGAAAATGATGCATAATATACCTGTTAAATTAAGGATTGATTTTGAGATGGAGGGAGTGGAATATAAAGCTGAATACATATTTTAAAATGTTGAAAGTATATTCAACTAATTGCATAGGTGTTCTAATTTCTTTTTATCTTATTAAGAATGTCTCCCATCAAATAATAATTTTCTTACATTGTGATTATTTTCTAACCCATTTGTCAGCACAGCACAGGTGTTAATTGCAAACCACTCAATTTTTCCTTTTTTTTAAAAAAAAGAAGCCCCATTACTACCCAACTAAACCTATCAATCAAATTGTTTTCTTAATCCAATATCTATTTCAATTTTTTCTCTGTGCTGTAAGTATGAATACAAAATTTTGCAAGGCTTGAGAGAAAAGATTCCATTTAATCAAAGTTTCTCAAGAAGAAATATTCCCAAGTGTATTTTTTCCTTTCTCATAATTTATCCTGTACCTTATGTCTGGCACTCTAGAAGGCAAATATTTTTTAGAGCTTCTAAAACACCTCAGGCTCTGCCTACGGCTACAGATATGTAACCATATGGTTCCTTAATTACTTAAATCACTATGCAAGGTCTATGTGCTAACGTTCAAGATACATTTCACTCTGGTGTTAGCCCAAGGGGACCCATCTGAGAGACAGACCTCATGACTTTGGTGTTCCTTGCTTTTCTTGTGTAGCATTTCCTTTGAAACTCTCTTAAAATTTCTCAGACAGATACCTACTGACTAAAAACTGTGGGGTCCTCTTGCTTGAAAACCTCTCTGTATGCTTATTGCTTACTCTATATGCCTGATTTTTTTTAAGTCTTGCAGGTGATATAAATCTGGCAAGAGTGGAAAGTTGTGTTACCATCCAAAGGGACTTTGATAGGCTTGGAGAAATGGGCCAAAATTAATCCCATTAAGTCCAGCAAAGAAAATACGAAGTCCTGCATCTTCAGAGCAGTAACCTGTAGCAAAACTAAGGCTAGGGAGTAACTGGCTGGAAAGCAGCTCTGCAGAGAGGGACTGGAGGGTTCTAACGAGCAAGCAGCTGAACATGAGCCAGCAAGGAGCCCTTCTGGCAAGGAAGGACAACATCTCTCTGAGCTGCATTAGGATGAATGCTTCCGGCAAGCCCTGTTCTCTGCTCAGCACTGCTAAGACATACCTGGAGCACTGGGTCCAAGTGCAGAACTCCCTGGTACACAGAATGAGTTTGGAGGAAGGTGATGAATGATTAAGCAATTGGAGCATTCAACATATGAGGAGAGGCTGAGAGATATTCACCCTGGAGAAGAAAACGCTTACCAGGCTCTTATCCATCTGCAGGGATTATATGGATTTATCTGAGTAAAGAGGACAGAGCTAGACTCTTTTCAGTGGGGGGCCACTCACAGGACAAGAGGCAATAGGCACCAACTAACCACAGAAAATTCCCATTAAACACAAGAAAAAGGGTTTTTTAATGGCGAGTTTGATCAGACACTAGAGAAAGTTTCCCAAGGAGGCTATGAAGTTTCCATCAGTGGAGATCTTCATAACTTGACTGGATATAATCCTGAGCAATGTGCCATAGCTGACCCTGCACTGCAGGGACTGGGACTGCAGACCTTGGGAGATGCCTTCCAGGCTCAACTACTATGAGATTTTGTAGTTCTGTGATACTACATATATATATATATTAAAAAAAAACAAAAACAAAAACAAACCCCAACAACAACAGAAAGGAGACCTAAGGACAATTTACTTTGTTATCTCTACAACTAAAAGTTTCAAGTTGTGTGAACGAATTTCAAAAATTGCTGGATTTCTTGGATTTCGACCCCTGAAATATGAGTAGAAAATAGATTATACAGCCTCTACCTAGTAAAAGAATGAAAAAAAACTAATCTTTTATAAACAGGTAAGACAACTCATTGAATTTCATTAAAAATAATTTAAAAAAAAACATTCTTACTTTCCTTCGATTAGATCAAAGATTTTGACCTTGGCCTCAGAGTACATTACAGTTTTGGTGCAAACTCAAGGAGATGCTTTCTTCTTGAATTTTTCAAGAACAATCAGAGAATATTCACCTTTATATATGCCATTGTATCCTCCATGGACTTCTCCAGCACTGGAGATTTCTTCAACATGAGCTCCTTGGTCAGATGTAAAGTATACAAGAGTTTTGTCACTCAGATTATACTTCTCCAGCACATCCAGAACTTGCCCTAGGTGGGGAAAAAAAAAAAAAAAAAAGAAGAAAAGAAGCAAAGGACAGCTTTAAGAATTACAGAATGAACTAGGCTGGAAAAGACCTTTGAGATCATCAAGTCCAACCTATGACCTAACCTAGCACTTCTTCATCAACTAAACTATGGCACTGAGTGCCACATCCAGTCTTTTATTAACATGTCCAAGGAAGGTGAATTCACCACCTCCCCAGGCAAATAATTCCAGTGCCCAATCACTCTTTCAGTGAAGAATTTTTTTCTCATGTCTAACCTAAACTTGTCTGGTGCAGCTTAAGACTGTGTCCTCTTGTTCTGTCAGTTGCAGTAGTAGAATAGTTTGTAAGTGTAGGAAAATATTTTGTAACGTTAGTGCAGAAGGCAGTCTGTCCCGATGAATTACAGCTGTACTGATTACTGAGGAGGGGAAACAGCCTTGCTAGCCCAATGAGAATGGGGGTTATAAAAGTGTGAGCTAACTGGCCACAAGTTAGAGCTTCAGACTTGGAGTCCGCTGGCTGTGAGGAGGTAAGGGATGTGTGGTCATGTAAGGGACAGATAAGCTAAGAAGATGTTGTGTGAGGCACAGACAGGGTTAGGCAGCTGGGTTAAGGGACAGCTTGGGGCTTAGCCAGTCATGTAGAAAGAAGGAAACTTGCAGAGAGGAGAGAAGGAGTCAGTGCTATGTAGACCTGCCTGTGAGGAAAGGAGTCCAAGTTGCCTGAAAGAAGTCCATTAGACAAGGCATGAAAAGTTGTTAATAAAGGACTGGTGTTGGTGCCAGTTGTGTCCGTGTTGATATAATTACTGCAACAAGTTGCTGTCTGGAGAAAGAGACCAACCCCCACCTGACTACAACCACCTTCCAGGGAGTTGCAGAGAGTGAAAAGGTCACCTCTGAGTCTCCTTTTCTCCAGGTTAAACAACTCCAGCTCCCTTAGTTGTTCCTCATAAGGGCTCGTGTTCCAAGCCCCCACCAGCCTCGTTGCCCTCCTCTGGATGCTGGGGACTTTAAATGACTTTTTCATTAGCCTTGGCACATAAAAATATTTGTGTCCTTATGCCTCTTTGAGGCCATTTTTCACATAAACTCTCTTATACACAGCAATTGGCACCTTCAGCACGCAGTAGGGCACAACCACACAGGCCTTCTAGCAATTGGGACCATGACTCAGTTGCTGCAGGGTTTCTTGAAGTACAGTATGAGAGGATTTGTGCACGTCAGAGAAAAGGGCTAATCCACAGAGAGCAAGCGACTTTTGGAAGCAGTTGTTCTCAATCAAGGAAACCTCTTAGCAAGAAGATTCAAGCCAGTGAGGATATTCAGTGACACGGAGGAAAGAGTCTCAGCATGCAGAGTAGATCTCACAGTTTGGGGGTAAAGCCTTGCTGCCTAGCAACCTATAGAGCCAACATGGCAAAAATCTCAACGTGAGTGTTATAGTAAGACAAAAAAAAAACCAAACAAACATAAGAGAATATATGTGCCACCTTTGAAGTATGTGTGGTGGTTTCATTATCAAGCCTAATAATTAGCCCTTAATAGCTCAACAAAACAACTAACCTCAAAATGTGCAAGGTAATAAACACACCCCGGTGCACACATTTAAAACAAGTATCCACAGGAATATGTTTTGTACCTCTTTTTTTTTTGTACCTCACCATGAGCTCAAGTTTGATTTTCACAAAGGGCTCCTCACACTACTTTTGTGGAGTTTTATAAACTTGCAGTTTTATAAATTACACTGAAACCTACTTAGACTGAATTCTGTAAAGTGTGTTTCTCTATGAATGAGAGTGAAACTGCTCTTTGTAACTTGCTCCAGTGAATTTTATACTGATTATGAATCTAAAATTCTTGGTCCTGGAAAATGACCAAAGCTTAAGAATATAATTCTTCACCAGCCTGACAATGAACCTGTCCTTTAGGGATCTCAGAACATATAAAGTTAATTCTGTCTTCACAACCATTTTATCTTTATTCTTTTACTTAAGCATTCAAGAATGGCCCAATTTGAATGTTAATTTTGATTTGCTAACCTGTCCACTAAGAATTAATTCATCATCTGATGTTCAATTATTGTGTCAAAGAGGATGAGATAAGAACTTTGAAATACAGAGCCTTGTAAGTAGTTTTCAGATCCCTGTTTCTGTAGCTATGCTCTTTTTCTGGATAAGGAGTAATTACCTTACTTTATTGCTACCAATTCTAGTTACCTCTTAATGTTATATCATTCTAAAACTGTCTTTTTAAAAAGGCTGACTGTCTTAATTTTTCAAATGACTGGGTCGTGAATAAAAGAACACCAGCCGCTAAATATAAGCAGATACCTGTTAATTTTGTTTGTAAAGTAGGAGCAAAGAAGAAATGTAAGAGTAGGAGAATTTGTTTATGTAAATTTTGAAGCCTCGTGGGAGTTGAAATTTCCCAACAGAGCTGAGAAAATCTGTTACAAATGCTGACATTTTCAAGTTGGTGGGTTGAGGGAAAATCATGCAGATCCATCTGACAAGCCATGCGCTTGCTGCATAAGGTGGACTTAGTGCCAGAAAAGAAAGAGGCAATTTCCCATTGGCTTCTGAAATTGTTTGGAGAATGAACTTGCTAGAGTGATTACAATATCTCTTGGAAATGTGTCGATGATAAAGTAGAGTATAAAGATAAATTAGGAAATTATGTGTAGGTATTCAGCCCTATGACCTCCAGAGTTCCCTCCCAATCTATATCAAGCTATGATTTTATGATACAATGACAATAATAATATATAGTATTATGCAAAGAAATATATGTGCAGTCATGTGCACAACAGTATTTTTTTACGTCATTTTCCATGATGAAATTGAACTTTCAAATTAATCTTGTATATTGAAAAAAATGAAAAAATATATAATATATATAAATATATATGTTATATATAATATATATTTATATATTATGGCACTCAGTATGCAACATTAAATAGTCCCTGGTGATCAAAGACATTGGCAATCATTCAATAATGGCCACTTTGATTTCCCAACTATTTTGGGAAGATATGAGAAGCAATGAAAATTGTCTTGCTATCACAGATAATTAAACTGAAATTTTAAAATTAATATTAAAATTAAATGTAAGACATTATAATGATTTTTTTAAATGAGGCTGAGTAACTTGACTTACTCTGAAAAATAATATAAAATTCTGATCCTCAAATGCTTCCCATTTTAGAAAAAAACCTAGCCATATAAAAAGCATAGAAATTCTCATCCAAAACTTATTAAACTCAATGGTAAAACTTAATTTCCTTCAAAAGGGGTTTTAAACACAGAGGACTGCCTACATTAGGTTTAATTAATGAATGCTAAAATGAAAATTTATCTTAGCAGCAACATTTTTCTGTACAGATAGACTAATAATGCTGATTCAAAAAACAGTATTGTCAGAGTAGGGCAGTCACAACACACTCACAAGCAAACCTTCCATTTCTGTTTTGATCTTGAAAACTGGCACCTCCTAGAATGAAAACTGTAAATAAACAGCAAAGTGTGTGCAACCAGGAGATAAGCCATATTTAAGTGCATTTGAATGATGTGACTCCTGCTAACACAAGAAATACATTCACTTACCAGTATTTCTAAATGGTAACCTGTGAAGAAAAATGCAAAGAATCCATTGTGGATGTCTGTGGATAGTTATAGTCCATGTTCAATATTATACAAATTTTGGAAGCAAATACTATCATCAAGACAACACACATTCTACTGTTTTCATACAAAAAAAAAATTTTTGTAATTTTAACTCCTTCACTCTCACTACTTCTGTTTATTTCAGAGACTTTAGAATTAAGTTAAAATTGATGTATAAATATTCCCAGGCAATGGCAATTCTTTTAGCTGCCTAGGAAGAGCTGCAAAAAGACCTTTTTTACCTGTTGACTAAAAAAGAGAAGATAGGCAAATAACTGAAAACTAAACACTTTCATATCAAGGACAGTAAGATGAATTGTACCCAAAGTGCTAGACATGCACTAGCATGAGCAACATACTTTAATGATTGTGGTGAACAGATAAATTATGTCTGTGTAAGAGATGATGGCAAAATTGTATTGCTTCACCCATAAAATATGATTGGAGGTATGTTGTATGTCATGTGCTCTTGAGTTAGAAGAAGGGGGCTTCAGCTGGCTTAGTGTCCCTTGTGAATTTTATTGCAAACTTCTGAAAGCAATACAAATTTCAATAGAATTATTGGATGTCAAGGGTTTATACAGAATATGAAACTGTAGGATGAATAGGTCAAAACATCAGGACAACCATGGCTTTGTTCAAGCAACTATAGCTTACGATCCCCAAAGTAGGAAACTATAAAAAACAATAAAAATAGAAAGAGTTTAAATTAAAATAACTTGCTTGAAAGCCACGTTCTGAAAAATTAACTGCTGTACTGATCTATGTGGATGGCACCAGTTAATTTTTTTATGATTTGAACACATCATATTTGGAAAGACAACATTTCTGAATATCAAAATCAATCTAGCTGACAGAGCTCCATAATTTCTGCAGCTATTTAGCAACTAGAGTTTCAGATCAAGCTACTCCTACCTCTGCCATTATAGGAATGTATCCCACAATGTAGGTGACTAACATTGTAGCAGACAAAGGTGTTGGGTCATTGGACACTTTTCTTCCATTTATAATTTTTTTAAATGCAAAACAGCTTGAGGACTGTGTTGTTACTTGATTAAATTACTAAATCAGTGTTCCAAAATTTAAATGAAGCTTCTTGTGAAATATACTGAGGAGTGCTCTCTATATTCTGCTCTCCATTATTGCTTCAATCTGTGCAAAATTATAAAGAATTGTTTCATTCTGAATTTGAAAATCCCAATTTCAGTGGAGTGATAGCCATGTGAAAGTGAGAAGAGCAATTGACTGTTCTTTGGAAGGAAACACAGTGCCATGCCGCTTTTCAACTTCTCCAGCACAGCCTGAATGGTAGCTGAACCAGCCTTGCTAATGATGATCATAATTACTGAGTTTTGACTCATACAAAGCTCCTACTGTATGCATATACATGAAGAGATAGGGTTTATAAAAAATGACTATTCATTTGTAAACAATGTACAAGCACTGAAAAACAATGATGTGTTTACAAATGTGTTAGTGATTTTAAAAAGTGTTCAAAGGTTTAGTCAAGCAAGCATATGAATAAATGCATTTTATTCAAAAATTAGTCCACATTTCAAGTCAATAGGAAAGAAATATTATTTGTATTAATTCAAAATAATTTAGAGTATTGCTGAAATTGTGTTTAAAATCTAGAGGAAACAGAATACCTCTGTGTAATAGGCATCAGAAAAAAAATAGTCTCTCTACTTGTGAGGAAAGCTTTAAAGCAGTTTGCTGGATTCAAAGACAAAACACATTTCAGAATGAAGGTTAAGGATTTGTCTCAGAAAAAGACAGTTGACATTAAAGGAAACTCCTGTTAATGTAACACTCTCTTCCAACTCCAGTAAACTTTCACATGCCTCATTTCTATCCAGAAACTTATGGCAAGCTTGAGACAATTATTGAACAAAGATTCCAATAGATCAACCTGGGAAAATAAACCATCACATCACTGCCTAGAAGAGGCAATTTGATTGTTGTCGAGGTTTTATTGTTTTTATTTGCTGTTCAGAATTTGCTACTGCTGCTTATGTTTGGTTTTGAATAGCATCATTAACCAGAATCACAACTTCTAGTCAGCTCCAGGCACTCACCTCTGTGAGTGGCAAGCCTTTGAATAAATGCATAAAATCCTACAAATTAATGCTACATGCATAAGTATTTGGAAACCCACATTTCTCCCAGAAAATATATTGATGCCTTTCAACTATATACGCATAGGTTTACTACATGGTAACCCTCTTGGGAGTTCCATTCTGCTACAGCAGTTTAAGGTTTCTCCACAGTTAATCATCTCTTCAGGGCTCAAAGGCTAAGATTTTCACCTTAAGAAAACTTAATGTTGCAGATTCTGCATACCATCATTCACAAGCTAACGGTCATTTTAATCTCTATGTTGATTTTCTGTGATGAAGAAAAGACACTTCACTATAATGCACTGATCTGATTACAAAAGCCACTGACTAAAACCTTTGTATTAAAACAAGCTCATAATGAAGATCAAGACATTCCTATCTTAAATTTAGCTTTTGGACATTTCAGATTATAAATATGCAAATGTTCCTGTGGTATGCTCAGAGCCATCCAGTTTCCCTTTGATAAATATGTAAATCAGTTTGTCTCTGCAGCGGGGAAGTAATTATCACTTTCAGACCTAGTCACTGAGCACAACACTTGAGGTAAAGACGGAAAATAATAAAACCATTGACAACAACACAAGAAGTGGCTGTACATATGGTGAACAGTACATAAACGCTGCACACAACTTGTTTAACATTCAGAGCTACAACACAACCACTGTAGAGTGGAAATTCTGGGACAAATCATTAGGATATGCTATGGCACATTATCTAACCAGTCAACAGAACACATCCACCTAAGAAGACAAGTGATTCTCATAAGGAGGACATTAGCATACGAACTTCAAAGGAGAGAGTGAATACTAGGTAGTACGACTCTTTGATTAGAACAGAAAATAGATGCATACCTAATTACAAAAGGTATAAGGTTCTTCCTGCAGAAACAAAGTAGAGTGTACTTTCAGTACAAACCCTTGCATCAGTACTGCTGCACAAATGTTTCTTAAGTTAGACCATGGAAACAATCCATACAATGAAGTCTTCTTCACAGCTGGAGTCAAACATACTTAGCTCCTGCTATGACAGGTTAGTAGGATCTTCTATGTCAACAGGAAATTCTGCCAAAAAGTGGCATCTAGTTCTGAAAAAACACATCTATATTAGTGTTTTAATTTGTAACGGGAATGCATGTTTACAGTAAATCCAATCATGGATAGTTAACATACTTATGTTTCCACAGCAAAGCCCTCTTGGATTCTGTGACCTGAATTTCTTTCAAAGTGTAAATTCAAGGTTGAATTCCGGGAATGTAACTAAGGCACTCACACTACAGATGGGCATTCAGTCAGAGACCACAGTAAAGCTGGTCTGAAGTAGGTTTATTGTCTCTTGTGGTGTGCTGACAGCATTTTTCCAGCTCAGAAGATATTCCAGACCTGCCACTGTTGGCAGTTTTAAACATGGTAGGATTAAGGAATCCTCCCCTGAAGTCTAGTGCAGGCTCAATCTAGCTCCAGCTATGCATGTTCTAGATATATTGAGGGTGGGATTTAGATACAGTGTACAAAAAGCAGAAAATATGGATTTTCATATGCAGCTCATCTATCTTAAGAATTTGGCCCCAAAATTCTGAATTCTTTTCAATGTGAAGTAAGGTAAGGCAATTGCCCCAGATGTAACTACCTACCACTAGAAATCAGATAAGAAGTTCTTAGGTCCTGATAGTGTGCAGAACATCAAACAATTTTCTTTTAGATTCCCCAAGACTCAGACTGGGACAAGAAAATCAGTGTAAGTGCTCAGAAAAGAGAAGTCTTTTAAACAGAAAACAAGGCTACTTTGGTGTGGAGTCAGCTAAGCTATCAGTGTGAACTTGCTTTTTGTTTGGATTTGGACTGCCATGTAGCTGTAAACTTGCAATTCACTTGTGACTGTTTATACAGTTTTATAAGTATAATGTGTCTTTCAGACCCTCAGGATAAATTTTCAGCATAGTGCACAGCAGATTAGCTATGCACACTGCTTAGCAGCTTTGAATAAATCCACCAAATTTTGACTTATGCATAAGGTTTTTCCTTGAGATGAGTACCACATCTTTTATTTCTCTTATGCATATAGGTTCAAATTATTTTTTAAATATGAAAGTTGGAATTATATTTTAGATATGTATAAATATATGTGAGTAATAAAGCACAGAGTTAAGATGTCTGAAGACCAGTAAGTATAGCAGCAATAGAGGCCATGAAGAATGGAAAAATTTCCTGTACTGCAGCACTAATGATGGATTATTACAGGTCAAAAAGTATAACTAATCAGTGCCTATTTCCTTATTAGTATTTAAATTAGCTAATAAATGCATTGCTTGAAATTCACTTTTAGACCTTACATCTGTTGAACGTAAGTCTATGTATTTCTAACATAACTCTTGAGTTTTAGCCTGCTTAAAATGCTAAAATATGAGAAATGGTCATGCAATTTTAGAAGAGTCCACTGCATTTGCATTTTGCATGACAGCTGTGATAACTTTTTGGATAAATTTGCATCTTCATTCTGCGCATATCTAAGATGCCATTTCACATATACAACTAAGATGAATAATGAAAAAAACATTGTCTCATTTCCCACTTTGAGGTTTCCCATGTTTTCTTCCAAATTATGAAAGGGATTTCTTT
Source organism: Alethe castanea (assembly GCA_024734035.1). Taxonomy (NCBI): domain Eukaryota; kingdom Metazoa; phylum Chordata; class Aves; order Passeriformes; family Muscicapidae; genus Alethe; species Alethe castanea. Next base: position 91,969,503 of record JANRGV010000051.1, on the reverse strand, counting down.
AGGCATGACCTTGGCAAACTGTAGTGACAACAGAGGGAGACTGTTCAATTTTGAATTAGACTGTCAGGTGGATTTAAGGCTTCAGGTATTTGATCATTCCAATATATGCCGATTGTGATTGATTGAATAAATGTGGAGTGATAAAAGAAACTCTTTCTTATGTCTTCAAAGGTTTAAACATTTATTAATGTCAGACTAAGTTTTAAACTCAGTATCTATATAGTCCTAGAACCAAATGCATAATGACAACAGTTTGCCAGATTAATGTATGAAGAAGTATGAAGAATTTAAAGCAGGGAAAAAATTTAACCCCCCATTTTAATGCTCTACACTGTTCTTAAAACTTCAGTTGTTTATTTAATTTTTATAACTTTTATTAAGTAAAATTCAAACCATGAAAAATTGGCTGACATCAGAGCATAAGCATTTATTGCCTTTCAGCAGCCAAACTTTTTAATCTTTGCTGAATTTAGAAGCAGGTTTTAAACACTTTCTATAAATTACATACCATAAAGTAAAGAGGAGTTTTTATCAAGATTGAATTATATTCATCATGAAATCTCAATAAATTCAATTTCCTGTTTTTCTGATTTTAATTGTGCAAATCTAATCTAACATGAAAGTAGGTGTGCATTAACTCACTCCCAATACATCTTTTTTTTTTCTCCTTGACATAAGGATCACCATGCACACTTGTTAATTCACCTACTTCTCTAACTCTTGTGCCTAAGTGTAACTAGACACTCAAAGCCTACTGTGAAATCACCATCTCCAAAACATGTTACTTGATAATGAATCTGTTACTACCAATAAGAAAGCAAACCTGACTACAAAAATTGTCTCAAGGGACTTTTACATTAATGATGTAGACTCTGTCTCCTCTAGATGACATTCAAAATTTAGGAAAACAAAACACAAACAAAATACATTGAGAGCCACAAATTATGATTCGGTGCTTTTTTCCCCTGTTATATATATGTGTTAAGCATGACAAATATATGCTGATTTAAATTCCAGAGGATCCTTTCTGAAGGGAAGGAAAATAATTTTTCAGGTCATCCTCATTGATGATAGATTACTAGCTCAAAAAGATTACTCACTATGTCATGGAACGGCACTTTGATTGCCTAATTCAGCTAAGTGCTCTTGAAAAAATATTCACAGCCTATTCAAAAAGAGTTTCTGTTGAACTTCCAGAGTAGTATTCAGTAGCACAGCAGATGCCTATGAGGAAGAAAAAGAAAATCTGCCTTTTTCTGGTTTGAGGCCTGGAAAGACAAATATGCCATTCTTGTTTTAAATTGGTTTGGAAATACTTGAGGACTCTGCGTAGGCCAAGATGTATTTGATGCCCCTAAGTCATGGTGGAGTCTTGAGATTAGAGAGGGCCCTGAGATCATTAGGCTCATTTTCTTGCCTTTTCTCTAATTTTCACTCATGTAATAATAAAACAATAAAATGAGTATGTTACATGGGAAATTACTAATTAATCTGAGTACACTATGAATGCTATGTGTCAATTTGTTTGCAATGAGAAGTTACAAAAATGGACCAATATATTTTTCCAGTGTGAAGGCAAGGCAGAATTCTGAAAGGGCTCTGCCTTGCATATAAGGATCACAGTGAGATGTGTTTTTTAGGATCAGTCTGAAGGCTAAATGTGAGATGAGGAAGGATCATTCACAAAAACACCACAGATCAACTGAAATATTTACATAGATACATAAAACAAATTAGTCTAACTGTAATTAAACGCTATTTAGGGAAGAGAGGAGTTATTGCCAAGGTAAACTCCAAAGAACAAATGACAAATAACCACTTGAAGACCCCAAGCAACACATTTCTTACTTATGGGAACAGCATTATTCCTATGGATACACAGGCAGGTAGAGGGTTTGTTCCTCCCTATTAATGTATGTTTTTATGAACTAATAATTTCTGAACCTCTAAAATCAAATGTAGGAATTGTATATAAACAGATGTCTTTGAACAGGAAATGTTTGGAATCTTCACATTTCACATGAATAGCTCTGTAACACACTGGTGTTTCAGTATCACATGCAGAGAGAAATACAATCCAACAAATAGATTTCTGCTCTAGAAGGCACTGGAAAAGTATGGCTGGCTATACACAGGAAATTATTCTAGCATTATCAAGATTCAACAAGTAAATATGGTAACAGTAGGATAGAGTATTTGCATACATTTCCTGACAATATATTTAATATACCAGTTCCTCCTATTTAAAACAATTATTTTCTATTATTTTACCATTAATTCCTAAATTTAATATATATCAAGGGAAGTAATTAAATATCTCATAAAAAATCAGTTTCCATTCTGAGAGGTAAGAGTGATGTTATTGTCCAGTATTTTTTGCCAAGAAAGCTCTCTTTAACTAGGCCATCTATTTTTTTATGAGCAGCACCTGGGGGTTGTTGCACAAGAAGACTGGCAAACTGCAGCAGTATTACACAAAAGTTGGACTGAAAAATTTGGGATATAGAGCTTGACTACCTCAGCTCTAAATAGGCAAGAATATTTAGGATATGTCCTGTAGAAAGGTTTTAGGCTTTTTATTTTTTTATTTTTTTTAAGAACAGCTGCCAATTTTGTGCCTTATTAAAAAAAAGGTTGTAAAAAAGCCATCATAGCAGCAGCAGTTTGATCACAAGACCCTGCTAAGATGTACAAACCCTGTTCTGTAGGAGGTACTGTAGGTTACATTATGTCTCACTCTGTCCTGATATTGGTTTGGAAGGGCTGTTCAAAAATCATCAAGTCCAACCTCCCTGCCTTAGGGAGGGACATCTGTCACTAGATCAGGTTACTCAAAATTTGGCTTTGAACACTTCCAGTGATGCAGCATTCCCAACTTTTCTGGGCAACCTGTTCCAGTGTCTTACCACCCTCACTGTCCAATATTTCTTCCCAATGTCCAATTTAAATCTGTTTAACTTTCGCTGTTTGAAACTTTTCTCATCTGTCCTGTCACTGCAAGTACTGGTATCAAGTCTTTCTGTAGTGTTTCTTATAATTTATTTTCCTTTATATATTCCCCCTAGAGCCTTCTCTTCCCCAGGCTCTCTCTCAGCCCGGGTCTCTCACTCTGTCTTCATAGGAGAGGTGCTCCAGCCCTCTGCTCATCTTCACTAGCCTCCTCTAGGCCAGCCCTGAGAGACCCACATCTTTCCTGTGCTGAGGACCCCAGAGCTGGATGCAGCACTCCAGGTGGGATTTACCAAGTGCAGAACAGTGGGGCAGATTCACCACCCTCACCCTGCTGGCCATGCTGCTTTAGATGCAACCCAGAACACCGCTGGCTTTCTGGGCTGCAAATTCACATTGTTGGCTCATGTCCAATTTTTCATCTGCCAAATGGAAAGGATAAATTATATGTGTTTGAATTGTAAGCAAATAAATAAAAAGTATTCCTTTATTACTTGCTTCATGTATACTCTGTGATTTTGTGATGTCAAAATCAACTGAACTCAGGATTAGAAGGACTTTGTTACTTTTTACACAGCAATATACTATACATTGAAATACTATGCATTGGCTGGACTTTTTACATTAGCACAACTAGTATCTTCCTTGACTTTACTATAAATAATGAACCATCCTGAACTATTAGTTATTTCAAACATCTGGCATTAAATTCCTAGGAAGACAAAGTTTTTCTTGGCTAGGCCATTCTTTAAGATTAAAATGCAGTTACATTTGTATTATTTATTGTTTCCTGCTTTGTTTTTAAATGCTAATCCGATTAAGAAATGAAAGTAATCTTGATTTCTAACCCATAACTATCTTAACCACTGAGATACAAGAGCCTAAAGAGCCAAAACCCTTTACTCTCACAACAGTGAAATGGCAACAGTACTATAAAACCATGTAAACTGAAGGACCTAAGTTAATCACACTTAATGGTAGGAAAGGTAAGTGTGACATTATAGAGGAGTCCATCCAGTAGTTTGCTAAAAGGGCATTTGCTGAAAAAGGAAGATTCCTCTCTTCTTCTCTTTCTCCTTCTTTCTATTTTCTCTGGAAGCTGGTTAGAAAAAAAGGAGGTAAGGATGCTGTGCTTCCCCTCTTGTGGAATCATAAGGCTGCAAGATCCACTAAAGCTATGGAATATAACTTCATGCTGGTCTAAGACAAGAATTTGATTATCATGGAGTCTTTTTTTGTTCATCCCTTGTAAGCAACTGAGCCCTTAGGGGTCAGGTGTTCCTTTGGATATTGTGCTTACTACTGTAATACAAAATCAGTTCAATGTTCTCAGGCTTACTGAAATGTGCTCTCCATAAGGAAATGTTATAAAGAAAGTTTCACGGGTAAGGAGAGAGAATGATTTAAAAATAGAAGTGTGTATATGAAATCAAAAGAAAGCAAAAACAAAAAGAAAGCATTCAAACTAGTAAAAAATAACCTGAGTACACTGTGAAACACACAACCCCGGCACCACAAACATCAGTAGTAAAAAAGAATGATAGGAAAGAAAAATAAAGATTCAGTTTCAGTTTTTCTTAAACAGCATCCTAAATTGAAATAGAAATGCCTTTTTGTACAATCAAGTGATGAGGGAAAAAGCTGCAGAGAATAATTACCACTTTACCAGTATGCCTTTCACTAATCACTGTATCATTACTGTTTCCTCTAGCCCTAAAAAATTCATTATTTATCTCATTATTACATTTCTTATTATACAGAAAACAATAAAAAGCTGTCTTTAATGCAATATAAATAACTGTTTTTTAGAAAAAAATATGCTTTTTAGTAGTATTGCCACCCTGCCTATTATATAGTGTGGTTATTTTAGCAGTCAAATGTACCATTGAAAAATTACCAGCCAGAGTCAAGAAGAAGGCAGTTCTACAAACCTCATCGATAAGAGCTTATTACCATCTGGAATTTGAGCCTTGTGATCAGCAGTATGAAATTCTGCATGGAAATTCACTAAGAGGAACCAGTCTGTTGATGAACAATACAGAATCAATATTGTCATAAGCTTTATTGTATGATTACTGCTTTCACTCAGAATTAGCTCACCTTTTTTTAAGCAACACAGTCTCAAAACAATTAACATACATTTCAAAAGAAGCATGAAAAGGTTTTATGTCTCTCTCCAAAAAACAACACGGATTATTTTAAAAGATTCTCTAGTATTCTCAGTATCACCACTGGAACTGAAACGCACATGTTTTAGGTTTTTCCTACAGCTCATTGATATGCAGCTAGGAAAAAATGGCAGAAGGCTGGAAGACATTTCCTGAGTCATAACAGAAACTGTTCATATCATTATAGTTCATATATTGGAAAATATATTAATTATCCTTAAAAAATACCACTTAATCTCAGGACCAGAAAAAAATCTGAGTTCCTGAGTCCACGTGCACATACTAACCATTTCCAGCCTCCAACATGGATCAAGACTGTGAAAAAAAATTACTTATCCTTCCTTCTTCCCAAATCCCATGCTAGCTGAATTAAAGTCCTGACGCTTTACTACATATCCAGATCTGGATTAGTGGGTGACTAGCAACAAAGTTATATCTCAGTAGGTAAAACTGAACATCATCTCTGTGTCTCAGTTTTTCTTCTGGGAAACAGATTAATGAGATTTCCCTATCTTACAAAGGCTTTGTGAAAATGCTTATTTGCAAATCTGTTATACACTGTGGCAAAGTCCTGACAGAGAAAAGATGAGAGACGTCAAAGAATCTGCCTTCAAAACAGAACTTCAATAGCATGTGTTAAATAAAAGATGAGAATTCATATTTAACAATGAGGAATACACTTAATGTTGAGAAGCTGCTCATTAAGAAGGCATTCTGTGATGAGGAGATAGGATTCCAATGGGAAAAGAAATAGCATGTAAATATATGTTTAAAAACTGTACCACAAGACACAAGCATAGGAAGAATGATTTTTTTCTATCTTTGAGTACTTGACTTCATAGTCTTACAATGTTCACTTGTGCCTTCCGCATGTTTGTATGCATTTATGGGCTGTATCAGCTATGTTAAGGTACTGGTTAATCCACTAAACTAAAGGTCCAACTATCTAAAGGTACAAGGAAGAGGCATGGATGAGAAGGTTTAAATACCCAGATTAAAAATCCTTGGCATTTTCAGTTTCTCTGTTCCTTAGTTTCATGTTTAGGCTTCTTTCACAGACATGTAACTACTACCAGCAACATCCTTCTCCTACTAGCACAGTGACATTCTTTATAAGACCATGATTACAAGCTCTGTAATTACCTACACAGATATGCTTTCAGTGTCCAACTATTGAAGAAGAATGGCAAAAGTCACATTCCTAATTCAGGGCTGAAGGTTAAAGTTTGACAACAGTAACACTTCTGCCAAAGTGAGTAAAATCTATCATCCTGATCCCTTGCTCTACATGACTGACTTACTTTCTGTGGAGTTTTTCTAGCACAGTGCAAATGTAATTTTTCTTGAAAGCTTCCTAATATTTGTGCTGAGAAGGTTGCTATGCAAAGGCCCTCAATGAGCAAAACCTTTAGCAGCTTCTTTAAAATCGTTTTTCCAATTTGAATAGAATTGGCCCCGTTTAGTTACCCTACTGCAACCTTTATCTGCGTATTCATACTCAGATCTTTGTCCATATTAACCTGAATTCCTGTAGCTCAATTTTGGCTTAAATCTTTGTTGTGTTCTTAATCTAACTGATAATGGTTTTCCCTATCCACCTTAAGCAAGGAGCAAAATCCAACTATAAAATTTATACGTAAAATTAAACTTCAGAGGCAAAGGTTAAACAAAAGGTTGGTTGCACATTTCATTAGAGAACTTCTTTTCCTCCTTGCCTGGATTTATCCTCATTGCTTGGAGTCATTAGGATTCTCTCTTATTTTTAGTTTATCTAAAACAGACTTTGAGCTTTCTCTTACTAATGGAAATTAACTTATCTAAGAGTAGTGCTAATTTTTTTTTTACTGATTACAACATTTTGATCTAACACAATGCTAGATGTCATGTCACTGGTTTTGTACTAGACCAAATTTTAAGAGCTTCATAATTAACAGAAAGCCTTTACATTTTTGAACATTGCATGATTATATTTTTGTAAAGAAAAATGTCACACATTGTGCTGACAATTTAACTTCTGCAATATCAGATGCAAATGAAACCTCTTAAGCAGCTGGCAGCAAATTTTGAACTATACAGCACTATTACCCCAAACTACATTACACTAAATTCTTCCATCATGGAGTACTAAGCCATTATTTGAACATGACTGATTAAAAAGCGCTACAGAAGCGGCCGCTTAAGATGTGCCTTGTAATCTTGTAAATAATGTTCTGAGAAGGAGCTTTGCTGTATACAAAGATGTGATATAGGAAAAGGAAACTGGACTTAAGGAGGATTAGGTAGATCAGGAGGCTTATCATAGTGGAAACAGGAATCTTTCATCACCTGCTCACCTCTTAAATTTGGTCCCATTCAGTAGTGACTGAAAGTCATTGCTGCTTAGTGACATATGAAATGGGTTTGGGTTTTAGAGCAGATTGTAACTGGAAAGCATCCATATCATAAAAGTCAGAACCACAAATGTTTTTAATCTGTACCCACATTGACAATTTTCTCAGATGTGACCTAATGAGTGAATGTGAGTCCAGAGTTTAACTACTGTCTTAGCTGAAGAAACAGTTTCTCAATGCTAGGATAAGAGCAGAAGGCAAGACAGGGTGGGAAAATTCCATCCTAGTCACAGGGTACCTGTATTGGCTGAATACCTTCTTCTTCAGAGGTGCTGGCTGAACATCTTTCATGATAAGAAAACCAGCCTAGTATTAAACCTTATAGATTTGAGATGTACACAAGTATACATTCAGAAAAGCAAGGTCAAGGAATGCACTATCAGCATCAGACATCCATCTCCAGCTTTTTAATACTATTCTTAAGTTTGCAGTCTCAGCCAACATTATGTCACATACATAGCAGCTGGATAAGATCAGTGCTTATCTGCTGCTTCTGATCATGTGGCATCATTCTGATTTCCTTATCTTTTAAATCGATGTTGCACTGTTACAAATGACTACATGAGGTGAAAAGCCATGATAAATTAGGCTTATCTAGTGCAAGATTTTTTCGTGGAAAAAAAAATAAGGATAGCTCATTCATTTTTTTTTCTCAAAGCAAGAGGACTTTATCCCTTTTTTTCTTCCCATATTATTAAAAATTATTATTTTGATTTGTAGTATAATTCAGAATTCTCAGAAGATTTGTGGTACATTTTTAGATTTTTCCATATAGAATAGGTTTCTTAATAGTGGTTCGAAGTATACAAACACTGCAAAGTGATACAAAGACATGAGAATGCAAAGTAACAACCACTAACACTTATATGTACAAAAAAGAAATATTGATTTCTGATTAAATTTAATAATACTATGCTGTTTGCCAGAAGGAAGATAGTTATTGTTCAATATTGGAAAGAACATTAAAGAAACCCACAAAACCCCCACAAAACCTCAAACACCCAACCTCTAGGAATGTAAGTTCAGGCCAGAATAGCTTGAAATAAATATTAAATTAAATTTTAATTACTTAGTAATTAAAAATGATAAGTCAACTTTAAGAGCTTAAAGGATTTTAAGTTTAAAACAATGACTTTAAAATATGAAAAAAAAATTACTCATTTTTCTCTTTGCTTTGTGAATATGTTAGACTATGTCACTTTCATCAGAGCAAGAATTCCTATGAGCCTTTTGGGTATAATTCAGTTTTCTACCTCTTAAATATATTACATTTTCCAAAGTAACTTTTGTTTTCTTTCTGAAAGGATTATTTTCATCTGTTAATGAAGTGGTGGTACATGTATTACTAAAACAGAGGAAGATGCCACAGGGGTCATTAAAAATAGTTTATATTAAATTGGAATGGTTTTCACTTAGACCTTTCATTTATATCATTCCAGAGTAGAATAAAGATTAAAAGTAGAGGATGTGATCAAGTTAACATAATTGGCATATTAACTATTTAAATATGCACAGATTCATCAGATAAAAGGTATGTAAGGATTTTGTTTTCATCATCTCACAAATGGATGGTATAGAGATTAGGAGCCACAGCTTAATTCTGCACATATTACTGATACAATCTCCTTTACAACACTAGGAAATCTCATTAGGGAATAAATAAATTAGATGTTTTTCACAAAAGTCTGGAGCTGGCTTGGTGGAGCTTCTGCCCTTCTCTTCCTATTTGTAAGTGCTGTGTGAAGATATGTATGTATAGATAATTCATAATAATGATAACAGAATCAAAGAAAACCAGTTGAAAAGTGGTCTGGCTTTTAGTTAGTCCTATCAGATTGTACCCACTGTCCTTCCTCAGTGAAATAAGTATATTTTACATCTGCCTTGATGCAATTCAGTATAGGCTACATATCACCCCAGAGAGTTGTGTTGCAGAGTATTGCAAATGCTTCAACAAGTCATTGTAAGGCTCAATTTCTTCAGATATCTAAGGTTTAATTAAATAGTTACTTTTAGTTAAAAAAAGGTTATGGATTGTTATTTCCTTGTACGGAAAATGTCCTTAAGATGTCATTAGCATCCTCAAAATTTGTCAATCAACATATTAATAGAGAATCACAAAGTGGTTCAGGCTGGAAGGAACCTTCAAAGATTATCTAGTCCAATCTCCTTGCCACATGGCTCAGAGCCCTGTAGAAGCTGACCCTGAACACTGCCAGTGATGGGACACCCACAGCCTCCTGGGCATTCTGGTCCAGTGTCTCACTACCCTCATCACAAACAATTACTTTCTAATAGTTAACCTAAACCTGCCCTCTTTCAGTTTAAAACCATTGCCCCTTGTCTTGTCAATATAGCCATTGGCCACAAGTCCCTCACCACCTTTTTTATAGGCTCCCTACATGTTGAAACGCAGCAGTAACCCTGGAACCTTTCCCTCTCCAGGCTAAACAATCTCAGCTCCCCAAGCTAAAGAACCTCAGCTCTTCCAGCCTTTCTTCAGAGAAGAATGTTTCCAGAACTCTGACCATTTCTGTGTCTCTCCTCTGGGCCTGGATGCATTACTCCAGGTGGGGTCACAGTATCTGGCTTCGGTTTGCTTCAGAGTTCCTTTGTTCCTCTACACTGACTTTTAAAGGTTGTATTTGATTTTGTTTCAAACATGAAACATGACTTTAGTGAACAGATTTTTTCTTGATTTCTCCAGCATCTCACAGAATCACACAAGGATTGATGTTGGAAGGGGCCTCTGAAGACTACCTTGCCCAAGCCTGCTGCTTAAACAGGGCCACTTGGAGCCCTGGACCATCTCCAGACTTCACCACCCCTGGCAACCTGTGTTAGTGTGTGATCATGCTCATAAGAGAAAAGCTTTCCCCGATGTTCAGAGGAAACCTCACATTTCAATTTGTGCCCATTCCTTCCATCACAAATGAGAAGAGCCTGGACACATTCTCTTTGCACTCTTCCTTCAGGTATTTATATAGGTCAATAAGATACACTCTTTTCCAGGCTGAATAGGGCTTCAGTCCCAGCTCTCACAGGTTTTTCTCTTAAAAAATGCTCTAGTCTCTCTTATAACCCTTTGCTGGACACTGGTGAGTAGCTCTCTATCCCTTTGACACTGGGAACGTATCAACTTTTCCTATAAAAGTCTATAAAACCTTTTAAGATATTTGAAATAAAAGTTACATGTTAGATGTTTTGTGATTTCCTTTCCTTTCCTTTCCTTTCCTTTCCTTTCCTTTCCTTTCCTTTCCTTTCCTTTCCTTTCCTTTCCTTTC
>JANRGV010000051.1:91946211-91958557 GCA_024734035.1 Alethe castanea | reverse complement strand
TTTCCTTTCCTTTCCTTTCCTTTCCTTTCCTTTCCTTTCCTTTCCTTTCCTTTCCTTTCCTTTCCTTTCCTTTCCTAACCTTTCCTAACCTTTCCTTTCCTTTCCGAACTTTTCCTTTTCTCCTCTCTTTTCTCCTCTCCTTTCCTTTCCTTTCCGAACCTTTCCTTTCCTATCCTAAAACTTCCCTTCCCTGAAACTTCCCTTCCCCTCCCCTAACATTGCATGACTGTAATATTTTCTTGTAATATTAACTTGATCCTGAGATAGGTCAAAAAATCATGGGAGAGAGGCAATTAAGCTTTTTCAGCTTTCACGGCATTCATATAATAAAGAGATCCAGACAAGGCCCCCACTTTACAGTTGCCAGACTACAGTTTCTGAGATTTTGTTTTTTTACTTTTATGCCTTTCAGTTGGGATTATCCTACAAAGGAAGAAGACCTGATATGTAGTTCTGCTACTGCTAACAGAATAATAACCAGCCATTTGCAAAAGTGGTGTTGGATTAGTGTGTCTTCACACAGCTTGCATGCAAGTCTACAGGGGGCTCCAAAACTCTTTGCAGTGATCTGTTTTGGATTAAATTAGTGTAATGCAATTTACATCAAAAACAATTTCTGAACATATCCATTTTTCTTCCTATATGCAATCAGCAATGAAGGTATGAAAGAAGGGAATAGAGGAAGGAAGAAAAGGATGATAGTGCATTCATTGATGCATTCATCATTTCTTTTTCCATTTTTAGACTGTAAGATTATTTCATCTGCTCTCATATGAATTATAATTAATAGCATTAATAAGGTGCTTAGCCTACATTGAAAGAAAATTAATGTTATTAGCCAGAGAATAATTCTCTAAGGCATGTCACATGCAGTGACATTATAACTGTGAATGCTTTCAACATCGAATTCTGTTATACACACATCAGCAGGAAAAAGCAATAGACATACATGGTCCCAAAGCTTATCAAGAGGCTTTGTATTTTGGGTTTTTGACATGGAGTGTAATTATACTCTTCAGGATTGGTTTAACAAGTCACAAACATTAAATATTCAAGGGAGCATTTTATTAATGTGTCTTTTAGGCTTTTCTCCTCCTAGTATGACAATTGCCTTAAAATTGAATAACTGTCCAATTTGGTAGTGCTTCTGAATAAATAAACAAATGAAAATGGAACTGTTTTGTATTTAGAATTCTGAGGCTTGAGTGGATTTTTCCATCTTAAAAGAAAAACTTTTGCTTTCTCTCTTGAAAATGGCACTTAAAGTCTTTCTGATTCCAACTGATCTCTCAAATGAGGAATAATACTTCAGTTGCATTTCATTGTTCAATCTTTATGTCTTTTTCGTCACTGGCCTGGCAGTACTTCTACTTGCAACTTCTACTCTTTTCTACTCCTTTTTTTAAAGTCATCCACAACGGTCTTCCACAACATGTCTCAGTCAGCAGAAAACACTGCAAATTTCTTTTAGAACTGAGTTAAAGTTGGTGTATTTTTCCTACCAAAGTCAAAGATTTCTGACGTTGTTCTATAATGTAGTTTTCAATACACTCACGTTTTCTTCATATGCTGTGTTGTCTTTACTTAGAAAGTCTTGCAGCATATCTGGGCTATTTTGCTCTTACTGCTTCTGCACGTTACATTAATCTATGTATAAATACTAATTTCTGTCCAGTGAATTATAAAACCTCCATTTCTGAAAAGCTCACAGTATTCACTTTTTCATCTTTTCTAGACTTTTTTTTTTTTAACTTTTCTACTGTAGCATCTTCAGAGGCATTTCTAAGAACATACTGGTTGCTGACATCAGAAGTACAGTGAATCAATCTACTTTCTGACATAGCAGATGCATTAAAACTGGACTTTTCAGTGGAGGTTAATGGAAATAAGTACTCCCTTCAACTGAAAAAAAAAAGAAAAGCTATATTATTCCTCCAGATTCATTTGGAAATGACAGCCATAACTCTTACTTTTTTTCAATCAGGCTAATAATGGAGAAGAAGGTAGCAGAGGAACTAAACACATTTTCTACATCCTGGAGCAAATACGCCATCTCTCATCAGCAAGATCATACAAGACATAAGCAAAGAAGAGTAACCAGATCCCAACTGAAAAAAGAAAGTGTTACTTTTATACTAGTAAATGACTAGTTCACTAGCTATAGTATAGCTATTTACTAGTATACTAGCTGTGGATCTGTTTCCCGATTAAGCCAGCTCTACTGTACCTGATACTCCTGTAATGAACAAAGGACAATACCTGAGGAATCTTGTGTATATCTACATCTAAATTTGTTCTAATTTCTTATATTACCACCACTACATTTGTATCTCTGATTTATCCCAAGCTTTTTAAATAGCATGCTTCTGTCCTACAGCTGGTTTATTTGACACATCTCCTAAGAGCCTGTGGTCATTCTGGAAAAGAGCAGTGTTTTTCAATCTGTTACCACCTCTGCATCACTTAATAGCCCAAAACAGCAGCATGTCAGCTACCCTGCTTTCCAACTTGCTGTTCAAACCCTAGAGACACTCTCTGGATCAGCAAGGAAACAGCAAAATGTAGTGGCAGCAGCAAATAAGCAATTAAGCTGGAATAAGCTAAATATTGCACAACAGAAAAAGGAAATAAATCACAGACAGTAAAACCAGCTAATGTCCAGTCGATTGCTACAAAGTGGATGCAAACAAAAATTATAACACATGCATTCTTTTATCTAATGCAAGTACTCAATTGACCAAATGCTGCTGGGCCATTGATAGACATGGTAAAGATTCAGGGTTGGTAGAACTGGAATGAATGAAAACCTGCTCTCTCTTTACAAAACATGATTTACAAAAGAGTATTGTTCTGTTATCTCCTACACTGAAAACCCTTCCTAAGCATGTCACAGTTTCTCACAAGGGTTTTTCCCATTCCTGTAAATACTGCAGTAAATACCTTACAAATCACTAAGTATGCTGCGCTGCCTTTTGCCCACTATTTCTGCAATCAGACTTCTTGATGCAAAATATGCAAAGAACACATGTTTAACTGCACGTGCTGGCATAACTTATGTATGCACCAAAGCTAAATATCTGTTTATAGCAACTTAGTCAGAAAGCTTTCTTGAAGAAAGCCAATTTGCATTGACTTGTACTGAAAGAGAATCAACTTGGGGTATACAGGAAGGAGAACCATAAAGTCTTCTTTAACGCTTACAATACTGCTATTCTACCATATAATTATTTACAAATATGAATTGTTACTTGTTTCCACAGGTGATTATCTCTAGAATCAGAGAAACACTTCAATACATCTAGAGATACAGGAAGCCTGTTGACAGATTTAAGAACCAATTCCTCTCCAGCCTCAGAGAGAATGGAAGGCTCTGAAAGGCAAATTCATGGGTTTTGACTTTTCTTCATAAACAGAACTGGACCTCATCTTAGTGATTTCAGTAACTTAGAGAACTCACTGAAATAATTAGCAAATTAGTTTTGCCAGCAGTGGATATTATATAAATAATTTGAAAATGTATTGATCCTGATATCATATGGTCACTTTTTAAATATATATATTGTTTTATAAGGATAATCTGAATATCTGAATTTAACTACCCAGCTTCTAAAGTCCACCTCTCTGCTAAGTCCATGCTGTATAAACCACCTTCACAGCCATATAAGGGAATTGGCTTTTGTAGGACACAATAAATTTGGCAATAAAGTAGCTATTGCAAAGGCTCAGATTACTTTGCTTTCTAAATGACTGCTTGTTTCCCCTATGTATAAAGGACAAGTATGACAGATATACTGTAGGCATGAATTGCTGGTGAACATGAACACAAGTCATCATGAATTCCTTCCACTGCTGTTAGAAGCACACATAACATACCTACACTCCAGTCCATTTCCTCCACTGCATCACCATATAAACCATGCTTGCTCTTTCCTCTGAAATTTTCTGAAGCATATAGGGCAGTATGGACATGAAGATAAGACAGGACAAGAAGAAATGGTGTATGAGTGTTCCTGGAAAACAAAACAAGCCAAAAGCACAGACCCTTAGTACATTTTATAATAAGATTTCTACAAATAAATTTTTCTTCAATAGAGTGAAAAAAAAATAAATAAAGGCTCCCTGTCCCCCTGCAAACAAACTAACACCAAAACAAAAACAAAAGATGAAAAGCAATACTGTAATTGATTACAGGGTAATTATGAATAAAAACACACCCAGTAAACATGCCACTCTTTTACTGAATTGAAAGCAAAAATAAATGACAAAATCTATCTAAATACTGTTTGCTATATATATTAAAAAAGGACTTGTTTAAATGCAGGAATCCAGCAGTTTCTGAATACAAACACCTCTCCTTATTTTACAAGTATATTTTAAAAAACCTGAATACAATTGTTGTTCAAAAAAATACTCTCAGCACTACATATCTACATGAAACACAGTTTCCTTCCTCACAAAGTCACTTGGAAGGTTATCAACCAAACTGTTATGGGGACCTGGGTCTAAGGTATATGACCAAATCTCTTTTCTTTTAAAGCTCTGTACGTGTATGCATGTGACTCTATATAACTTCAAAGTCATACTAATATAAAAATTTTTCTTCTCAGAGTAATGAACAGTCTCCATTGTCGTCTATTTAATAAACAGATACAAAAGAAAGAGTGCAATAAATAGACTCTCTGTAAATTTTGCTGTTCATGTGATCTGTCAACACGATATTTATGATCAATTCCAGAAGGTTGTGAAAGCACAGCTCAAAAAAGTACTTCTCCTTATGCATTATTCATACTACTTTACTCAAAACTGTGCCACACTAGCCAAATTTACTGCTATATGCTCTAATAGCATTTACAGTACATTATGCATATTGTAAATATCTGCTGAACCTCAAAAGCACTACCCACAAAACTTGTCTAGATCTCACCTTAAAGCACACAGTTAATGGCAGACTATTTTTAGTTTTATTTATCATATTTTCCCTCACAAATCTATGGTGGATAATACCTGTGATTCACATCAATATCAAAGGGAGGCCATGTATTTCCTCAAGCAGATGGTTCATGCACCCTCTAAAGAGGGGAGATTCAATATAGGCATGGTCATAAAAACCATTTCTTTAAAATTAACAAAAAAAATCCTAAGATTTAGAACTTGAAAACAAAGTTTTTTAGTAGAATAGATTAACCTGATATCAATACTTTCCTCTTAAAGGATTTAATCTAGTATATTTATGATCTATTTTTCCTCTCTCCTTGGCTGTATCTGTTCTTTCACAAGCTGCACGGTTACAACGTTTTCCTACTGGCATATACAGTAGTAGATAAACACAAAATGGGAAATTTTTAACTATATTGCTCATTTGGTAAATGTATTTCTGATGAGCATTTTGTCTTCATTTAAAAAAATCCACTTTTTTAGGAAACTCAGAAGAAATACAACATTCTTCATGTAGAAAATGGATTAAAAAAATATTTTAATTCACTTACAAACATTTGTGCATCAATCCTGTATTACCTTATTAATATAAAGTACTGATCCAAAAAATTTAAGACAATGTTTTTTGTCTTAACATAAAAGACACACTTTCCACAAAGTTGTTTGTTCCTATTTGATAGGTCATATATGTGAGAACTTTTCACAACTGTAGCAACAAATACCAGGAGATTCCTAAGACAATTAAAAAGGCTGAAAATATCACCAATTGAAGTAAAAAAAAGATGTACACATAAAAGTACTAAATATATGTATATATTTAATATATACATAAATGTAATACTGACCTTTCACTAGAGAATTTCACTGCAAGGCAGACGATTTTTGTTTTACAACTTGCATTTTGTAATGCCTGGGATTATGCATCCTTAAACACAGGTCACTGAATTGAGATTAATATACAAATTCTAGGGTAAAACACCACAAAAACTTATTTTGTACTTTTAACACTGCAGGTTAAATTCAGTTTTCATGCAAACTACCTTGTTCTAATGCCATAGAGTCTGCATTCTCATAACTGCCTACTTGCTTTCCTAAAAGTATCAATAGCTTCCATTACAAATGTTATTTTCAAAGTGTAATAATTCAAGTTTGTTTTGTTGTTGCAATTTTGTTTGTTTGTTGGACTCACAGAAAGATCTAACTTTATGAAGAGTCATCAAATCAATGACTGATATGAAAGGGCACTACATAATTCTCTTTTTTCCAACTAAAATTGACAGCTTTTGATTGACAGCTTGCTGTCGGGTGGAGGTGTCTCACCTATTAATATCCTACAGAAGATCAGAGGCAGCTATTTATCTCCTGCCAAAACACTTTGAGAAGAATCATAACTGAATACCTTTACTCTGACCTTGAAAATGGCATGACAATACCAGCTAGTGAGCAGAAGAGAAATTTGACAATAACAGCTTAACTCTTGAACCACTTCATAAAACAGCTCTTTTAAAAATGTATTCCCACTGTCTTTTACACAGTCTAAACACAGAAAATCTCAGTTTCAAAAGATTTGAGATTTTTTTTATCCTCACGAGTCACACAGTTTTTTCAATTTATTGAGTAGCTAGAGAGATTACATACATCTGACATGAGAATTCTCCAGGGTATTTTTAATGGATCTTGAAAACATCTTAAAGTATCACACTGCTGGTGACTCTTCTGCATTGCAAAGTACCAGGTTCTTTTTTATTGTGAGGTGTCTTTATACTACTCAGGGATTCAGCTCAGGCTTGAGCTGTAAAACACAGCTTTAAAGTAGGTGAGAGAACAATTAAAACTAATCTGACTTTGTGCTTCAAACACGAGTCTTTTAACTTTTTCCCTGCAAATCTACTCTAAATGCTTGCTGCTTTGAGAACTCCTTGAGCAATTGTTCGCTTTCCTGTGCACTCAAGTGTTACAGTTGACACCTTGCAGGAAGAACACCACCCAGAGGTGCCTGGACAAGCTCGACAGCTTGGCCCAGGATAATTTAATGAACCAACAAGGCCAAGTGCAAAGGCCTGCACTGAGTCATGTCATCCCAAGCACAAATACAGGCTGTATGAAGAATGGATTGAGAGCAGATGTGAGAGGGACTTAGGGGTGTTGGTTGACAAGAAGCTCCACATTAGCTGGCAAAATATGCACTTGCAGCCCATAAAGCCAACTGTATCCCAGGCTTCACCAAAACCAGCATGACCAGCAGGCAATCCTTGAACACTTCCAGGGATGGGGCCTCTACAACTGCTCTACCTGTTCCAGTGCTCCACCACCCTCTGAGTAATGGATTTCTTCATAACACCCAATCTAATCCTGCTTCCTTTCAGTTTTAAAACTATCACCTCTCACGATCTGTCCTTATAAAAGTTCCCTCTCCCTCCTTTTATAAATCCCCTCAAGATACTGGAAGGCTGCAGTGAGGTCTCTCTTGACCCTTCTCTTCTCCATGCTGAACAACTCAGCTTTTTCAGCCTGTCCTCATAGGAAAGGAGTTTCATCCCACTGATCGTCTTCTTGATCCTCCTCTGGACCCACTGTAAGAGGTCCACATCTTTCTTGTGCTGAGCACCTCACACTAGATGCAATACTCTAGGTCAAGAAGCAGTGTGTCAACACAAGCAGATAGAAACGTAACATTTCACCTCCTGTAATTTTCCTTTCACTATAAAAATTCTTCTTATTCAGTAACCTCCCAGTGGATAAATTAATTACTGCTTATTCCCCATGGATGCCTCCACTACTTCCAGATTAGATCACCAGTAAGACAGGGCTCTTTGTGATAGGACTGAGTGAACACACTTCATTAAACCTTCTTGTTCCTGCAGGAGGAAAAGCCAAATTTTGGCTTAGTTGTAGCAAAGCAGGACTGTTCTACATGCTAGATTTTGTTTTCTTAGCACTGCCAACAGTGCAAAAAACTCTTGTTAGTCCAAATGAATCCATAAATGAATGTTTCTGTCCTACAAACACAGGTGTCATATTTTCAATTTTTTTCAAAATCAGAAAGAGAACTACAGACCACCTGGTGATAACTTATCAGAACCAGAAAAGGTGTTGAAAATGTAACAGAGAGAAGGGGGGAAATGTAAATATATATAGAAAATCTGATTCTTTCTAGTAGATATTAAAAGTAGGATTTGTTACTACTATATCTGCATTTTTGAAAGAATTCTTCCATGCCAATAGACAAGACACTTCTACTTTTCCAATTTCATGCCTTCATTGCTCCCTTTAAATACTTAAGGTAAACAATTCACATCTGTTTGTTTTTCTCCCCCTCCTAAAGAACATTTTTGTAAGCATGGAGGAAAAAAAACACATTTATCATCTAATACAAATTAAACTCATTCCTAAACCCTCTCATCCACAAAGCTTTGGAGTCCCTTATAAAGATCTACTTCTGTTTCAGAAGTGTTCCATTGACCATTCAGTCTGCCACTCATTGCAGAACTAGCGAGGTCCCTAATCATTCTTAAACGATCTAAAGATTTAGTAAAGCCCTATATGAACCCACCCCTTCTTCCTGTTATCTTTTTGTTCAAAAGCCATAATCAGAGGTCTGAGAGAAAAGGCATAAAGATCCAGTAGAGTTGTCACAGGTTATGTTACTACATTTTTTAATATATGAGTACGTATACAGTATATGTATACAGAGATACACAGACTCTTCTTTGCAATTTTTATTTTGCTGTAAACTATAAGGAATATTCTTGTAGGATTCATAAAAACACTTAATTTGAGAACTGTAACTTCAGTACAACATGACAACTGTTAGATCTTAAGACCTAGTGATATATGGAAAAACACTAAACCACAGTCTCCTAGAGTAGGGAACAAAAAAATTGAATAGGTGTTGCAACAGTGTTTCAAGGACTAAAATAGAATCGATAAAGAGAAAATTTACAATTTATTAACTGTTATCATAAAATTTTTAAAATTATGTTTATACAGTCTATGACAGGTAAAACCAGGCATGAAAATTTTTCAAATTCACCTTCACCACAGCTTTTAAATATAATCACATTTGTATTTAAATACTGTTTTTCAGAAACTAGATTTCATTAGGATTTTAAAAAATATTATTATTACTTGTGATCAGGTATGGAAATTTCTCAGAGAGGTATTCTGTATCACAGAGTGGTATTTTTACATTGTTAATTTCTGATACGCTGGAAACTGGACTTTGGAATTTTGCAAAATTGGATTTTCTGTGCAGCTGGTCATTGAAGGGCATACTGAAGATGTATGAATGACAACCACATTGAATTTAACAAGAAATAATTAGCATCCATTTGACTTTCAAATACAATGTAATACCAAGAGAGCATTCTGATAGCTTACGACATGTAAACACACTTCCTCTCAGGAAAAAGCAATTTGAATTAACATACACAGAGCTGACCTGCCCACTTACAATTAGGGTAAGCAACTAAACTACTACCTGTTTTCACAGACTGGATCTGACACTTGTAATTGCATACATTCTTTTCCAGTTCCATTTTTGGGCTTTGAAGTTTCTATTTGCTTTCTTTCAGTGTATTAAGGAACAAACAAAAATTGTAATATGCATGCACTGGACTAAGGAAGATAAAATACAATACCTCCTCTCCAAAATCCAGACCAAAGTAAGTACAACAGCACATAGCTATACACTACAAAGACATTATAAGACTTTAAAAATACAAATTCTGATGATTATATAGAATCACAGGCCAAAGTTGGACATCCAGCAGTCTGAGGTAGTAGCTCTGAAGATCCCTCTCCTTATTTTGCTAGGAATCAAAACCTCTATAATTTTGTGAACTTTGTGCCCAAACAGCCTCCAGCCACCACAGCACCCACCAGTCTTTCTCTGTTCACAGAGAGCAGGTCCAGCAGGGCCCCTCCCCAGGTTGGTTCATTCACCAGCTATGTCAGGAAGTTGTCTTCCATACACTCCAAGAACCACTTACACAGTTTCCTGTCCACTGCACTGCACTTCCAGCTCTGGTAAGCTGAAGTCCCCCTCATGAAAAAAAGGCCAGGAATTGTGAGACTTCTCCCAACTGCTTATATAATATTTTGTCTTCCTCTTCATCCTGTCTGGGTGGTCCATAACATACTCCCACCATGGTATCTGCCTTGTTGGCCTATCCCCTTGTTGGCCTATCTTACCCATAAACACTCCAGCTTATCGTTACCATCATTAAGCTCTGGATGATCAAACCCTCCTTAACATAAAGGTCTACCCCTCCGCCTCTCCTTCTCTGCCTATTCCTTCTGAAGAATTTTATGTTTATACATGGTAAGAAGTGACAAAACTGAAAATTACTGAGAAACAGCCAGAAAAGAGAATGTCTGGAAGTCCATCCCCTGAACTCTGAAGAACTTATAGAAGTATTATAGGCAATAGGTAAATAAACTTACATAGATGAAACACGAGAAAATGAATATATATTCATATACATTGTATATAAATATAGCATGGAAAAAAGCTTTACAGGAAATAACAGTGCTGTTGAAGATAGGAACTTCATAATATATATATTGTAAGATATTTAACCAACTAAAAGACATGTGGTATCTGATGATTTTTATTTTGATGATAAAATGTGTATTTAGAACCAGGTAAGGTGAAAACTTGAATTCTTTAACTTCAGGATTGTTTGCACTCTGATATAATTGTGCACAAGGATTAACAGTGTACATGACTGAGTTTGCTACTTAATGTATCAGCTAAAGAAAAGGAGACTGTGTGAAAAATTCAGTGTTCAAACATGTGGCTAAAGGGCTGAAAGAACTGGAATGACACAAATGCTGTCAAGCACTGTAACTTCCAAAAAGTGGCCCTTCACTTCTGCAACCTGGCTGCCTCTTGGTGGCCATCCACCTACAAATGTCCAAAGTCAGTGGTTTAGTCATAAAAGCAATGGTCTACTGGAGCTCTGGAGTTAATAGGCATGAACTCTTATCATGTCAGAACCAGCGTGTGAAAGCAAATATTGATTTTGTTGCTCACACTAATACATGGGGCAGATCAATTCAGTGAATATTAATCTAATTACTCATATTCCCAGGAGTAAGGTTTATGGTCATATACTTTGTACGTGGATTCATTGAAGGGCACAGTTAAGATTGCTCAAATGCCCTAATTGCTTCTTAATACTTTAACATGTTTGGATATTCTCTAATATAACATTGACTATGAAGAGTCTGGGTTATAATTCTCACTGTAATTGCAGCACTCCTGTAACAAAGTTTATTGTAAATTATGAATATGTGCTATTAACCTTTACTTCAATTTAACATCACTGTTGTCTGAAAACTACACTGACATTTGGGGCCAAGTGCCTAAATGATATAAAGCCACTTACCTTCAGGTGGGTCAACAAAGCTATGGTGACTTAGATGATACATTATTTTGCCAGCTCTAAACACTGGAGTCAAACAACAACACTAATCTACATGATAACACTGCACATTACACATATTAATACAGTTAAAAGAGTTACTAGTTTTCTACCATTGATTTTCATCTTGAACTCACTTATTTTGAGGCAATCACTTCATTGTCATGGCATTGAAATCAGTGAAACATTCATAGATACCAAAACAGTATCACAACAGGCACTTTATATACTTTATTATTTATTATTATATCATTATATTATTATATATTAATATAATTAAGATATATATATTATATTTATATGTAAATAATGGAAGAATATACCAACATATAGTTAATGTACTTGAAATCACCAAATACTTGGTCAGTAAGCAAGTAATCTTTCAACAATTTTCAAATGTGTTTGTTCCAGTGTTTGCAATAACAATGTACTTCACTGTTAAATTAGTTTCAATATATCTGAGAAGGCAGCTTTATATCTATCTCCATTGCCAAGAGGAAATAAAGATGGTTTAGTTAATGTATAAATACTTGTGAGAATGTTGATTGTGGGGAACACTTACTCATTTAAGGAAATTTCTTATAAAAAACATTTTTTCAGTATAATGTGTAGAAATTGCCACATCAAATATTCATAAGGATAAAAATCACAAAAAATTGCAGTATGAGACCAAGATTTTAGATAAACATTTTTTCTTGCTAACAACTAGAAGCAGCTGCTCTGTACAGTCATTAAGTCTAGAAAATTTAGCCACAGATTCTTGGTACATGTTTGCATCAGCAATGATACCATAAGTATGTATTCACAGAAACTAATGCTACATACTTTAAAGAATAGTAATTCAGGGATGTGGAATAGACATTCAGAATAATAGTAATTCTATACCTTAGAATATGATTTTACCTTGATTTAGTATTTTTAAAAATGCTGCAAATTGTGTTGAAAGTGGTGGAGAAAAATACATGTGCATATTTTGTTCCATA
>JANRGV010000051.1:91920501-91946111 GCA_024734035.1 Alethe castanea | reverse complement strand
GAGCAGGACAATCCCTCCCTTGCCCAGCTGGCCATGCTGTCCCTGATGCCCCCAGGACAGGGCTGGCCCTCCTGGCTACAGGGCTCTGCTGGCTCATGTTCAACTTGCCACTGACCAGGACCACCAGGTCCCCTCCCTGCACTGCTCTCCAGCCTCTCCTTCCCCAGTGTGTCCATACATCCAGGGTTGCACCATCCCAGGTGCAGGATCTGGCACCTGCCCTCGTTGAACTTCATATGGTTGGTGATTGCCCTGTCCTCTAATTTATTGAGGTATCTGCAGGGCTTCACTGCCATCAAGGAAGTGAACAGCTCCTCCCAATTTAGCATCATTGCCAAGTTCATTTACTACAAACATTTCCAGCCCTGCATTGTTTATGAAGATGTTGAAGAGTACTGGAGCTAAGATGGAGCCCTGTGGAACCCCATTAGTGACAGGTAACCAGTTTGATGTCACCTCATTCCCTATAACCCTTTGCACCCGACCCATGAGCCAGTTGCTCACCTGTCACATGATGTACTTATCCAACTGTGTGCTGGATAATCATCTGACTACTACAGACATATGCATCTTTACAGGAGCAATTAAATGAAAGTCTTTCAAACATCTCTTCCCAACTGAATCCTCTCAGCATTTTTATTAACTTTGATTAAGCAATTTATCTGTAAACTACTCTTTTAATGTAACAGAACCCTTTGAGAAAATGCTTAATATACTTTATCCTTGAAGATACAGTATTTTCTGATGAAATAAGCAACATTTAAAGATACTGGCCTCATTAAAAAAATGCTGTGTTATCCTTAAGCAGTATGCAAAAAAAGGAAAGAAAATTACCTTGCTTAACTGAATGCTTGAACTCCAAAAATTTCTCTGAAGTCATAAAAAAATCACAATGTAAACAAAATAGAGAAAACCCTGCCCTCCATAAGATTCTGCAGAGAAATTTATTCAGCTTAGTGAGAAACAAATTAAAAAATAGTAAGCTTTTAAATTTTAAGAAATGGCAAAGTAACATTATGTGCAATTGATTATTTTCTGGTGTTAGTTTAAGATTTGCTAAATTCTCTCAATTAATTCCTCTTTTACAAGTTGGTAATATCTGCTGAATCTTTGATGTAAGATAACTGCTTTCCTGAAACTTTTCATTATATTTCAGTATGTATCTTAACTATATACATACAGGAAAATCTATAATTGAGTAAAGTTCATTGCAGCAAAGAATTTTCACTTAATATAAGCTGGGAAAAACATTAAAACAAATAATCATGTTTCTTAAGCTAAAATAATTTATGAATCTGAATTAAACAGAGATGAAGCCACAGAGCCCCTATCAGATTTAAGTTTAGTTTAAGTATCTCTCTAAAATGGTCTCTCAAGAATTTTCTACTTTTGTCTCAACTAAATTACAGAACTTAAAAGCAGCACTAACAAATAATAAACATTCTTTCTGGTAGCAAATTATAACCTGAATGGACTAAAATATAATATTTTGTGATATAATATCATTCTTTTATTTGTAATAAAAATCCTATATTATTAGATACACACATTAGAGCACATACATTTTTACCCTACTACTGTTTCACAATATTCTCCATTAGCCAAACGTTCATTAAAAAGTTGATTTTGGTTATGGGCTCTGGTCAGCAATGTAAGAAAAAGATCCTTGAGATAAGACAAGTAGCAATACTATTTGCCAGTTATGCACCATCCTGAGAATGAAAAATCTTAAAAAAAAAAAAAAAGCCAATCATGAGTAACTAACTACTAGCAACTATGTCATGTCTCTGCCTGGATAGATATAAGTATCCAAAACAATTAAAAGAAATTTTTCTTACATACTTTGAAGGCTTAGCTAAATTCAGCCATGATATTTAGCTTACTTAATCATTTTGAAAGATGTTGAGTCAGGGTTTTTTTTAATATCCACAGATGTTGGGTGAATGATTATTTTTGACAATGTCTTCCTCAAGAGTGTCAAATGGACATATGGAAGAACTTATGTGCCTAAAATTTTGCACTTTAGAATTATGCAAGCAGATAAGGACTGTAAAGTTCTGCAAGACTATGACTCTTACATATAAAATTAGCAGTTTGGCTATATCCATTTAAACTGGACAACATAGAAACCACAGCTTCATCCCACTGACTGGTTACAAAATCTTCACCTTTGCCTAACTGCAGCCAAACTAGTCTCCTTTGAGTTTTCCTTCATATTCATTGTAGTGTTTTAAAAAAATTTAAGTAGAAGTTCTAATTACAAGTAATATTGGACTACAACACTCAACTTCACCAACACACTGCCTTCATAGGAATAGTGCACAGATCTGAAGGTTGGTATTTAAGTCTTGGTGTAAGTCATTGAAAGGACAGTACCACAACCAGCCACTTAACACTGAATTTTATTTCTCAATTTGAAAGCAGTTTCTAAACCCTTTTCACTGAAATAGTAGCCTTTGAATGTCTATCGGAACAAAATATGAAACCAAACAGAACAAAACAAAACAAAACAAAACAAAAACAAACCTAAACAACTTAACCCCAACCAAAACCCACCTCTCTCCCTTGAATTACTTAACAGAATCTTCTGGAGTCTGCCAAGATCAAAGCCTTGGATTTTATAATACTATGTTCTTCTACCTATAATCACTTTTCTAGACAGAGTGGTTTTCCAGAGTAAATTGCAAGGAAATGGCCAGTTAATTTTAATTTGCTACATAAAGCTAGCAAGTAACACATCAACAAAATGACCCAATATGTTATGCTATTTCCAAAATGATGCTTCATTTAAAGAAAAAAAAGCATTTGAATTAGTTTGTTCTCAAAGAGTTACTATTTTTATATTGTTATTTATACTTCCATAATGATAACACTTAAGGAGTCTCAATATAGCTGATTGTACCAGATAGAAAAATTAAGACAAGACTAAATTCAATCAGTAGTGACTTTATCCTTGTAGAATTTAAGTACCTATATGGTCCACAGCAAATAGGCACTCATGGTGCAAACCAATCCATGTGAACTTATTCATCTTTAAGTTAGGCATTTAGTCTGAGCTAATTACCTAAGCTTTCCTTTTAATTAATAGGAACATACAGGCACCTTAAGAATTTCTTGTTAAGACTGGTATAAATAAATTTTGGAAGAGAAGCTCATGACCTTTTTCCACAGACTAGAAAGACTTAACACCTAGTTTAGGCTAGATTTATACAAAAGTAATAGTTACATTAAATAAATCCCACCCTGTTGATGGGTTGCCTGTATGCTCTCAGCATGAATATGAGAAAAACATCTTTTTGTAATAAACAAACATGAAGTTTTTCTAGTAGTATGATGTGCTCTACCAACCTTACTGGTGTAACGGTTTCTTATTCTGTGGTAATTCCTACTGGAAATCTAAGAACTGGGGACATATTCCAATGAGTATTAGTAGCAAAATTTTCTTCCAAGGGATTAATTTAAGTATTTTTCCTTCCCAGACTGTATAGCAATATGATGAATATTACATCTTAAATACTTTATTCTTTCATTACTCTAAAACAAAGAGATAAGACTGATTGATCCAACAGCAATAATTATTTTACAGGAATATTGGTAATTCTCTAATTGAAGTCAGCTATAGCCAGCATGTGTTTAAGTTACAGTCGCAAATCTGTTTGGAAAAATAAACTTTATTTTGACACATTTATAAATGAACAGAGTTTATTCAAGCAGGATGATATATCAACAAGCTCTTGTCAGAGGTGACCAGCCAACAGACTGTGAGCTCAGCCCGACTACTCACTGCCTACTTTCCTACAAGCAGCATTCACAAGGCAACCAAATCAGCCTATGATTCGCCAGTGATCACTAGATCCTGTTACTTTCCTTCATGGGGTCCTTGTCAAAGAAGAAAAAAAACATTCCAGTTCCTGATACATGGTAAGAAAAAGTCTGTTACTGTCCATGGGCACTGTTCAGCAAGTCACCCGGGCACTGAACATTATGGTCATGACACCACTCACATGTACAAGTATCTTACATGTTCTCCTGATCCCTATCATCCCATGGGAAATTCATTCATTCTAATCATGGAACAGTGATGCACATGTCTGTCCTGTCACATAAGAGGCAGAAGAAGAGGTAGGTTGTTTTGACAATGGAGAGGCACGCCAGGGGATACCTCTATGAGGACAGGCCAGGAGCTGCTCTGTGCTGAACTCAGTCAGTTCCAGTCAGCTCCGCAATGGACCCACGGATTCACAGGTGGGCCCTTAGGCAAACATAGTTAAGGAAGTGCAAGAATACTGGGGGGGTGGGGAGGAACAGAGAGAAAAGGCTGTGAGGAGCAGTGGGAGAGTAGGAAGAGGAAAGAACAAAAAGGCCAGAGCAGCAGAAGTGTCCCACACTGGATCAGGAACATGCCCAAAGGCACTGTGGTCTGTGGAGCAAGGAGTAGCATAGGGTAACAGCCAAGCACTGACTGCAACCTTGTGTGCCACCAGTGCCTGGGACTGTGCACAACCTACAGCAGCAGCACAGCAGGAGCAGATGCCTGGAATGAAGGTGTGGAGACTAGGAAACTGAAAGAGAGGAAGCTGAAACTGAACCTGGGAGAGTGGGAGGAAAACTGCTTTTCCTGCAAGATTAAATGTTTGTCCTTTTTTTTGTTTTGTTTTGTTTCTCAGTACTCCAACCAATTAAATATTTATGCTACTCATCAATAAATTAACTTGTATTCCCCAAGTGGTTTTGCCTATGACAGGGATTTTCCTGACTTTATTTCACCACCAGTTTTCTCACTTGCATTTCTACTAATTTTTCCCCTTATCTCTGGGGAAGGAAGGAGAGAAGGCAATGAGTGAGCAGCTGTGTGAGTTCTTGGCTGTTAACCAGGGCCAACCCATCACATTTAAAATGAAAAGGAATAAATGGATCCAATGGCAAATTACTTTCACTGATTACCAGGACACAAAAATTTATCTGCTGTTATTGAATCCATCTAGAGCTAAAAGTGAACTTTTTTACCAGGGAGAGAAATGGCAAAGCTTATGAAGCAAAAAATAACTTAAGACCAACTGACTTATGGTGTTGCTGTTATAAGCAGGAGGCTCACAGGACATAAACAAACAGCTTCTCCTTCCTTTTAATTTGCATGGGTAAGAGACATTAAAAATAGACAAGCAGTTGCTTATTAAAGACCAAGCTCCTTCTCTACAGTTTCTAAAACCAGAAAATCTGGTTTATGTTACTTTTGTCCTACAACTAATATTCATGGAATGTTGTTCTCATTCTGCAAATAGTTATGAATGAAATTGTTTGGAATTTTTTTGAAAAAGTGTTTCTAGCAGGGAAAAAAAAAAGCAGGCTTAAACAAAACAAAACAAAAGCTTGGTTTTTTTTCTTTTTTAAATGAAGGAATTTTAGAAATGAAATTGTTCTCCCTTACTTTTAAACATGAAAAATAGCCTGTTTAGCACTTACAAGGTGAAAACAAACCACTTTCTTTTGGGCTGGGAGATATTTTTACTGCATTACTTTGCCTTGGATAAAAGATTAACTCTCAAATTACTCAATTTTTAGCACCTAACGCAAAATTAAAACAAAGATAATAGCTTAATTCATTCACCATTTCTATTTTCCCCCCAAGTAACATAATGAAAAAAGAGCTTCAGACAAGGGGGGAGGAGGCAAGTAAGATGGTAAGTAATTTTCTAACCACCTTTAATGAAGAGATACTCCACTAGCATTATTCACTAAACAATAAAAGTATGAAACAGTTTAAAAAGAAAATACAATCACTGCAAAACAAAATTGAAAACAATATGTAAGAATCATGAAATTAGGAGGTCTTACAAACTAGGAAAATGTTTACCCTAGGAAGAATATTTATACAATTAGGAAAAGAAGGATGATGAGTGGCTACGCAGCAAACTACATAGAAAAAGAGTCTGCTAAAAAATGTGCCAGACAAAAGGCAAAGACTTTTACAAAATAAGACATATACACATTAACCAAACCTGTATCCAAATTCCAAAGATTTGACCCATTACTAATTTTAATAATTCTACAAAAGAATAACTGACTTTCCCATCAATTAAAAAAAATTGTGACTATACTTATATTGGCAAAATATTTGAGGGATAGACTTTAAACATCATAGGATTAAGTAAAAATTAAAATGAATGTCTTAAACTGAAGGATATCTGAAACAGCAAATAATTCTAAGACTAAAAATATATGTCTACAATACAAGAAGAGGCTAAGTGGATCTTAGATACAGACAGAAAATAAAAATACCTGAATAAACAGTGTAGAAATGCAAATACTGTTTTACAGCAATACAGAAAAACAGCAATTTAAGTCAGAGGTATCCAAGTTTGTTCTGACCTGTGTTAGTAGAAAACTCTTGCTCCTTCCCTTCCTTACCCCTCTTCTTTTTCCCTAGTTCTTTACTCCTTGCTTACATAGGAACACTATGAAACTTGTAAATCCCTGCTGTTAAAACAGAACAGCATTTTTTTTGCACATAAGAGTTAAAGCAAAATCCCAACATGACAAAATGAAAATTATCAGCAGCTCAAAACTACAGCAATTTATTTCATTTTCCCCTTACTTTGTACAACATTTTAAGATCATAAATAAACTAAAAGGTATTCAGAAAACACATTTTTCTATTTTCTCATGGTACACCTTTTCTTGTGGTACACCAGCATTAGCTTTTCCATTAACATTTGAAAGTTTCTCAGTAATAGCTCCAGGGGTCTCATTATCTTTTGACTTCGTCTGGAGCATGCTGCCAGTATTTCTGAAGCAAATAACTTGCTTTTCCTATTGTATGAGAATGTTTTTAAATAAGTTTTTTAAGAAAAGATGTTTTCCTTTGCTTTGTGCCTTCAGGTACAACACAACCTTATGTTTTTAAAGGATGGATTCTGTTCATCGATGAGAAAGAACATATCAATTCCTCTGTTCAAAATGCTTTTTTTCAGGACAATACTTCACTGCTATTATTGGACAACTGCTATACTAGAGAACATACCAGTTGTCTATTATAATAATATAGGAGACCTGGAGATGTGATGCTAAGAGTTGCTTTTTTAAGTGACTAACCCATGTCAATAGCTTCTAATCTTCTTCATCATAATAGTCAGTTCTGTCAGCAATGCACAATATTAATAATAACAGAGAAAAACAGATCTGTTTGAGCTCTGTACCCTAAGATTTCCTTGTGAGTATGGCTAGTCAACTGATTCTTTAGCATGGTAGACAAAAGGAAGAGGACATGTTTGCACCAAATTTGGAACATTTGTCCAGGATGCAAAAAGAAAATCCAAAATCAGTATTATTACACACCTGAAGCTGTTCAAACTTGTGTACTCAAAGCCTAGAGTGCCATAGCCACAATTCTTGTTAAGCACTTCTTTAAAAGCCATCTCAATTGTCCTGTAGTCCTCCTCTCAACTAAACTTCTCACCTAAACTACTTTTATTTCATTCCTCCTCATCCTCAAACTTCCGCTCATAGTGAAGAAGCCACCCCACAAACTCTTCTGCAATTCTAATCTTTCCAAACCATGCCCTACCCTATTTCAAATCCCTTCTTACTCAAGAATCCTGTATCAGTGTGCCATTGATATAAACTGAGGCTAAATACCTTTTGGCTGCAGTGTCTCGACTCCTCCAAATCTGCTTGCCCAGGTGCTGCTATTGTCTCTGCCTCTCTAGCACTAGTCACTGCCCTCAGTGCTGCTGTGTTTCGCTGCCTGCCTCCTCCATGACTTCCCTCAACACAGGCTCTTCCAGGGACCAGCAGTACACAGTGCTCCCTACTGGCGACTGAGACTCTCTCCGTGTTAGCACAGCCTCAGCTGTTGGACTGATGAGGCTTTAACACAGGTCTTACTGAAGTCCACCTACAGAGCATCCTAAGGGCAAAAGCAAAATACATGTTTATGAGAACACAGGATGGATGGAATACATATTAATGAGTCATTACAAAACTGCATAGCAAGCAACATGTATGGTCAGATTCTGTTCCAACACTTGTTGTGGTTATATAGGCTTCTCTTTCATCTTCCTTCTTCTTGTCTCAGTATGGCTGCTCAAATGCAATTTTTTTGTTTAAGCCAGGCAGATACAACCTATCCAGAAGAGATGATTTTTTCCTTACCTTTTACCTTTCTGTTACTCTTTGCCATTCTCCTCTTTCTCAGAGATTCCTCTTAGAGATACTCTCCCCTCAGTAGCTCTGTTTACACCAAGTTTGCAAGTTGAACTTGTATGAGGTTACAAAGGAAAATGTTAGATTTACTTAATATCCCTTTAAAAGTTACTTCCACCTTTGAACTGAATGGACTATTTCAGATTACATACACTGCACATGAACCAGTTCAAAACTACAAACTTACTTCAGAACATACCCCCCTATAAAACTATTTAACAATTCATTTCCATTTGATCCTTGAAACAGACTCCATAATCAAAATTACATACACTTTTAACATTATTTTTTAAACATCCAGAGCTTAAGTGCTAAGAAAAAAACTGCTGTGGCACAGCTGGAAAATCATCTAGTTCATAAAGACCCTGCTTTCTATTTTCTTCAAAATGCTTTCACAATTCAAATAATGCTTATACTCCTTTTAATCTGTTCAAGGCAGGGAATGTTCTACTCCATTGCAATACCTGATAACAAAGTGCATTATGTTGCAAAATAATTTGCCACTGTATTTGATAGTATCTTAAAGACATGGGTGTATGGTTTCAGCAACCTCCTTTTCATTGCAAAAAATACAAGCTAACGCAGAAAAGACAACATTGAATATGTTATTATTTCTCATAATTGCTAACTTCCTGCCATGAAGAATTTCTTTGAGCTGTGAAAGATTATGAACTCCAACTACATATTACCCCAATGTTTTCAATTAAACTATATATAAATTACAGACTTTTGGGCAGAAAGGGTGTTTTACCTTGCAGCACGGACTTGTTTCAGTTTTTGCCTCTCCTATGCAAACAAGATGGCTGTGCACTTATCAGTATATGGGTACAAAGTCCAGTCATACTAAGTGAAACATAAAGGTGGAGGGGAAGAAGGACAACACTGAAAAAGGTAAGTTATATAAGATTGACAGTATTTCTTGATAAGACACTGCTTCACTAATACGAAACAATCTCAGCATGTTCTCATAATGGATATATACATATGCCTAACCAAGATGCTTTTTTTAGTTTGTTACTGAAGATCTCCTGTTACTTTTTTGTGAATTTGCACTATTTTTGGAAAACAAGGGCTGTGCCAGAATCTCAGGTATATTTCTGCCTTCTGTACACATGGGAAGCATTACTACAGAATATCTACGTAGCAACTCTGGCCAAGCTGCACTGAAAACCTTTTAAAGTGTAATTTCAGATCAGTGTTTTTCAAACTTTTCCACTGGAGGCATAGAATATTTTGAGATTCCCTTTTTATAAATAGCATACACTAGAGCCCATCCTAGTTTCTTTAATATGCATTGTCTTAGAAACTGTATGTGCTACCAGAAAATTATTGCTTCCAGAAAGCCCAAGGACCATAAAAAAATAATGAAAACTCATTCACTGAACTTCAAAAAGTCCTAGCTAGCTGACATATTACCTTCCTTCTCAGCTATTGTCCTCCTCACCCCAATTTATGTATGTCACAAGGAAATTTGATCAGGAAAAGAAAGATGGGTCTCCAAAGATGTGTGACAACCGCTGCTGAGGAAACTTAACAGAATTCAAGCCTTACAACCTAAGTGTGAAATTTTACTTTTCTTCCAGGCAAAACCTAGGAGCTCACAATGATGGTGAGAAATCGTCACTTGGAAATTGAACCAAGATTTTTGAACAGCTGCCTAAATGCAAAGTTTAAATTACATTTTTCTGTGGTTCAGGAAATCAGTACAGCAAATCCTGAGCTTTCTTCTGCATTTTTTCTCTGTCTCTCTTAAAATAACATTCTACTTTAACTTTGAAAGAATTCTCTATCTCAAATACCGACAGGAAAAGCTAATCTTAAGCCTTTGAAAAACTGCACTATTGTATTCCATTTATTCAAAGCTTTAACAAGTGAGTATAAAGACAATTTTAAAAAACCTTGTCAATCTTTCTAAAACAAATAGCAAATTACTTTTTAATCCCTTTGATTAATGATATTTTTAGATTAATAATATTTTAGAAGGTACTAAAAAAACCCTGTACATAGACAAAAGAAGCAGTACTAGAGATACAACAGATAAGAAGCAACATCCACTCGCAAAACACCATTTCTTGCACACATTCACTGCAACTCTTAAATGCATAATAACTACTTACAGTAAATTTCATTAAATTATTATTAAGTGACATTAATTCAAAACCTTGTGATTATGTAAATTAGAAGAAAGTAATGATAAAACAAGGATATGTATGACAAAATATAGATAAAATGAATGAAAAATTGTCTATGCTAATTAGCATGACAATTCAAGGCATGCGATACGGAAAACCAAAATGCAACGTATAAAGATCTATTCATTCTAACTGTAACAGTATGCAAAAGATTACAATGAGTTAACGAGTGAAAAAATAAACATCCTCACATATTCAAATTAGAGTACTGAATGAAGACTGAATAGAGGGGGTTTGCTTGTTTGGTTTTCTTTTCCATGTTTGATTAAACGCCACTAAACGGTGCTAAAGTGACAATTACTTGCTGAATTCAAAGCCGAAGGAGGAGTGAAAACTGAAATGCCAACAGAGAGGCCTGCATTCAGCCATGCCCAATAAAGTACTATGTTACCCAGTAATGTATTCTCCAACAATCTATGTTACTTAATGGATTATATTATTCATTTTGGCCAACAGGTGGTTTTATGGTTTGGGTTTTCTTTTTCCACACAGATATGAACACAGAGTCGAACATGAATACAGAGTCCATTTTTTTTTCTTCCATAATATGTTAGAAAAAAAAAATTTTAAGGTACTTTGGACTTCTGGTCAGAAATGAGTCCATATCTACTGATTTGTTTATGAATATTTAGATGTATGAAAGAGTCCAATTTGTTGAACTGGTAAAGGACATTATGTTTTTAATTAGTGTTTGGGATGAAAAGGAGGAAGAATGATGCATGACTCAATATACTGGAATTTAGTGGTAAGGCAGAGCTGCAGCAAGGCAAACCCTTTGTTTCAGTTCATCAAAACATCTCTGCCCAAGTTCTAGAAGTTTAGGATCCAACTTTACGACACCACTATGTTCACTAAATGTTCTTGAACACTAAATGTTCATTTACCACATACAGTACACTGTTCTGGTGAAAACAAAATATGATACACTGTTATCTTAGCCTGCATGGATGCTGCTGCACATGTAAATACTTCTGCTTCCACATAATTCTGCTAAACTTGTATTTTGCTTAGATTCAAATGAAACATACCTGCAACAGAGCTAAAATGAACCGAAGGGTATTTTTAACTTCTCATCATAGTGAAACCCAAGGAATATAGCTAATATCAAAGGATATTTTTGAAAGACATTTACCCAGAATTAAAAGATAATGGTTTTGTTTTTCTAGGAACTTTGTACAAGTTGGGTAATTGGATTCTAGAGAACATGAACAAATCTTCAGTGAAAAAAGATGCTTAAACTTCATTCTTCAGCTTAGTCCAAAAAAAAAAACAAAAAACAGTGCCAAGTTTCCCTCCAAAAATTCCGTAGTCATGTAGATATCTTGATAGTCATTACATGAAGTTGTGAAGTCTGTGGCTTGCAGTTCTGAGGAAGCTCCAAAGGCTTTTATACACAGAACTCTATGATACCGTCTAAAGGTTTTGGTCTAAAGGCTTTTTTAATGATTGTGATTAACTTTTGTTAAGACTTACATATGGAAGTTTAGCTGGAAGAATGTGTTGGCTATGCCATGCAAGAATAAAGATTCAGGTTTTGTAGTTGCTATAACCATAGTTCCTGACTATCAAATAATACTGGTCTAAGCTACCACGAGTCATAAACAGAATAGGATTTTTAAAGAAAGATGGGCTTGAATAGGTAGGAAAAATATTTTTCATTTAATCTACAAGGTAATTTATTTTATTTCCTGGATATGATGCAGTCAGAAAAAGCATATGGATATTCAGGTCCTCACATTTTGCCAGGTCCTTCAAGAATCAACAATCATCCAAATACTGAAAGATTGAAATCAGGCAAGGTTTTACTTTATTTCCACCAACTCCAGAAAGTATCAGTGCAAACATCACCCTAGCTGATGCTGGTAGAAACTTGGTGACAAGTATGCCACATCCTGAGTGAAGCTCTATGTCCCCCGAAGCCTGTAAGCTTTCCTCCATGCTCTGCAACTCCAGAATACACCCTAACCATGCCCCATTTCACTACCACAACACAAGCTTAGTTTTGGCACAGCACATTAGGATATATAGCCATCTTAATGTTAAAAGTCTTGTTAATAGCCTTTGGAAAATTGCATTAGTCTAATTTTTCCAGATGAGGGCATAATTATTGGCATATAAAGGAAAAGTCAGTGAAAAACAGATTACGGAGCTAGGCTGTCAAACATAGTCATTAATATAATACTTATCCCTTTCTGCTTGTAGCAGTCACTGGTCTAAATGACACATACAACATTTCTGCAACAGGGATACAACAATTCATTCTGTAGCACAGATTCTTGCAGATATCTGCCTCATTAGGCTTGCATGATAGTAGTTTTTCATACTTGAAAAAAGCGTAAAGAGATTTTGAACTGTATGAAGAGGTAATAAGCTCTTAATGGGTTAGAGATACTGTCCCTGATCTCTTTCACTGAAGTATGATACTGATTCCTCTTAATTAGTAAAACTACATATAGAAGAGAACTGTAAAGAAAATTTTAAGTTGGACAAATAGCAACAAAAGTTTTGAGCTTTTCGCTTGGTACAACCTGACTAATCAGCAGTCAAAACCAAACCATGGCAAAGACAGTAATTCAGCTCATACGTTAAATCAAAGGTGTTGATGTATCTGGGACTAAATCAGCAGTCTAATAGCAAAAAATGACCTTCCATTTGCCATCTATAAACCCCGCAGCTACAATAAATGTACCTGCATGCTGGACTTCTTTGAGGATACAGAAAACATAATATGCTGAAGAGCAATCAAAATGTTAAAAGCTTCAGAAACCATAACTTACAACAAAAGCTTGAAGAAAGGAAATTTGTAAAATAAAAGAGCAGAGGAAAAACATACAATATCTTAGTAGAGCAAAAGATTCACTGAAAGATTTAGAAAATTTTAGGCATAATGTTTGGACAGAAATTTTAAGCCTGTACAATTCTATTGCAAAGAATTCATCTAGATCCTGAATGTCTCTTGTGGTCTTACCTCTATGTAAGCACATGAAATGAAAATCTAAGACTCTTGCAAACCTGCAGTGTCACTGTAATCAATCATTCACCTTACAGAGCTAAAGGTGAAATGTTTGAGATTACCTGATTAAGTGGAGCTAGCTGTCTTAGGGGAAAAAGTCAGGGCCTGATTGGCTTGACAGCACTTGAACTTCATTGCATTCTTCTAGGCATCCCTAATATCTAACCATCTAACTGTATCAGTATTTGCACTGGTGTTACTTGTTTCATAAATATTTTACGAAAACAAGTGTCTGCTACTGGTCTTCTACAAAGAACATCTCAACTACAAGCCTAAAATAACAAAGCTACATCATTTCCTCATCTGTTTTGTTACAATACATTGAACCTAATTCCTTAAGGTAGGTAAACATAAACTGAACTTAAATAAGTGGACAGCCTAGTGATGGGACTATTTCCTCACCAAAAATTAATCAGTGTCTTACACGGCAGTGGTCACAAAGCGTATTTGCCATTGCCTGTGCACAAGAGCATGTTCTGAGATACACTACCAGTACATTTGTGTGTCTGTACGTGGGAACAGGAAAACAGTACAGTAGCTTCTGGGGAAAGAGAATTCAAAAAATTGAATGATGACTTGGTTGGGAGGCATACTAAACTCCAGCAGCCAAGGAAAAGTCCCAACTCCCATAGTAAGGAACATCTTGGATGTCTAACACAACTCTGCTGCAACGGGGACTCAAGAAGCTGGCTAATTCTGCTTGGCACTGCCCCTGCTCCTCTTTCCAGCATTTCTACTTCCTGATCAGAGTTGCTACTTCATGTGTGTCAGCACAGTACTACTGCTTTTCTGCCTAGATAGTTCTAGAAGCTGAGACCACCAGAATCACAGCAAAGAAAGAAAGGTCACGGTATGATAGCTGGCCTCCAGCTGCCTCCCTGCACTCCCCAGGCTGTCAGCATGTTCTCCCTAATCATGCAGACATTCTGGGCTGAGTGTCAGCCACTTCATTAACTTCTACTTAATTCTTCCGGATAGACACAAACTTTTAAGGGCACACAGCCACAGAGCAGGCAGAATGTCTGAGCTCTGGAGATTCAACTCCACAGCTTGTTGCATCCCAAGTAGGGAACATGCATATAAAACCTGAACATGGAGCAGCATGACAGATCAGTGGCTTAGAGACCTTGTGACCCTGCGAATCGCAATTCTTTCTCTCTCTTCTCCATCTGAAGATCTAATTACCACAGCCTTTGAAAAGGTTGAGTTTAGGAACCCAAAACTGAAAGGGACCACTGGAAGGATGACTGCATTCAGTTTCACCTTTACTGCCAGCAGCCAAGTGATAGATGATTTGCTCAGAAAGGTTCACAGAATGTGCATTCCACATGTCAGTACAAACACAAAACTTTTACTATAATCTGTAACAATCAAACTGTACTAAAATGAACAAAAAAGCAATTAAATCCACACGCAGACAAAAAAATAAAGACAAGTTAATAACAAATATTTTAGGTTCCTGTAGCAATGGGAAGTTAGATAAATAAATGAAAGTTACACAGCAAACAATATCACAGGAAAAATAAAGCAGGATACAACACTTCATATCTAATCAGAGGATGCAATCTCTTCTGTCCTAATCTTTCTGATAGTTTAAGGCTAAACAGGACACAGCTATTCAGCACTCAGGATTTTCATTACAATGACGCTGCTAATCACCTGAACAATTTGCCTGTGTGCAGCCAATATTTTATTAGAAGACCAAAAAGTATGTCAACAAGCTAAGTCACAATCCATAAAGGAGAGTAAATGGTTCTCAGTGACCTTAAGAGAAGCAAAAATGGCCCTAAAGCATGATATTAAGGCTTCCATTCCCAGCTTCAGAAACTTTGTTCTGTTGGGCAATCCCATCAATAAACACAGCAACTGACATCTAAAAATACCAAAGCATTACTCGCTTGTTTCCTCTTGCGTGCTTGGTTAGCTCTCCTAGAATTTTACCTCTCATTGTTGCTTAAGAACCTTTTTATGGTGCCACATCTAAATTTATTGAGATAAACACAAGTGAGAAACACATATCTTCACTTCATTCTCCTGCAGCGTAACACATCATCTTCCATGCCTTTTTAATTAACACACGTGTAACTGGTGGTCAATACCAAAATATAGAAAACAGATGGCTCTCCTATCCCTGGCTTGCTTGGCTGAGAGAAGACACATATGATTGATTAAAAATGCATATACACTCTTTTAACTTAGGTAATCAATAAAACATGACCTAGATCAGGAGTTGCATAGTACTATTTAATTGCTTTAAGACATATGGCCATCTTCCATTTTGCCCCTATAAAAACATGAACTGAAA
Organism: Alethe castanea; assembly: GCA_024734035.1. Taxonomy (NCBI): domain Eukaryota; kingdom Metazoa; phylum Chordata; class Aves; order Passeriformes; family Muscicapidae; genus Alethe; species Alethe castanea. The sequence goes on along the minus strand of JANRGV010000051.1, from coordinate 91,930,399 downwards.
CAAGACAATTCACCTAATTCATAATCCTAAGGTGAAAAGCTCATGTTTGGTGACATCCAGCACTGAGAGGGGTTTCATTTTCTGTAGGCTTATCGGCTTAACTATAACAACGGTTGCTGATACCTGAATTCGCATTTAATTCTAAGTCATTCCAAGTAATTTGTTACTAATAGTGGGTTTAACAGCTATTTCTGTAAATCATTATGAAAGCTTTTAAATTACTGGATTTATTCAAGTCTTAGATTATTTTTTAATATTCAAACCAAAATGGATTATAATCTGTTTATCCTCTTTGTCAAGGTGCCTGCAGAAAAAGAAAAATAAAGTCAGTCATTTCTGTGTGAAACACATAGCGCATGATGCTCCTATGAATGGCATAAGAAATAGGTAAGTGAATCCATGCTTTCAGCACAATATGAAACAGCGAAATAGGAAACTACAATTACTGAATGAAATGTATTACCTATGAAAACACCTAAGCATATTCTGAAACTATTACTCTCCAGGAAAGAATTCAGTCACATAAGTTTCAGTGACGTACAGAACTTTCAGCGTCAAAGTAAACTCAAACAAATATAGAAGTTAAAAAAGGTTAAGAGGACCGAGTACATAAAACATTGTGTTTTATACTTAATAACCCCATGGAACCTGAGTATTTTCACTTTATCTCACATTCAAGAACAATAAAACTAGTGAGATTTTAACATACTATTACGGAACCAAAGAAGATAGATTTGTTTGGCATTAAGTAGAGCTACCTAGAGGCAGCTAACTTAAAGTTGTTCAAAAACCTGGACATCCAGATACATATGTACCATATAACACCATATATCTGCTTTGGTGTATGCCCAGATAGCAACTTTAATTAATTTTTAAAATGTACATGAAATTAATTGTCTTCTTCAGACTTTCCAGGATTCAAGTCTCGTTACAGAATTACATCTTGGTTATAATATCCAAGTTCATTCTTCTCAATAGGTTTGTAGGAATATAATTAATTATTGGTGTTTGTAGTTACTGCAACTCAACTACATTATGCTTCCCACAACTTATTTGAAGTCCTTATAACTCAAAGCCAGCTTCAAATAAGTAATAGAAAAATAGCAGCAAACAAAAAAATCAATTGCACAATTCTCAATATAAAATCTTCACTCATTTTCAAGAAAAAAACCCCAACAACAAAACCAAATACTACTGGCGAGTCATTAGATACAGATATTTAAGACAGCTCAAACAAAACTTAGATCAGCACATTCTCTTATGCGTCTAGAAAACTATGCTCCACCATGAATTAAAAGTTGCTTGGACTTTTACTTCATTTCATTATGTTAGTAAAAAGACTTAGTCACACAGAATAAACCTAAACAGTTGTCTACCTTGGGAAGATTTTCCTGTGTTTTAATACAGCTTTGAAGAATCAAGTAAGCTAACATCACACTGATTATCACTGATGAGCCAGAGCAAAGCAAAGCAAATTGAGGTCATCAGCCTGTCAGCAATGTGACAGTCTTGAAATGTGTACCATAGCATTCGTAAACCAGACCACTTAACCCTAAAAATGTTCAGCTTCTGCATCACACTTTAATTTTGTGGGCTACTTTCACATAGATTGCCTATGATTTATTTCCACTTTAAATACTCAAAAGTTTTGCAAAACCCTTGTTCCCTCAGATGAACTGGGAATTTACATGCAAAAATAGTGAGTTTCTCCCCTTTTTAGGAGGCTAGGAGCAATGGGAGTTGTAATCAAATACTTTTTTCTAATTAGAACAACAAATCAAGGTAATAAGAAAAGCTACATCCGTTGAGTAACAAATAAAGGTCTTACTCTGTCACCATATATACAGTTAAAAACCAGCTTTTTAGAATATTTGCTCATTATAAAGTTGATGAATCTACCACTGTCATACAACATCATTACCCATCCTCTTTAAATATTTGCCACATGTTTATACTCTTTTAGCAGAATCACTTTTTTTCTTAGGACAACATTATCATTATAAGTGTTTAAATTACTATTTTTAACTCCCTTTAAGAGTTTAACTTTTTTTTGGCATACTGTATTTAGGATTTTACCTTTACTGATTCTAGCTATGCTCCCACCTAAGTGTGCTACAGAAGAAACTATAAACATTTGCTGGAACCAAAACTGGAATATTGACTGGTTGCACCGTGTTTATTGCAGAAACAAAACAGCCATGGACATTTTTAATGCTCATATATTGTAAGGTTACAAAAAAAAATATCTGAAAGCTCAGGAGCCATTTCCTTACATCTACACAGGAATCAATTTCATGACTACACATGAAATTTTTAAGACATTGAAGGTATTGCACACAATCCTTTTCCTAGCCTACACAGACAGGGCCTAAGCATCATTATCATTACAGAATGAGACGAGACAAAAAAGAGAAAACCAACCCAAAACTCAAAAAAACTTTGTTTGAAAGTCAAGTTTTATTATTCAAAAGGTACAAGTAAAGGCCAAGGATATTTTATTTGTCTTCTTATTTCGCGAATAGGAGAAGATATGAGGACAATTCTGTATCTACACTTCACACAAATGTAGGGGGATGCACTTGCAAGGGATGGGTTTTGAGATGCTTAATGAGATGAAATTAAAATTCAAATATAGCTATGTGACACCTACAGTTAAGGCTTCAAAAGCCTTCAATTTGCTAAAATGGTGAAGCGTTGCCAATTCAAATGAAGGCACTGTTAGGAAAAAAGAATTGCTGCAAGGCCTACCTACAATTGAGACAGGGCTTCTCCTATGTGAAGCTGCAACTAACCAGTGCCCTCACACAGAAAGGCAAGCAGCACACATCTTCATGCCAGTATGTCACCTTGGGAGCCTGACACAGCTCTTCTCATGTCTGCCTCTGCAACTGGTGCTTCAATGAGCTTGATGCCCAGTGGAGAGTTACCTGCATGAAAAAATACAAAAGGGAAAAATTGAGGTAAGTGCCCTCTTTCCCTCCCAGCTGCCCAGTAAAAATCAGATTATGCGTCCATGCAGGAAGATTTTGCTTCAACTCAAGAACAGTCTTGTTTCTTGAAGTCCAGAACTTCTTGAATGTTTCAGAAAAAACACACAACTCCCAAACCAGCCTTCAATTAACCATTCTAGCACTCAGCAACCTGTAAGAGAAAGATCAACTCCTTCCTCACAGATTTCTTCTTACCGTTACTTTAATCTTTTTTGTTTCATCTACAGTCTGGTGTTAATATTACCCCTGTAACTTTCTACACAGACACGCAGAGAAGACAACTTGAGAGCAACTCTTCTATCTCCTGCCAGCAGTGCCAAACGGGATTTAGGAATCACAAAACAGGTCAGGCTGGATAGGACCACCATGGGTCGTCTGCTCCAACCGCCCTGCCTAAGCAGGGTCATCCCAGAGCACAGAACTGCGTCCAGATGATTCCTGAATATTTCCCGAGAGGGAGACTCCACAACCTCTCTGGGCAAGAAGCGCTGTTCTGCTAGAGGCCCCAAGAAGAGAAGTGGACTTTGCTTTAAAAGCAGAACAAGACAGAGCAAAAGTGCCGCTAGCCCGGCCCGCCCCACGGTGCTGCTGAAACCGCCGCCCGTCCCGACCGCCCCGTGCTGCTCCCGGCCGGGCCAGCCTCGCCCCGCGCGGGCTCCATCTGCCCCGGCTCCTGCTGCGCTCCGGCTGCTCTGCCTCGCCATGGCCGCCTCCTCCTCGGCGGCCGCGCTGCGCCCGGTCACTCACCTGATCTTTGACATGGACGGGCTCCTGCTGGGTGCGTAGGCTGAGCCCCTCTCCCCTCCACGGCAGGGCCCCGCTGCGGTGGGCTCCGCCGCGCCGCCAGGCCCGGCCCGCCTGCCCGGACAGCGAGGGGCCGTAGCTGGCGGCGGGCAGCCTCTGTCCTTTCCTTCCCTTCCCCCTCCGCGGCCTGAGCGGCCCAGGCTGTGGCTGCTCATTCACGGCCTCCTCGCTCCGGGCGAGCAGCCAGAACGCCCCGGGCGGCGCTGCTAAAACCAGAGTAAAGGGATTAAAGCAACAGGAAACGAATTTAATGCCTTCCCCTCCTTCCGCTACTTGCTGCCTTTCGGGGGCAGATTTCGCCTTAAAGTAACAGACCCGGGGCTGAATGTGACCGGGGCACTTGCTCTGGCTGGCGGAGGGCTGAGCGAGGCTGGGGTGGCTGTGGGGAGCGGTGAGGGGCAGTTGGGGCTGAAGGCAGGAAAAGCGGCCGTGGAGGAGAGCAGGCACGCAGTGCGGGGCTGGGGACCCCGGGCCGCGCACGGCCGGAGCAGCGGCTCTCGGACGGCAGGACAGCGCTCGGCAGCGCTCGGCAGCGTTCAGAGTTAACCGTCTCCGCTGAAGAGCCGGGTAGTCTTCTCTTAGTGTTGGTATCAGCAGACTTGCTGCTTTGCAGGGTTGTTCTGTAATCTGACACTTCCTCTGCTACAGCTCGATTAAGTTTTGAAGTTTGAATAGTCGCTATAACTAGGACAGTTTTTAAGTCTGCTCTTAACTGTTCACCGAGTCAGGACCTCTGCTGAGGAATAATGGAATATTTTGGTATGTGACTTAGTTTTTGAAATAGTCCATGTGAGTTATCACAGAGGAAGCAGTTCTGGATGTAGGTGAACTCTTAAAAGGTGATCTAGAGGTGTGTGCCGTCTTTCAACCTGAATTGTTGCAGTTTCTGGGAACACTGCTGTGAAGTCTGGTGAATTACACTGTGTTCCAAGAAATGTGCACTTTTCCCTCCTTCAGGGCTATAAGAGGTGAAGGTGATCCACACTTTTTAAAACAAAAATGGCTATGCTATGCAAAACAGTGATTGAGTTATTTTAGTTGCATTTTCAGCTTCATCACTGGAGTCTCAAATAGCCTGGGGATACACACACACACATACATATAGGTAGGGGTGTGGGTGTGTGTGTGTAATCCTATAATTCAGATCCAGTTATTTTAATTTCATCCTTAGAAGATTCAGGAAGGCCTTTTTAAGTTACTACTGCTCTCTGTCAGAAGCTGGAAATCTGCTTTACAGACAGTATTCATCTTAACAGGACCGTATTGGTAATGGTACATGTATATGATTTCTTCTATTTTAAAAAGTTACATATAAAGCTTGTATTGTATTTCAGAAATCTTTCAGCTGCAAGGAAATAGACTGAAAATATTCTTCAAGTATCTTCCAGTACATGAGTAAGAGTGACACTACCTTGGTGATTTTCATGATGTGCACTTCATTTCAGAGGACTTTAGTATGTTTCAGCTTCTGAATACTATGAAATCTTTAACATTTTTAGTGAGCCTGTTTGTTTCATGATGAGCAGTGACACTTAGGTGGCAAAAAGGCAGTCAAGAGACTGCTTGGACTTCCAAGATTCCTAAATGTTTCAAGAAATTTGGAATAATTTGGGGGAAAGTATGATAAAAGGCATACAGAAATTAGATTAATTCTGCCCAACCTATCTACTGTAAATCTTCTGAATGAGCCAAATGTTTATGTTGATGTTAACCTGCATAAGAACCCCATAATTTTTTCATGAAATCTTTAATGTGTCACGTAGTGTTCACTGAAGGTGATAAAATGAATAACATACATATTTCAAGAAGCTACAGAAATAGGCCCAAGAGTACTTCCTCTCAAAGAACACAAATAGAAGTTTTGGTATTGATATCTATTATTACTAACTTTTTTAAGTGCCCCCATAGTTGGTTGCAATTTTTAGAATCTGAAGTTTCAAGTTTTGTGAAAATTTTTTCCCAAGGAAGTAATGTCTGCAAATGTACATGACTGTTTTTTAGATGTTTTCACCTGGAACCTTCTGATTTTATAGAACAGATGTAAATTGATCTATAAATGATGAGAATGAGCATTAAGTTCATCTGATGTAGTGTCCCATGAACTTGCTTTCTGTAATTGACATACTTGCTTCTGATTAAAGAAGGGAGGATATCTTCTGATAGAAAGATTTCCAAAATCTTTGTGAGTGTAAAATCCTTAAATGAGGTCTGAGCTGTTTACAAGGTTCTTGACTTTGGAAACAATCCAAATATTACACTATAGAACCTGCATCCTATAGTTTACTGACTGATGCTTGGCTATGTGAAAGTGCTAAGTCTATCAACTGATACTTTATCTCCCCCCTCCCTCTGTAACATAATTGAGACTGATTAAGTTGTCCTTGAGTCACACCTTGATATATCAGCATACTTTCAATACCAAAGTTACTGCGTCTGAACTGTGTGTGCAAATACTTCAACCCTCTAATTCAGAGTCCTTCTGTATCATTGTTTTAAAGGTTATCTAACACCAATTTTATCTGCATTTATAATCAATGCAATCTGCCCTTCTTTTTTTTTTTTTTTTTAATTACCTAATCTTTCCCTTTGAGCTCTTGGATGAAATCTTAGGGGTTTTGCCTGTTATTCCAGTTGCGAGGGAGTTATCACTGTAAAGCAATCCGCTCATTTTGTAAGTGAAGTATGTGACAGTACTTCCAGATATCTCATTTTTAATAGGTAAAATTAATTAAAGGACTTCTTTTTTGTAGGAAACTCCCACTGTAACAGAAAAAACAGACTTTGTCCTAATGTACAGCAGTTGCATCCTACTTTGTTTTACATAGAACAGTAAAATATCTCAGGTTAAAGGGACACATAATGTGAACCACTGAGGCATGGACTCAGACCAGGAGGGAATCTGAATCATTTATTCAAAGAAACGAGCTCGTTTTATGCACTTTTCAAGGCACAGTATTTCCTTATATGATAATTCTCACTAGGTGACCTATCCTGTGTTGCAACATCCGCAGCATATTTTCTAAATGTCCTTTTCTGGGGTGATCACGCACTGTTCACCTGTCTGTCAGCTTGCAGGCTCTATGCATGGCACCTCCTGCCAAGGTCAGGTCAGCTCTGTGCTGCCATGTGCTTCTGCAGGCGAGTGCCACAGCCTGCAGCTCAACTCCATCCCATCTCTGCCCAAAACACAAGGATCGTTGAGTCCAGCTCCTCACAGGACTTCTGAAAACTAAAACTTTGGACTAAGAACCTTGTCCAAATGCTCCTTGAATTCTGACAGCCTTGGTGCCATGATGGCACCTGCTTGGGAGAGCCTGTTCCGGTGACTGATCACCCTCTCATGCAGCTTCATTAATTAGCATAGTTGATTAGTGGTGCACTGTGCAGTAGAAGCCAGAGGAAAAGGAATAACTAAATCTTAATTTTTGTTTTACTGCTGTATTTTCTCAAAAAACCTCAAAAACAAATAGCAACAAAAAAAACCGCGACAAAACCCCCCAACATTTTAATTAAAGAGTTACATTTCTTAAGTTAAATTTCTATTTGATTTCCTACAGCAAATAATAACATTAAATGCTTAAAATAGTAGATTGTTTTTTTCTTAAAATGTGGTCCTACAGAAGAGTACTGTTTTAACCACTAGTATGTGGTATAGTTAAAAATATTAAACCTACTTATGTGTGCACTTATCCAACACATAGTACAGGATTAACAGATAATAATGACAACAACAACAGAAACTAGAGATATTTGATACCTAAACAAATCCTGTTGTTATAGTTGGCATTTTAGCATATTGTAAAAACATACAAAATCAATGCTAGAGATAGTGAAAGAAAAATATATTTAACTTGTACAAAATATACAACTGGAGTAATGCCCCCCAGGATCTATCTTACAAACTTACTGCATAGGTTTCTTTTAAAGCTATGACAAGTGGTTTTGTTATATAATTCTAGCCAATAGCTACCCTACTACCAAAACACAGATAGGATTGAATATTGCTTTTCTTGATCTGTGATTAAATTTATAGGAGGCTGAAAACATTTAAAATACTCTACAAACTACATGTATATTATTAACCTTTCCCAACTGACAAATGAACTTAGGAAAATGGCTGCAAAGATAAGATGTTTCTTAGCATTGTGCTTAAAGCTGAACCAGAGCTAAACTAATATGCAAAGAACATGACTGTTTATATAGGAAGTATATGAAGTTTAGTCATGTGTTTATTTTTAAATTCCTGCTAGGAGTAGGGATTGTTTTATGTAAATTATTATCCTTGCCAGTGCCCCTTAGTGTTGGAAAACAGTATCGTTACATGAAATAAGTCAGTGTGTTCAAGTATGAGAGATGGTTCCTAAAATAGCTTAGTTTTGCAAGATACCTTTGCCATAACTCGAAGTCATGTTGCACTGTACAGGCACAGGTATGCTTGTGTCCGTTTCTAGAGGGATGAAAAGTAGTTAAGGCAGCTGGGATCAGAAGTTGCTGCTGTTTTAGCTTCTGTCTCCTTTGTGTGAAGACTGCTGTGTTTTGTGCAATTTCTAAAATACTCCTGCGTGGCTGGCCAGACAGGTCATTTCTGGTCTATAATACAGAAGAAATTAGCTTGCAGTTAAATTCATTGTAGTTTTGTGAGATTCACAAGAATTTCAACATGTTTTCTTTCTCCCCAGTGTTACCTACTCATTGTCACAAGGTCAGAAGTCAAAAATGTACTCTTACTTTCATTTTATTGCACAAGTTGCCTAGGAGATGGCTGTTACAAGAAAACTGATGAGAGTTCTATGCTGGAGTTTGCTTATGTGCATGCTGTCTTTTATTTAAAACAACTTCCTGTTTCTTCTCCATCCAAGCAAGTAACACCAGTTCAATTAAACATCATTCCTCTCTAGGTTGGTCTATATTATGCCTTAAGTGCAGGAATTAATCTTCTTATGCTATAACCTGGCAATCTTTGTAAGCCTATTTTCTGTTCTGTGTAGTGGAAACTTACCTTCATGTCATTCTCACTTTCCATCTGATTTTCGGAACAAAGAGGGAAGAGAAAATACTCTCTTGCCCCTGTGTTCAGGATTTGAAAGTTGTTGCAAAACTAAAGAGATTAAGGATATTATTAGATTAAAATACCCTATAGATGCTTCATGAGCAAATCTTGGGCATAAGTGAAACAGCTCTTTATTGAGAATTAACTAACCATAAATACAGTAAATAAGATTTGTCATATGCTTGAATGCTAACATTTTAATTTAACAGCAAGGAAAATTTTGACAAGAACATAACAAATATGCTAACCCAGAGCCTGACTTCTGTTATTCCCTAGATTGATTTGCAAATTGCCCATCCACATGGCTGCTTGTTATTTGTGGTTAGAATAATCCAAAACCAGAGCTAAGTTCAGCATTTAACATGGGTTTTGTGGTTTTTGGTTTTGATTTCTGTAGTGGCTACCACATTTCAAAATGCCATGGGCAGCATTAATAGTGATAATTTTCTCTTCTTGAGAAATCAACCAAGCAGTGCTCCCAAGCTGAAATATCCATTACTTGATTTTAATATTGCACAGAAATTACACACAAATGCAATGTATTTTTGATGGTTGTTTATTAGTTGCCCCAGACTCAAAGCATTTTAGTAAAAAAAAAAAAAAAAAAAAAAAGAGAGAGAGAAACCACATGCAAAACAAGTTAATCCCAAGAATTTTCCAATTTCTCTTTTAATAATGTGGCTTTTGTTTTCTGACTGTTACACATTTGCAATTGTATAAAGAGCCTGTAGTAAGTGGAGAGGTATGTTTTGAAAATGCTAGGAGTGTAACGGTTCTCTTTAGTGATTTTAGAGGTGCATACATGTGTTGGGTTGATGTGGCCAGAAATGTGTATTCTATCACCATCTGTTAAAACCGGGTGGGGAAGTGATTCCTTATCTCCAAGGCACACAGTATCTGCTAATGGGCCATCTTTAAGACAAGATGGGGCAATCACCTTTACCTTTTTCACAACCCACCCTCCCTCCAGGAAGATGCCATCTGCTGATGGCCCATTAAGTCCCACTGTATGACTGATAAAATTACATCATCCCATTGAGAGATGCTCCAGCCA
>JANRGV010000051.1:91898003-91913470 GCA_024734035.1 Alethe castanea | reverse complement strand
TTACATTTTAGGAAACTGTAAGTTACCCTGTATAACTGGTTATGCAGCTCTAACTATATGCCTAGCATAACAGTTTAAAAACATAATGGGTCAAAAAGTATAGAACTTTTTATCTAAAACTCATTAAGTTCAGTGGCTCGGTTGAATGTATTCAGCAAATAAATTAGACACTTGTTTTTGCTGATTGTAGGAGAAAGGCTACTAGATTTTTTTTCCTCCTTTAGTTTTTAGATAGAGCAAAGGAAGTTTAGGCTATTTTTGTAAATAAAGTAAAAAATCTCTTTTGTCTGCTTATTGAGCATATAATTTTCCAGTCTGTCTTTTGCAAGCACTGCTACAGTAAAACTAAGCACACCCCAGTGCAGTAACTCCTGTGTCAGGCTTATTAAATTTCAGCCACCAGAGAGTGAAGCTGTTTGTGTCTCAAGATGTAAACTTTGACCTCAGCTTGCTGAACTGAGGCAGAAGAGAAGAAAGATTGAAGGAAAGTGGAATAACTTCTAGTTCAGTTCTCAGTATCTCTTTTTATTTTTATCACGTTACTCATATGGAAGAATGAAATGATGGACTGAAATTTCTTGCACTCTTTGAGTCTCTGAACACTTATTTTTTTTATTTCATTTAGTAGGATACACAGCAGTGTTTCCTGTAACTCTAAGCTATCACGCTCAACACAGTCATAACATAATATTTCCATTATGCCCAGAACCACTCTCTAGCAAAAGAGGATTCAGCCTCTCCCCTTTGAGATAGCTAAAATGATAACCCTAGCAGCTACTGTAAGAGAGTCTTCTTCCAGCTTTCTATTTCTCCTGTAGTCCTCATGTGAATTGGTTTCTCTGACATGTTAGTGAGATTCTCTCTGAACCTTTTTGTAATTACAGTATTCTTTCAGGATTGTAGTGTGAATAAGTTTTATGTCCTCTTATAAAACATCTCTAATACTGTTTTATTATTTTCCCCCTCTAATACTGTTTTATTATTTTCCCCCTGTTTTAAACAGAGACAGTAGTATTTAGGTTAAATAGATTTTGATGTTTGAAGACCCTATGCTACTTTAAAGTTGTCATAATGTGCTAAAATAATACAAGGTCAGTATGACTCAAGGATGGGAGTTAAGATTTCTTGATCATCTCCTCTTTGCCAAGAAAGTGACACTATTAGAAAAGCTTTAAAAGCTAAAATATTTTACTTGAAAATAGGCACTGAATCCAATACTTCAGCCTTTAGGTACCTGACGTGTGCCAAAATTTTAAGTGTTGTCTGTGTCACTTCTACTACAATAAAATAATTGTGTGCAATTGTTAGGATCTGATTATTGAGAGATGCTTCTATCTGAATTAAGGTGCAAGCAGGATCATATGCCAAAATCAATAGTGTGGATTTTATTTTAACAGTAAAATATGAGATAGAAACATGAAAAAGAGAGGAGGGAGAGACAGACAGATTAAGCAGAATATAGCCACCACCCAGCATCCCATTGGTCCTTCTTCACCGTGAGCTTCTTGGTGGTGAGGGTCCTGAAGTTGAAAAATTTTCACTATTTATACATTTTAGAAAACAGAGGAATTTGTGTTCATTGGCTACATAATTCTCTTATTCTATTGGTTAAATAATTCCTTCACTTCTAACAGTAGTTTATCCCATGCTCAGTCTTTCTGGGTTTTGAGTCAGTGGGTTTCTAGAGTCAGTGGGTGCTGATCTCCCCCTGCCAGATCTAGTCTGAGCTGATTTTAGCGGTGTTGCTCAGTTGGTTTTCCTTGTCCATTATCAGTGATATATTCTTCTCCCCCAGCTTTTTTTACCTCCCTCTAGTCTGAGATAACACTCAGACAATAGTGCCACCTTTATCTTTTCTCAAGTTCCCATCAGGTGGCTTAATTTACACTCCAAGTTCCATGAATCAGTGCAGGTGTATTTGGAGGAAACACCTTCAGTGGTTGCAGATGAGGAATTGCTTCTTTACACAGTTTGCCATGATGGGCAAAGACCTTCAGTGGTAACAGTGTTTGAGGCAGGCCACTGTAATTTTTAAATCCTTACAGAAGCATAGAGGTTGACAAAGTTTTTTGCAGATGAATGTCCCTGGGGTGAAAAATGACAGTGTTGCTTGGGGCTTGCCTGGGTACCTGGCCCAACCAGGAGTAGCCCACCAGACTTTTAAGAAGATACAATTGGCTGTTCTGCTGCTGACTTGGATATCACAATAATCCTTCTGGTTTCTTCTGCCTTGTGTGGGAGTGGTTTTATCCAAGTGCCTTGGAACATCTCATTTCAAGACAACTTTTTAAACCTTGTTTTGCATTCCTTGGGCCAGTGAACTGCTGCTCTGTTATCAGAAACATCTCAAGAAAAGGAGGTGCCCCCTTGGTGAAAGTCTAACTTCCTTGTGAATATGCTATAAGCTGATAGGGTGATCGGAGCTGGTAATTGCTCCTCTGGTTGAGAACATTGTATAAATTTCCGTGGTTTATTAGCTCATATACTCATACACTAGTGACAGTGTAACTGTTGCCTGAGTTGAGTCTCTCAATACACATTGTAAAAAGCTGCGTCTCTGTAAACTAGATTTCCACCCAACAAGCAGGGTTTTGTAGGCACCATATCAACTGCTCTTTGCATAGTTCTGTCTTTAATGGTTAAGAGCATAAGAAAGCATATCAGGCAGTTTCTATGAATCAATAGCTTTTCTATTTTTAAACTAATGAGATGCTGTCACATAGATGATGCTTAATAAGTACAGTTTTAGAATGTTTTGTATTAAGTTATAAATATTACCTTTCTATTTCAAAGTTCAATTCCCTCATGCTCTGGAATTGAAATACAGACTTTTCTTTACGTTTTCATGTGCTGTTTTGCATCGGTGCCAGTGTTTGTTTACAGCTCCACATCGGAAGAGTTTGCATGCTTTATTAGTGAACTGTTTCTTTCACTTTACTGTGGCATTAAAAAAGGATAAGGTGTATATATGAATACAAGATAGTATTAAGATATGTCTGCTCTATTAATGTAAACTAAAAGTCTTTCAAATTTGTTTAGAAGCTTTTTCCTCTCCCCATAGAAGTACCATTTTTCTCTGCATATGAAATGAGAAATTGACTTCCTCTGTAGCTGCCGTTGAAGAATTCTCCCAGTAATATAAGCCCAGAGGGGCAAATACTCATTTGGGAACAGTTTCATGCAGCTGCTATTGTTTGAGAATCAAATTTACTTCCTTTTTAAACCTGTTAGCAATAACTTGAATTCATGGTAGGATCTCTCAGAGAAGGGCAAACAGACTGACAGCACTGAATTAGCTAGTTAGCAGCATGTTTCTCTGGACTTAGTAAAGTAATCACAATGTAACATGTTCTCGTCTACCTTGGAGTGTACTTACAATAATATTCAAGTACAAGGGAAAATAAGAAGTAGATTTGCAAAAATTACAGCTCCAGAATAGACTTATACCTACTCCTTACTAAAATGAATAAAGTATTTTTTCAGTGAGTTTTTCTAAGTGCTAATCAAAAATATAATGATTTGCAAGTCATTACTCAATTAAATTGGAAGCAGTAATTTTAATTTTCAGCTATTATAATAATTTTTTTTCTTTATCTTTGGAAGTTACAGTTTATCAATCATGCAAAATGGTTTAATAAATAACTTGCTCTTTATAACTAGCTTATGATTTTTAAGTAGCCATTATTTGGTGCTTGATGTTTATTTTAATAGATACTTCACCTTCCTTTAACTTCCAGGGAACAATAAGATTAATTTAAGTGGTAGTGGTTATAAGAGTGGAAAGGTACAAACAGCTGCATTTCCCTTGGTTTGGTGGTCCAGATTGGCTTTAGGTTCTGTTTTCCTGGTTGGGTACATCAGCCTTGACATTTAGGCAGTGCTCAAGTATTTCACTTGAGCACGTGAAAACAGTGCTTATTTCCTCCTGTGGCAGTGAACTGGGTGTGTCTAAGATGATAAATTTAGATTTCATTTTTTTTCCTAAACGAGTTCATGGAAGGAATGGGGGAATACTGCAGTAAAGAATTGAACATTCCTTTTCCTTGTGTACTTTTCATAGCATGAAAAATGCCAGAGTATGCTAGAAAAACAGCCTTAGGCCCTTAGGATGGATTGAAAGACCGAGTTTCATTTTCTGAGCTAGTACTCTAGCAGTTAGGCTATTATGCAAAAGGTAATTTCTATTGCCTACCTTCTTAATCCCTACTTTTACTGGGCTGCTGTAAGTGATTTCAAGGTCAGCTGTTAAACTGCTGGGGTTTTTTTTCCTGTTAGCCATCATAGCTAACCATTGTCATGCATTTTTAAACTAGCTTTCATGGTAATGAAAGTGTGAATAGAAGGATGTTGAGGGGGCAGTGCAAAACTGACCTTTTGACACAAATTCCAGGAGAGTTGTGTACTATAGATTGTTTATTTAAAAAAAAAAAAAAAAGAAAATCTCCTTTATTTCTGTTTGCTTAGCTAACTCAGGAGGCTTCAGCTCTAATTCTTAAGTAATTCTTGTGGTTTAACTTTCGCAATTTCAGACCTGTTTCAGTGACAGTTGCATACTTGCTACTCTTTTGCATTGCTCATATTGGTTTTATCTGTCTTGTTTGACTGCTGATACTGTAAGAGGAAAGTCTTGGATTCTCTCTGACAGAAATAAGGGAGAAAAAATTATGGGGAATGAGTTATGCACAAATGTTTATTCAGTGACATAGACTATTTCTCCCTTGGTGACCATTTTTTGTTTTGTGGGTTTTTTGGGTCTTTTTTGGGATGAAGCTGTAATTTATAAATTGTAGCTGTCAATATCTTGACTTCTTCTTTGTGTTGAGAGGATGTTCCTTGTTCCATTTTAAGTTTGCTGTTCAGACGCCATTGGTTTCCCATTCTTTTCTATTTTCCTGATTACCAAAACCACCAGTAGAAACTTGAAAGTTTGTGGATATCCATGCAGCTTTTATCTTGCCAGTGCTACTTCCTAAAATTTGTGATAAGTCCACATACCATTTGGAAATGTCTTGAATGGCTCACTGAAACTCACATCCTCAGTTGCTGAAATCCATGTATTTCAAGAATTGGTTAATTTGTGTAACTGAATGAGCTAAGAGCACGTACTGTCTGAGGGAAAAAAGGTTGTAGAATGGCAAGATTGATAAGCGATCTCTTTAGAGTACAGAAACTTAGCTGAAAGACATCTATCCCCTGGCTTTCATGCAGTGCTGCAGCATTTTTTTTTACTCCTGAGTCTCACAGACTTGACACCCCAGTCAGTGAGCTGCTCAGATGTGTCTTTTGTGTGCTTGGGAGAGGAAGAAGAGCTGTGAGTACATGATTTTGCTGATATTGAAATAGGTGGACGTAGGGATCAATGACTGAGCATGTGATGGTCTGGCCTAGACAAAGCATTTCTGATGGGTAATCTGTCACTGTTTTGGCTTTGCCACTGCTTTGTTTAAATCCCGTGTTCTTTAAAACTGTTCAGTTGATACAATGGGAGAATAAATGCACAAAGACCTGTGTTATATCTTAATCCAGAAGTCAGAGAAAATGTGAATGTCATTACTATAACTCTATATGTAGAGGAAATACCTAATCTTGATTGATCTAATCCCAGTTGTCCCCGTTTCAGCTCTTCCATAGATTTCTTTGCAGGTTAACAGTTTATACTGTACTGAATACCAGCAAATGAGTTACAAAAAAGCAAAAGAAAAATTTACACTTCTGTAATTATATTCTGGTTTATAATTATATTTGTCTCTTCTACCCCAACTGAGTGTTTCAGTAATTTGTATGTTTTTTTACACTGTTGCATACTCTAAAAAGATTATGGGAATAAAGTGAAAGACTGATAGGAAAGCAAAATCATAGTTACCTATATGTTCTTTCAGTATTGGTGGTGACAAAATCTAATGAGTCTTTCTCAGTCCTGTGCCAAAACGTCAGTAAAAATGACTGACTGTGTCTAAATTTGGCTAAATTGAATACTGAAAATAATTCATTTCTACATGTGAACAGAAATCTGTCTCACAGATATGCACACGAGAAACCTGTTGCTTTACTTAAAATTCTTCTCTTTGATCACTTTTCTGTCCCTTAAAAAAAAAAAAAAAATCCTGCAGTTTTGTTGTCCAGGGTCTGATTTTGGATTACTGAAATATACTGAACGCACACAATTAGCACTCTGTTTAAAATGGTTTAGGCTCCTAGCAGAAGGATAAATCATAGGTGTATTTCATCTGGGAAGCTTAATGCAAAATTAAGATGGGTTATTCAAACAAAGAACTCAAAACTAGTGACTAAGATGATCTGTGGCTAAAAGGAGGTTTCATGCCTACTAATCTCACCTCCTTGATAAACTAGAGATTATTTTAGCATAGCAGTAACATAATATTCAATTAGAAGGTATAAAGCCTTCTGAAAAATTGAGTTCTGTATTCCTGAAGTCACAATTTTCTATCTTAAACTGCCTTTATATGTAAGTGATAAAGATAAGGCTTACATACTGTTTTGATGTTTGCTGTTCCCCCAGCCTAGGTAGATCTCCACATCTAATTGTGACTCTGCAGTGATTTGAGCAGATCATGCACTCATATATTCACTGTGGTATGTTGCTAAGTGACCTGCAGGTCTTTCTTAGTACACGTCAGCATATCTTGTGCCAGACCACAAATTGAGTAATCCAGTGCCTCTGTCATTTTGGTCACTTTAATTGTGTTTGATGTGGCTGGCTTTTACACACCCTAAACAACACCAGTGGACCTGACTGCTTTTATATTGAAGAGGGGTCTTTATAAAAATGACTAGAAGATGATGCGTGACTAGGGAATGAATATTATTCATTTCCAGTGAAATATAGCGAGCAGATGGACAGTATGTTGTGCTGATAATGTCCACGTAAAAGATATTTCAAGAGATGAGAGCTAGAAATAAAAAGAGTATTTTGAAAAGTTATACATTTACTCAAAATTTCAGGAGCTGAGAATTCTTGCTTTTCCTTCACATTATTAGGACAGGCCACTGCCACGTATGTCCTGTTGTGTTCTCAGTTTGTATTCCTGATGGAGGCTACCAGCTGGGACTGGATTCACTTGCTGAAATGTGTGTGTGAGTGTGAAACACTTGGAGTGCTGCAGGGCATCTGGCTGCTCATGATGTGAAGTGTGAGTCTTGCCCAAATTACCTTTTTAACATTAGATGTGTGTGGATGTCTTGGACATACCAGAGTAAATAGCAGGAACTTGAGTTGAACTTCTAATTCTTCTTGCTTGTTTCATTTCATCAATGGGTTTTATTCATGTGTGGGAGCTAGATATAATTTGTTATGTATAGTATATTTATAGCAGTATGAAATTATGCGTCACTGATATATTTAAATTCAAATCAATCCTTTGACCTGTGTATGGTTTCTTTCTTGTTACAATGGTAAAAAAGCTAGCCTGCCTTTTTTTTGAGATTCCTTCTTTCCAATAGGAATAAGAAATCTTGAAGTTGTATCATTATTTAGTATTTATTATTTACTGCTCTCTAATTATTAGAGGAACATATAGATCTTCCTTTGTCTTTAATCAAAAGAAACATGTCCTTATCTGTTATACATGTGTGTAGGAAATGCAGCTTTATCAGCAGTGATCTCAGATTCCAGCTGGATTTTACAATGTATGTATGCATAATTTTTCCACAGATTTCAGATTTTATTCATGTACTGTAGTGCAACATATCTATCTGTTTGAGCAAGTAAAATGTCCACATCCATGCTTTTGTCATCTACGCGTGAAAATTAAAATAATGTTGATTTTCAAGCAATGCAAATATGTAGAATTTTACAAAAGGTCGGTGTCCAGAGTCCAAATGCTATGACTTAAGGCAGAGTGAAAATGGTGTCTTTGGAAGAACAGTTGAAGGTTTCATAAGCCAGGTATTTTAACTATAATTAATCAGGAAGTGCTCTTCCATTGACAGACTGCAATATTGCATAAAAGACTGCTTTTAAGTCTGCAATCTGGACATCGTTAAGCTTTTTTTAAGGAAAATAAATAAAATTTCATTTACAAGTCAGCTATGTGATATTTAAAATGCAGGAGACTATTAAAACTAGCATATTTAGCTATTAAGTTGAACCTTTCACTTCAAATAGATTAACATTTAATTCTTGTAGAGACCCATAAGAAAACATTCATGTTCTAGAACTTTTTGTTTCCTTGCTTTGTTCTGCCTGGTTTGATATGTGCTATTTAATAGGATAAGGATTGATTTTCAGTTTCAAATTTAAACTTAGGATAAGGATTTTATGTCCTTCACCTGGTGAGTCTGAGATACAGAAGAAAAACTAGTTTATTTAAAAAAAAGGAAAGACAAAACTGTGAATGTTAAAAACTGTATTCTTAGTTTACCTTCCTAGCTTACAGAAAGTACCAGTCGGCATTTTCAAGCAAAATGGAGGAATTTTTGTTACTGTTCTTTTTTCTTTTCTTTCTCGTGTAAGCCAGTTTAACACTTTCCAGAGCCCGTTTACATGTTTCTATTGTGATGCCTTTCCTGTGTGTTTGAGGGGTATCCAAGATCACTTGTAGGTTTTTTTTCCCTTAACTGTAGCTGTTTAAGGAGCATTTACAAAGAGTAGTACAGGTGAGGGGTTTTTTTGCCTCTATTTTTAAGGTGAGAGTTTTTTGTGAACCCTTTGCTGCTCTGTTACACATTCCAGACAAGTATGTTGGGTCTTCATCTGATCATTCGACCCAACATCCACTCTAGTTACTGAAAGGAGATATGGACTAGAGCACTCTGGCAGGTGGAGAGAATGTATTCTGCACTGCTCCATGTTCACACGATGGTGAAATGGCCCCTGTGTTTCTCCTTTGCTTTCAGATCAGAATTGTCTGCTGATCTTGGGATGACAGATTACTGTGGTGAAGTAGGAAGCATTTGTCAAACATGCATGTGTTGTACTCATGAGCTCTGTGCTGCTTTCTTTTGACTGTTTTCTTCACAGTATCTTTGTTAAAGCTTAAAGTTTAATCACTCCTGCATAATTCTTTTGTATTCAGAAAATGACACAATATCCACATAAATAATTTCACTATTTCATTTTCTTCATTAAAAATATTTTTACATGGCAAAGGACATGTTGATAAGTGAAGTCCCTAGTTTTCTAAATAAATCTCATAAAAGTAACTTCTTTCCTTGCTTTTGCCTTTCATTTCTAAAGTCATGATAATAAACATATCTTTAGAGATACAGAAGGCAGAGATATGCATGAGAAGGAAATTAAAGCATGGCTAACAGCAGTAGCTGACTTCTCAGAGGAGACTACTTAAAAAGAGAAACAGACTGGTAGGAAAGGCAGTGTTTGAGATCTTTGCTGAAATGAAGACACAAGCTGGAAGTACATTTCATCCCCTTGTTAGTGTTAAATGGAATGTTAATAACCTTCTTTTTCAAAAATTTGTGGCGGGAGGAGGGGAGGAAAGGGCCAATTGTTTGTTTGTATTATAAAAAATAGCTTTAAGCCTAAAACCACCTTTGACATATAAGCTGATAGTATCACTGCCAAAATTCAGTCTGTAGTTTACTCTTGTCTCAAGTCCCCTGGAAATATAAGTGAGTGTGTTTTGCTTGAGTAATCTCTTGTAAATACAGTGGTGCCAGCAGCGCTGTAATAATGACCATAATGTCTTTGAAGGCACTTGGAAGCTTCCTCTCAAAGACACTCTTAAATAATTAAATCTTTTTTCTTTTTTTCAGTTTATATAGAATATGTAATGGTATCCCCCAAGTACCAGGTTTCCTTCCTTCCTTTATCTTCTTTCTCATCAAAAGAAAATAGAGTATTTTAATTAAGACACTGCTTGCTAGCTTGGACAGTAAAGAAAGGTGATGGAGGAGCAGGTCCAAATAGTTATTTGTTGAGACCCTAAGTTTCCTTTTCTTAATGCAAAAATGACAGCTTGGAAAACCTGGGTACCTCTGAGGTGATGGTCTTGCAAATAAAGGGAGGCATTTTATCCACTTTACTGCGTGTACTCTGGCTCCTGGCAGTTTATGTCTTACCATTTATGTGATCTCTTAGCAAGACCAGCTGCTTACTTATTTGTACATTTTTTGGTTTTTTTTCCAGATACTGAACGTCTCTATACAGTAGTATTTCAAGAGATCTGTCAGCGTTTTGGGAAGACCTATAGCTGGGATGTGAAATCCTTGGTTCTAGGCAGACAGGCCCCAGAGGCAGCAGAGCTTATTCAAAATGCTCTAGATCTTCCAATGACCAAAGAAGAGTTATTAATGGAGAGTAAAATGAAGTTGGAGAAGTTATTCCACACTGCTGAGTTGATGCCAGGTATGTTTCTTTGCGGCATTTATAAACTCTCGAATTAATTAAATGCTAATCAAGGTAGAAATTCGTATTCTGCTTTCTGCAAAGCAGTTGCTCTTACAGATTATGTTTCATTTGTCTTGTTTTAGAAAATTAACCCAAATCTACCTGTTCGTTTACCTGTTTAAAAGGATATTTTACCTACTAAAGTTGACAGAATTTTTATTTGGTAAACTAGACATTCTTTATAATTGTTATTGGCAGCTGTGTTTTACCTGGCCATAAGCATAGTCTGACTTCGTTAAGCACAGATGCATTTGCCTGCCCGTCTAAAAGTATGTGGGCCCATGGGATTCTGTTGGGATTAATCTTGCCTAACCTGAAAACTGTAATTCAAGTACAATGTCTGAGTGTGTCAGTGAAGGAAGGTTTTTCAGGTTATCCAAAGACAGGTGAGTATCCTTATCTTTTGAAGGTATGTCTTTTACCAGTGAGTGCAGGATGCTCAAGTGAGTAGCTTCAATGAAGTAACTCAAGATAAGCAAGAGGATGAATCTTACCTGTAGTGTAAATACATTCTTTTGTATTCAATTACATTTAGATTTGAAATGCTTAGAGACAAATCTTCAGCCATGCAATATACCAGTACTTAAAGCTAGTAGTGCTGCTAACTTTATATACAATGTTAAACTTTCTGGAGCAAATATCAATAATTTATGATGGGACAAAAAAACCCAAGAAAACAAAACTGCAGAAGGAGAGGACTATAAGAAAAGTATTAGAAGTGAAATAACTGCATGTCACCATACAGGTTTAACAGTTACCATTTTTTCTCTTTGAACATGTGCTCGTTTGTTCTGACAATTTCTACAATGCATTAATATTTTAATTTTTAGATACTTTTTTATACCTAGTTTCATAATACATTAAGATGAAAGTTTAAAATATGTGATATGTTGGGAATAAATAACAAGTAGCAAAAATGTGACTTTTTCAGCAGTCTAAAGAAATAGTATATTGTGTGTCTAACTTAGTTCTCTCTCTTAGTTATCTCTCTAAAGTCTTTTATATGCAAGATTTTTCAAATTGCATTTCTCTCCCTAAAAGATCCACCTCAAACTGTAAGCTTAGTTAAACTTTTCAGAAAAACAAGAAAGCTGGATTGATGTATTTTTCGTTTTTCATCTCAAGCTTCTGGGATTGACTTTTCAAATATATCTTTTGCAAGCCAAACAAAGAAAAACCTTGTCTGGGTTTAGAAAATTCCAGATGAACAGACTGCATAAAATGTTAGGTGGCACAGAAGATGTTTCCTGTCTTGTAAAGAAACAATACAAGTAATTCATGCTATTAGATGGATATTCTATGCTTGCTGAAGACTATGATAATGTGGCTGAGCTGGCTAGAACAGAGTTGGAAAGGTAGTGGGACAGATAAGCCAAAGAAAACATGAGGTTTTTTACTGTTCCTGCTTCAAAAAGTGAATTTTGGCCTCACTGAAGCTGGACTATTTTAGATGAAATAAGATGCCCTAAGTTTTAGCATTCATATTTTCCAGATTCTGTACTGCATTAGTATGTAGCTCTGAACTTTGTATGAAGTTTTAGCAAGTTCTCTTCACAGTTTAGTTAGACAAAACAAGCCTTTTGCAGCCTGAGAACCAAGGACAGCATTGCAGCTTCAGGCGCAAAAAGAACAAGAGTGAATTGAGGAGAGCAGTCTGAGAGGATGGGACTTGATAACCTGAAGCTGTAATTGAACAATTAACCCCAATATGTAAATGGACCAAAACTTATAAAAGTGTGAAAATGTGTGACCTGTCGCCCATCTTGGGTGGAGCCATGGCCAGGCTCTCGTACTGCCCAGGGTGTGTCCTTTGAAGGCCTTTTTAATAAATGCTTACTGTATTCCTTTAACAATGTCTAACCTCTGTTCTGGGTAGCCTCTCAAGGCATCAAAACAAGCAAAATTCATACTAGGAAAAGCAAGTAAACATTTTCATCATCACCAAAATTCAGTTCAACTGATTATCTTTTCAGTTCAACTAAATACACGTGAGAACTTTTTTCAGTCTATATTCTAAAGTAGAATTTATGTGAACTAGGATACAAGCTGAATTGCCATGAATTTTGGGAAACCAGGTGGATGACAGCTAATAACCTAGAGGAAAATGTCTCTAGCTACTTACAGTTCAATTTCTTTAAGAACTGTTCTCTAGTTAACCTGATTTTTAAATCTGATTCTGTCTTTTTGGGTCTTCTGAGGATGTTTATTAATGGATTGTGGATTTATTCTACAGTCAATTAATGTTCTTGAATTAAGAATGGGCTTCTTGCGTGTGTTGTGCAAGAGGTAAGATTGTGGTAACATTTTGAGTTTACATTGTTCTCTGACTAAACTGATCTTTCAGACGGTTACAGGAAAATACAGTAAAGTGAAAGTAAATTGTCATATTAACAGTGTGAGAGGACTCTAAAGTGCTGTGTCTTTGGTCATCTTTTGAAAGTTAATAGGCAGGTGATGTTCTATTTTCCAATCAGTTTCTAAAGGTTGCCCAAAAAATCGGTTTGACATTTGATTTGGTGGAAAGCACTGTTAAGCAATTACCAATGATGTTTGAAAAAGTGACTCACAGTGGCACTTGTTTCTGGATGAGCTATGCACATGCTCTTGCCAAAGATGATAATATAAATGTAAATAATGTAAATGTAAATAAATATAAATGTAAAAAATGTAAATAATGTAAATTTCAAAATCAAGTAAATGACAGATGTGTTATTGATGGTTAAGGATAGTGTGGAAGTTGAATGAGTATTTAATTGGCAAAGCAGTTCTTCATCTGACAAATTAGAACCTGTCCTGGTTCTGGCTGAGATAGAGTTTATTTTTTTCTTAGTAGCAGGTGAAGTGCTCTGTTTTGGATTTAGTATAAGAATAAAGTTGATAACGAACACACTGATGTTTAAGTAGTGCTTACCCCAAATCAAGGATTTCTCATTCTCTCATGCTCTGCCAGTGAATAGGTGCACAATAAGCCGGGAGGGCGCATGGCCAGGACAGCTTACCTGAACTGGCCAAAGGGATATTCCATACCATAGCACACCATAAATTACCAGTGTATAACCAGGGCTGTTACCTAGGACAGGAACCAATTGTGGCTTGCAGATGGTCTGGGCATCAATCTATAGGGGGTGAGCAATTGTACTGTGCATCACTGTTCTCAGATTTTGTCTGTCTCTCCCCCTCTCCCTTTCATTGTACAATTGGTAGTATTATCTTTATTGCTTTGATTGCTTGTAATTATTAATCTGTTCTTATCTCAACCCACAAGTTGTTTTTTTTTCCTGATTCTTCTTCCTGACCCACCAGGTGGGACACGCGCACTAGGTGAGAAGCTGTCTGGTACTTAGTGTCCAGCTGGGGTTAAACCATGGCACAGGCTATATGACAGGCATACCACTTAGCATACAACACCTCTGAGACATAAGTGGCTGAAGACAGAATTTTAGCTATTTCAGTATGGCCAGACTGACAGACAAGCTTCAGTACATCAGGCTATGGTCAAAATACAAATTTAATCTAAGGAGAAGCTCCATCCATTTCTAATACGGAATTTTCTGGTAACTATTTGAGAGTTTTTCACAGTTAGATTTATTTTTAGTTCTAAAAGAACCTTAAGGAATGGTAATTTTGATTCAGGAGAGAAAGAAATTAATCCAAGATGACACATACAAAATGACAGGCCTGCCACTAGCTGCTTTTCTAAATATTTCTGTCAGAGTACAGACATTGTTATCTACAAGAGTAATGCAGTAGGCTTTCTGTTTCTGCAGATGCATTTTGAGTATTTGTATGTTGCAGGGAAGTGCATAGTCAAAGGATGAGTGAATGACAAGCAGAACAGAAGAAAACCAGGCATATGTATATTTACCTATATGTATATAGGTGTGCTTTTGCATAAACCTAGAATATGTAAATAGTGAGAAAAACTGAATTCCAAATTATACAACTGCCAGCAGTTGCTGTAATCATGTCAGGGTTATGAAACTACTGTTATTCTTTTGCTGTAGTCTCTGGGTTTTGGCTCATCATCATCACAAAGCACAGATCTTTAAGGATTGTATGGCTGTGTATGCCTTTCAAACATTTTCCATTCCTGGGTTGTTTTCATGATAACTGGGATTCAGTTGTTGCATCTCCTCTTCAGCCAGTGCAGAATGTGATGTGCATACTATTTTCCAGTTCAAGTACCGTTGACTGTCCCTTGCAGCCATGAGGAGATAATTTCATACCTCAATTTTAGTACCAAATGAAGCCAGTCAGAAAGCACAAACAGAGAAGAAAGGTAAACAGGTCAAATTTCAATGGCAACTCATTCCAAATTTCTTTTTTCTTGAACAGTTCCTTTCAACCAACAATCTCATTTGCTTCATTATTGCTTCCTTGATTCATGTTATGCCCTTAACACAGACTTCCTACCATGATCTTTTCTTTTCCTTGCTGTTTTTGTTTTAATGGTAAGAAGCTCTGGTGAGTCCATGCTGGGCTTAGTAGCCTGTAACCCCTAGAGATCAGCCAATTAGCTGCAAACTTGGAATGATGCTTCCTGTTTGGCTGATATCAAACATTTGGCTTTTACATCAAGTCCTAAAGGACTGCATCCCAAATGCTTTTATCAGGAAATCTGCAACACAGTTGATTCAGGTTTTGAATTATGTAAAATTCAGTACTTACATTCCTTCTATGGTCATGCATGTATCAGTATGTCCAGATTAAAACTAGGGTAATAATTTGATGAATATGAAGTCTCTCCAAACAGAAGTATCTCTGATACTTTTTAGGGAGCAATGAGATGAGGAGACAAAATTCCTTATTAATAGTCATTGCCTTCCAAAGTGGGGAGGTAGGCCACTGGTTTCTACCTTCACTTTTGTAGCTTAATGAAAGGATGACATACCATTGCAAAAAGCATTTTTAAACAGTATGTCATAACAAATAAAGAAGCAGGTTGATCTGTGAGTTGTGTTTCCATAGTTTCATGAGATTTAGAAAGAGGATGGGATGGGATGGGATGGGATGGGATAGAATAGGATTAGAATAGAATAGAATAGAATAGAATAGAATAGAATAGAATAGAATAGAATAGAATAGAATAGAATAGAATAGA
>JANRGV010000051.1:91855337-91889956 GCA_024734035.1 Alethe castanea | reverse complement strand
GTCATTCATATATATATATATATATATATATATAAAACTTTAGAAACTATTCTGAAATAAAAATCTGTAGGGAGAATATTTCACATAAACTGACACTTAAGATAATGTCTTCATTTATTTTAGATTAAATTGCCTTTATCCTTAGAATATTTTTCTCACTCCTTCTCTGGCCATGTGGAATGTTAGTTCAGAAGTTTTGGAGTTAGTTTCAATGTAAGTTCCAAAGTTTTGGAGTTAGTTTCATTACTGCAGAAAAATGCATTACATGCTGATTTTAAGGAAAAAAAATGTAGATTAGACTGTGATTACTGTTCTCTCAGTAGAATTATTGGGGGGAAAAAAAGACTACACAAATACATATGGAATGATTAGCTAAGATTCCTCACCTTTCATACTTCAAGTTCTCACCCAGAGTCTAAATGGTATTTCCATTACCAGGGAATACAACATGAATTAAGTTTGATGCAGTGGGGTTTACTCTTGAACAGAGTTAACCAAACTGGACTTGTGTTTTGGTTTGGTTTGATTTTTTTCTTGATGTTCTGTATATGTGAATCTACTTCATTTGTAAGCTTGCATGTTCACCAAATGTACATAACCAAGGAAATTGAATGTCAGCTGTGTTAATGGCAAATTAAACTATAATTTCATGGGAGGAGCAGGAGAGCTTTCCTAAAACTCTTAGTTTATGTGGTTCTATTTCAGAAAACCCATAAGGTGGTAATACTTAGAAAGAACAAAAATATTAAAAAACAACCCAAAAGGAAGCAACAAAAACAGCAAACCAGTGACACTGTGTAGATACTTGTATCCTTTAGTTGTGTTAGCATTGAAAAAATATGTGAAGAAACAGTAGCATTTGTATTACACTGAATATTTTTAAATCATAAAGGTATTTTAGACAATCAAAGTCACAGATTTTTAACAGTAGTTTTGTATTTTTAATTTTGTTAACTTTTCTTTGAAGAAGGGCATAGATGTTTGAATCTATATTTTTCCATTCTAAGATGTTTACAGCATCAAATTCCCTTAGTGCAGATAGTTCAGCTGAACTATTTTTTTTTATTTCATCTACAAAAGTCACAAGTGTTGAAGTCCAGAAAATTCACATATGCACAGAATTCCCAGGAGCAAGGAAATGAAAACAGTACATGTGAAACTATCCAAAATATTTGTGATCAGTTGCAGTGTAATGGTGTCATCTGCAGTGTTTTGTTCCAAGGAGTGAACAAATAGAGCTACAGGTTTGGATTTCATGCCAGCAATCATCAACATGCAAAGTTGCAGCCAAGTATCAGGGGGTAATGTCTACATAAGCAAATAATTGGACTCAAGCAAAACAGGTTGTTAAAGCATCATAGGTAGTGCTTAGGCCCATACATCTATGCTATATATTATTTGAATGTTTTGAACTGGATTGGATTTAGTGTGATCCCAGGCCGAGATAAAGTTCTTCGGAGCTTTATGTGTTCTTAAACATTGGAGGTTGCTTGAAGAGTGCCTGCAGAGAACTTTTCACAGGAGCTGCCTGCTAGATCAACCTAGTGCATACCAAAACTACCCAGTGAAACAAGCTGTCAGGGAGAAAGTGAGAACTTTAAAGTTTGCTTCAAAACTTTGTTGCTGCTGTTACCAAAAAATATAGTGTAGGCATAGAATTTAGGTATAATGTCGTATCAGCCAGTGGCTGTTGCTGTGCAGGCATACTTCTGCATGTAGATCAGTATTTAAATGATTTATAAATGGATGTGATATCTGCTTTACTGTTATTGAAGGATGTCATAAATATCCATCTTGAAATTTCTTAGATATTGACCTTTTGATTTTCAGTCTTAACTAGGAACTTAATAAACATAATGATAGAATGATAGCACAGGAATTTCGAAAAAGATACAGCCTGCAAATTCAGCCTAGGTCTCCTATCTTGTGCTGCATGAAGCATCATGTGAACTTCCAACACTAGTAACAATGCAAAGTTGTTTAAGTAAATCAGTCAGGTAATAAAAATATGAACTGGAAATTAAATACTAAAAATTTTATATTTTCATAATTTAAAAAATATATTCCAAATTCTGCTCTCAAATGCAACTTCTTTGAAAACCATTTGGAACTGTATATGTGCAGAAACAATGTATTCTTGAATGTTGTAGAAATTTCAAGCCACAATGTTTAAAGTACTGTGTTCTTTTTCATAAATCTTATTTAGATGATTGAAAAACAGTTTTCATAGTATTATTTCTGTTTGGATTCTGGTCAAACTGGACATTAATGAATCGAGGGACCCTAATGGGATGCACTCTCAAGTGCTGAGAGATCTGGAAGATGTCCTTGAAAGACCACTTCTCATAACCTTTGGTCTATCGTGGCCATTGGGAGAAGTGCTCAAAGACTGGAGGCAGCAAATGTTGCTCTTACGTTGAAGCCAGGCAGGAAAAGAAGGATGACTCAGGGAACTGCAGGCTTCTCAGCCTCATCTCGATCCCTAGAAAAAGGTGATGGAACAACTTATCCTGAAAATCATTTCCAGGCACGGTAAGGACAAGCAAACCATCAGGAGTAGTCAGTATGGCTATGCCAAGGGAAAGTCATGCTTGACAAACCTGATTAACTTCTTTGATGGAGTGACTGTCCTGGTGGACACGGGGAGAGCTGAGGCTGTTGTCTACCTGAGCTACAGTAGTGCCTGTGACACTCTCACACATATGATGTGGATAAACAGACAGTGAGGTGGTTTGAAAACTGGCTGAGTGGCCAGGCCCAGAGGGTTGTGATCTGTGGCATAAGTCTAGTTGGGTGCCAGTGATTAGTGTGCTCCAGGGGTGAATACTGAGTATATTTAGCCCTGTTTAACATCTTCTTTAGTGGTGTGGATGAATTAAGAGAATGCTCAATAGGATCTTACTAATGCATATGAATACCTGAAGAGAAACTGTGATGAAGGAGGCAGACTTTTTTCAGCAGTGCCCAGTGGCAGAACCTGAGGCAATGGACACAGACATACTCAGGACGCTGTCTGACCACAAGGAAATACTTTTTTTTTACTGAGAGAATGGCCAAGCACTTGCAAAGGTTGCCCAGGAGATTGTAGCAATGCTCAAAATTTGTCTGGACACAGTCCTGTGCAACAGTGGAGGTTGGACAAGATGAGCTCTGGAGGTCCCTTCCAATCTCACTCATCCTATGATTCAGTGATTAACTTCACAGATTTGATCTGGGGAAAAAAAAAAAGAAAAAAAAATACTTTTGCTGAACAATATTTTTCTGTTCCACTTTAATTTATAGGCCTCACATTACTTAAAGTCATGCTTTTGGAATTAGAAATACTAAAATATTAATTTTTGATTTAAAAGAGTTTATAGTAACCCGGCCATTTGTATGTACTTTTTATAATTTATATATATATATTTATATATCAACTATAATTTTTCAATACTATCTTGAAGAAGTTTTGTTTCATAATAACGAAAATGGTATGCAAATAAATTTATTTTAAATATGACTCTGAATCAGACGGTTTCTGACATCTGCGTGCCAACATATTTCCAATATACTCCTGTCATCAAAACCTCGCAGATTAATTAACTTCCTGCCTAAGGGCCTTGAAAGCTAAGGCATTTCTTTCCAGTATTCTGGTTGATTTGCCTATAGCTTTTCTGTAGAATAAAGGACCTTAGTAGTAGTTTAAAAGCAAATCAATCCATTCATATGCACTTTTTAAATGGAGGGATAGATTGTAGCAATACAAATGGTCATAAGTCTCTTATGAAGAATCAATCTGTTCTATTTAAAAAGTTCCAAGTGATGTAAATCATTGCCTTAATTTAAAACACTATTTCTTTGCAGTTTCTTCCATTTCTAATTAATTAATTGATCCCATAGTTACAAATAATCTCTGTACCAAATCTAGAGAGAGCTCATTAAAATTTTTTCACACTGATTAAATGGCATGAGGATTTATGAGTCTCAGTGGGCATTTTGTCATAGAACAGAGAAGTTCAAAGAGAAATTTTCTGCAATTTTTTTGCTCTAGAAGATACAAGGAACGAACAGTAGATTCAGAACATTATGACATTCAAATATTTTGTAATTTTATTCTATATCATACAACTAAAATAGCATAAAGAAGGCTTATTTAGCACTTATTGTGACTCACATTGTTATTGTGAGCTTTTGTAGAAAAGGATGCTGAAACCATTTTTTTTTTGTATTATCGCCTTCATTTTTAAACTTTTTCTACTTTTTTTCCCCCCACTCACCTCCTCCATTTTTAGTGTATGCATGTAGTGTATATATTTTACTCACTATGGTTTTCAGATAAGCAGGTATTTAATTAGTGATTTTGCTGTTATTCCTTGTGTGTACCTGGGGGTTGAATGTATTAGGAGTACTTATTTAAAGTACAGAAATTACAGACGTGAGCAGCCATTCTAGGTGGTGCACTGAGCTGTAAATTGGAATCCCTGCTGTTCAAATCAAATGTTCTAGTCACCATAAATCTGTCCCTTTTCAATTTTATTGGCTTATACTCTTCCCTGAATGATTCCAATTCACATTTTTTTTTTTATTTTAGAAATAAAGGCATTAAATGTAAGAACACAGACATTTTTCAGCTTAGTTCAAATATACATCAATGGCTGTTTCTTCAAGCTTGGCTCTAATCTTTCTTTGCATAGGCCTAGATTACCTATTTTTTCTCATCTGAAACAGCCTTCTAAATAGCTATTGATGGTATACCCATTCTGATTTACCCAAGCCCTGCTGTCTTATATCCTTGGACTCACAGTTCTCACCAGCTGTTTTAGTATATTGTTAGATATTTGTTTTTTCCAGTGGATATAACCTGTGATGGTAATGGTCGGAGTATAAAGTGTTAGGCTGCCTTCAGGAAGAGATGACAAAGAGTTTGTAGATGATCAATGTTGTTCTCAGACAGTGTGGTCTGACAGAGGTGCCTACAGCACATGCCAGTGGCTGCTTATTATGAAAAGGGATCAATTTTGCTGCACAACTCTTTCTGGCTGAAGGTACATTTTGAGGTAGAAAGCAGAATTTGGTCTTTCTTGTCAGAAGCAACAGGACATTCTTGTCTGTACTGATGTATTACAGTTCATTAATTAATTAGGCATTTGTTGGGTTAGAGTCAGTAAATAACTTCTTGCTTTGCCTGCTTTGTTGATGCCAGCTCCAGTGTAGCCATGTGGCTAGACTGAATGAATGAAGGTCTGGGATGTTTGTTTCCGGGATGTCCCTCATCTGCAGGGTTGTACTCTGTCAGTGTTCTGTTAGCCTTGCATCCTGTGCTACACGGTGACCAGCTTCCAAAGGCAGCAGAGAAGATTCTCCCATGGCAGAAGTGTGTCGTGGTGGGGATGGTACACCCTGAGAGGTGGTAGGACAGCAGCTGATTCAGTGCCATGAGAGGTTGAAATCTCTGCTCCTGACTGCTCACACCTTGCTTAAGTGATTTGCGGCAAAAGCAGAGTTCACTCCCTTAACAAATTTGGATTACATAGGTTTCACTCTTATTGTACATAGAGTAATTAAAAGGTGAATGAGCTATGTCCCAGCATTTGTGTGTACCCAGATTAGTTTAGTTGTATCATGTAAAACATGCTCTGAAGTGTTGAAAGTGAATAGCAAGTGAAATCTGAAAGGGTGTTGTATCTATGGCTTGGGTGTATCTTGGCTTGTCTGCCTTCTAACCAAGATGAGGTGCCAAGTCCAAGGAACCACCCTTTTTCTGATTTTCTAGCTTTTTGGAGAAATGAATTTTTTTTCTTTTATGTATGCATCCATAATTGCCCAGTCTTAACAGCTTGTGTCTTTTTATCAGGAACTAAAAATACCTAGCAGTTAGTCTTTTGTAAAGCATAATTGGAAAAGGAGTTCCAGCACATTTCTACACTGCCAAGAAAAATTCTCCATAGAGAACATAACAGCAATCTGGAACTTCAGCTTTCTTTTTAAAGCAGATCAGAAGAGAGTTTTATCCTTGTCTTGTCCACTGTGTGGACTACTTCCTGAAAAAATGGAGGAAATTGAGGAAAGCATCTTTTTGCACACTTTTGAACCTGAGAAATTCAGTCTCCTAACCTTTGGGCTTCCTTGGGAATTGTCCTAGTTACCACATGATACATCAGCTCTTTTTTCAGAAAGGTTCTTTGGCTAGAACTTTTTCCTGAATTCCTGAAGCCTTTACGTTCTTGTTCTACAATGTGACTGAAGGCATTTCTAGATGGCAAGTTGTTTTTTGATTATTTAGTATATGTTGCTGGACTAGTTCTTGAATTCCTGCTATTATGGGGCACTGCAAGATAATAAACAGCATAACTTTTTTTATGGGTTCTTCTCCCTGCTGGAGAAGCTATTGATATCAGACAAACACTGGAGAAATTTAAAGGAATAAATTATTAATAAATCATACTTGTGAACTGTGTACTGAGCAATTTAAAGTAATTAGGTATGGAACAGTATGGTTTTATATATATTTCTAGAAGCTTTACAGCTTGGGATGCAAAGATACAGCACTCCAGTGGAATGTACTTCTATTGTGATACACCGGTGAACAGCCTGTTGGCTGAATTCTGCGCCTTCCTCAGCTGCTGCAGAGCCTAAGCATTTAGTCCTTACTTGTGTCTCCCAGGCTGGATGATGAAGTTTGTTGTTAAGAAGCTTGCCTTCCAGCTGTAGAGAAAAGAACATGAGGTATTTAACCATGTCTCACAGTCT
The DNA here is from genome assembly GCA_024734035.1 of Alethe castanea. Taxonomy (NCBI): domain Eukaryota; kingdom Metazoa; phylum Chordata; class Aves; order Passeriformes; family Muscicapidae; genus Alethe; species Alethe castanea. The sequence goes on along the minus strand of JANRGV010000051.1, from coordinate 91,883,227 downwards.
AGGACTTCTGAAGATCTATTTGTCACAGCCCATGGGTAGAGAGTGTGATGTTGGTTATAGGTTCTTGTCAGGTGGAACAAAGGAACCACATGTCAGGAAACTCTTATGTTTTATTATAGTCTTAACTGTGGCAACCAGCTCAATGTTAACAGTCAAAAGGCATTGGCTAGCACACCCTTAAATTCTTACAGTACATTTCCACAAAAAGTATTAGTTAACAAGCCCTTAGTTACAGTACACTTCACAACTCTAAAAAACCTCTTCAGAAGGTGCTGGCCCACAAACAAGCCACCACACCACTACATAAAGGTAATGAGTTGGGATGGGGGAGGGGAGCAGGAAGTTAGCCCAGGATAACACCGCCACACCTCCGTGGGACCCTCTCCTCTGATGACCTTTTCTGTAGCAACACTCCGAATATTTGAGACAAAACATGCTTTTAGGTCTGTCCTCTACACTACTATACACAGGCGTGTTTTCCCTAAATTCATAATAGGCCACTATTTTATACTTAAAAGATAGTTAAAGTAAGGGGATGGATTGTTTTTTCGTTTGTTTTTCAGTTTTTTTTCAGTTACCATGCTCTCGGTTCCTATGGTTGTTTTACTTCCTCCCTTTTCTTCTGAAGCATGTGTACATGTGTGTTCACACGTGCAGTCACCCCAACCTATCCCTCCCCATGCTGGCAGTCTTTATTATATATTTGTGAAAGAAAAATGAGATGTTGTATGACTTGCAAGTAATTTAACTTTTAAGTGTTCCAGACATTGCCCTTGTTACTGCAGTGCATGTTTATTTATGGATGTATTTGTCTTACGGAGATGAAAAAAGTCATTGAAATTCCACACAAAAAGTAACCTGGTCAAGGTTTGCTTTCACTGAAGGTATCTTAATGACTGGAAGAGGAAAGAAGGATTATAATTAGTTCTTAGTCTTTGGGGTACTCTGCTTGGGGGGGTGGAGAGGTAGGAATTCTTTTTTTTTCCTTGCATTTGTCTTGATAATGTATCAAGTAGCTGCGAAGGGACTTGATGAAATGTGATGCAGAATAATAAATTATGCTCTGCAGCCTTCTTTGCTTCTACGTGAGGTGAGTGTGTAAGCACAAAGAGACTGGTGCTCCTCCAAAGTCAAAAAGCATTATATTCAGATTAGCAGGTCACTGGAGATGTGTTGCTAATTGTTTTAGGGAACTCATTACGGGTATTATCACATGTTAATTATGCATGGTAAGTAGGAAAAAAGGGGAAAATCCTTGTTTTATGATAACTTGCTCACTGAGTTATCTTTTCTTTCTTTCAAGACCTTGAGCGTTTTCTTAGAGATGCCAAACAGCAGTCATTGAATAATTAGACTTTAATTAACAAGAATTTTCACAAAAAATGTTTGTAATGTCTTTTGAGTTATAGCAAGCATGAATAAATCCTCTTTTAATAAAATCTAGTGCACTGATTCTCTGTATCTGGAGTTACCTTTGTAATCACCCAGAGCTTGCTGTAACAGTGGTTTTCAATAGTTTCAGGACAAAGAATGAAGGAATTGCATTGTTGGCAATATTTTTTGGTTGCTTCTTTGTAAATTACTGTCATGGGGAAACCTCTGGAAACCTTTGAAAGACTACAGACAGCTATGTGTTGTTTTAGTGCACTAAGGCACTAAATGATGAGTTTACTTTTTGCTCTTAGTTTGTTTAAATTACTTGTTCTTTGTGGAGATGTGGTTGTAGGCAATTTTCAGAGAGCTGGTATTACATGGTAGGGTTCTTATTCTATTGTGTGATAAAGAATTTGTAAGAGTCTGTCTTTTCGGCATGTTTGCAGAAAACCTACATATAGAACCATCAATTAATGCTGGTAAATTATTTATAGTTTAAACAGGGCAGAGCTTTCTGCTCAGACTGATTGCTGCATCACAAAATAAGTGCACGTAGAAGGTGATTACAAAGTGTACTCCATAAAGCAGTATTGGAAATGTTTTTATTCATTATTATTGTGATAGGTGTTATAACGATAAAAGACCTTGTAGTATACAAAAGAACTGAAGACATGAAGACTTGTCTGCTAAAAAAGAATGCTTAACATTTCCATTTCAGCATCTTTTTATCTTAGAATAATAGCATAATTCAAAGCCAAGAAGGAAATGGTTCAAGTTAAACTTCAGTAAGACTGAAGTGATTCTGATTTAAAGTAGAATACAATTCCAAAAGATGGTAGAAATGCTGCCCTCCTATTCCATTAAAAAATAAAAAAAATTAGGTTTTTCTAAATTATACTAAATATAGGAATTGCCGTTCATGCTTAGTGTCCAGATTATTTGGTAACATCTCTGATGACAGCTAATAATCACAGCTCAATAATCGCCTTTTAGCTAGAAGGGGTTAATTTATCCACTTAACTTCCCATATCAAGTCATTTTTAACAAAAACAAATGAAAAAAATAGGCTATAGTAACCCTTCCACAGGATCTGTGTTTTTTCTTTATACTGATATGTGCCTGGTACAATGAATTCTGTATATGATGCATATGTTCCAGTGTCAGCTTTTTATATGTTATGAGTGAGAAAGATAAGAAGTAATTGATCTGCCACTCAGTATTGTAAATGCTGCTTGTCACATCCCTTTTTATTTTTTTGCTCCGTAAATTAAGCTCTTTAGAGTCTGTTCAAAACCTCCCCATCTGGACAGGTTGTGTTTGGGATTTTTTTGTCGGGGTGGGGGCAGTGATATTCTTGTTTGTTTGGGGTTTTTTCTCTTCAGATGCATTCTGATTGCATTTCTTCAGACTCTTTCTATCAAAAACATTTTAACATAGAATAATGTCTGTGGGATATTGTACACAGAGCATTCCAGATGAGACCACTTTATATATCTGTGAATATAAACAGTATCACCCAAGCTGTAAGTTTTCACTGAGCTGGTCTCCCAAGTTCTGAGTTTTCACAGAGCTGTTTACAGTGATGTCCCGTAACCAAATGTTAGAAAATGTATGTGTCATTTATTTTCCTGCAGCTAATGTGTACTGCCACATTTCTTGACCATTTCATTTGACACTTGACTGCCAAATAGACTACTTTTTCACTCCAATGTTTTTACAGATGTTATCCCAGATGACCTACAAAACTTTGTGTTATCAGCAGATTTTACCAAGTATAGAGATAAGGATTACTGGTCAATACTACCCTGCAACTATTTTCTAAGATAGTGGCATGGAATGGAACTGGCCTTTGATGTAACTCTTTCACTTCATAGGTTAGTTGCTTCAAAGCCTCAAGGTTTTGCTGACTAGTAAAGACTAGTTAATGAGATTTCATCCATTGCTGAAAATATCTTCTGTTACAGAACATGTTTTCTTCCATTAAGAAATTGTTTTCTTTCTTCTGAACAGACACCTGGTCACAGTGATCTATTCAGTTTGTCTCCAGAACATGTTATTGCATCCTGTAGCTCAGACTGGAGACATTAGAGATTGCCTTTTGTCCTGAACTTCAGAATTATTACAGACTCAAAATATTACTGATTTAATAAAGTACCATGGGCAAAAAGTGTAATAGTATGTAACTTAGCTTACTGCTTTTCACTTTCAGCAATACAGTTATCCCAAGCAAATTAAAACAGAACCTTTCATTTTAGAAAGAATGATCATGTGTCTGAGGTAGAATGTATTTGCAGTCTTTAGATTAGCTACAATATATCATTTGAAGATTGGTATCAGTTGTGAGTTTTTAAATTTCCAGGCCAGAAATTTTCATTGAAAAGATTTTTTTTTTTAATTTAAGTAAAAAATGTTTGCAGTTTTTAAAAGATGTTCCTCAGAAGAAAATATTTTTGCAGTTATAGTAATAACTAGTACAATGGTCATATGGTAATTCCATGAAGAGTTATATTGTGGAGTAGATGTTTGAAGTTTGGAAAAGTGGAATTCCTGTGGTCAGGTATTCTAGAAGTCAGGAATAATGCTATGACTCTACCATACTATGACCAATACCGCATCTGGGAATGCTTCCGTGGTTTCCTGGTGTTTGTGTGCTGCTCAGTGTGGTCATCATAGTTACATTTAAGTTACACATTAAACCATGAGAGGATAAAAAGCATCATATTTATGTATGCTGGATCACAGGCATGGAGCCTGCTCTGGACAATTGTTGGAGCACAATGAAATAAATGTGAACATCTAAGACTGTAAGTACAGATGTAATTTGTAGAAACTAAGCACTATACACCCACACTGATTGGCATTTATTTAATGAACATTGCAGCTGTTTTAATGAACAAGATTCTAATTTCTTATTCTAGATGGCAAGCAAGTATTGTCCCTCAATTCTCCTCAGAGTCAGAGTTAACAGAGGTCATTCCTGATAGAAATAAGAAATAAATCTGCTTTCAACTGTGTTCCCTGCTGCCCTGGTCCAACAAGGAGCAAAAGCGATTTAAGCAAGACAAATTTTAGTTAATAGCCTAGCAATAAGAAAGGGAGGAAGAAGAACTTGTACCAATGATTCCTGAAAGAGTGTATTTTTAAATATACTGCTGGAGAAGGATGAAGAATGTAGGCATGAAGATTGTACAAGGCACAGAGGTCAGCATGATATAAGACATACAGCTGAAAGTGGGAGAAAAAGATAAAGAATGCAATTAAGTGAAAGGATAGAAGATGTCTAGGGAGTAGAAGGAAATAAAAGCAAGACATAAGTAATTGTGGATAAGATAATATAGGGCCTTGGAGGTGAAAATGTAAACTTGAATTTGTAACTGCACTAGGTAATCTATGTACCTTCATTATAAATAATAAAGAGTTAATAGTGTGTGGTAGCCCATTTGTCCTTAGAGCTTTCTCAAGCATTTTTTTAGGGAGTGTAGATGAAGAGTGAGGAAGTAGTCTATAAGTTAATGATGTATATACTGAAATAGTAAAAGCATTTACTTTTTTGAGGCTAAGCATTCCATCTCAAGAGGATTGGCAGATGATGTGACAGGCCCAACATTGCAGCAAAAACTCTTCAAACATTTAGGATGCTACATGTCTAAATTTAAAATCTCATGAAGATAGTGGAATGAAGAGTCAGCTGCAAATGTGCACTTTGGCATGTCTCTCAAAGTAAAGAAGTTTTCTTTAGAAACACTCATGTCAGAGTTTCATCTTGTATCCTAGTATTGCGTTAACTAGTAATTATAAAGTGTTTGGACAATTTATTTCTGTCCCTTTCTCCTGTCAATTTATTTTTTTTTCCTTATCTTAGCAATCAGTTGAAGAGCAAGTATGCTTGAAAGATGATTGTTGACTTTGAGTGGGCTGGTGGAAAACTGTTTTATTGATATCTTCATATTTACAGCTCCTCTTAACAGCTGATATTACTGACAGCCTTAATTTTCTTTAAGATGATTAATATTTAGTGCAGTGACTTTGTTGTTTCACTGATTTTGTTTAAATAAAACAGTGCTAATGAATGGTGAATAAAATGTTCCATAACTTGAATACTTAGAAAAGGCCTTCAGTGTAGTTTTTCTCAGAAATTTTGAAATGTGTCTGTTATTTGCTAGAACAATTCAGTCTCACCAGCTTTCATACCATTTTTAAAAATATGTCAATTGAGTCCTTAGCTTCTCTGTCTGAGTTGAGTATGTGATCTGGCTTTGTGTAAAGTGATTACTAGTAAGAGCTTCAGGCTCCATGTCAGTCCAAGGATGAAGAAATCCATCACAGAATGCTGTATTTTAATAAAAGGATTTCAGTTACTCGGCAGTATAAAGACATAATAATGCTTGTGACATGCTGTGGTGTATTGCTTTAGGATCAAACTGAACATTGGAATAATAGCAGCGTTGAGAAGAAGGGAAAAATAGGATGTCTGATTTGAGCATTGCTTTTTCTTCTGTTGATTTCTATATTTAGCATACTGTATGGCGTGTCAGGCCCCAGTTATAAAGACCTGTAAAAGAAAGTACTTGGATTCAGGGTCTTGCATATTAGGAATTGAGCAGCATGTGATGCATAGACTTGCATAGAATTGGGTGAATCTTAAGGAAGATCTGCTACCACATGCAGATGTCTGGGTTTGTGTTAAAAGCTTGTTTGCAGACCCACAAAAGAGCTGAGAGGTGACATCATGTGGGGGATCCCAAATCATACCTTCCAAACAGTTCTGACACCTGTCACAGGAGTCATCATCCCATGAGGTGCCCATCTCCATATGGTCAGGACAGCACAGAGTCCCAAAGGTAGACAGAAGCTCAGGTTAAGGACTCAAAGGACTGTTCAGGCTGTCCCAGAAGTGTTATCAAGGTAAATCAGTGCTGGATTAATCTTTCTGGACTGCCTAGGGTGTGGCACTCAGTATGGTATGCAGAGGAGGAGAATTTGGGGTTTGATCAGGATTTATTACAGGGAAATAGAGGGATAAGAGAATAAAAAACATTGGATATGTAAATAGGCCAGACATTTGTCTGGCCATGCACAGCTCCTTACCAGTGCAATGTCTCTTGTGTTAGCAAATTCCACTTCTAACTCTTCCTGGCTGAAGGGCATCTGGTCTATGGTCTCTGTGCGTGTGGCCAGAAACCAGACCCAGGCAGCGGCCCACTCTTCATGGTGCGAGCAGCTGGAGCAAGCGCAGAACTGGATGCTAGCAACTGGGAAAAATGAGGTGCCAGCCCACAGCCTGGGGCTGCAGGTCACAGGGGCCTAGCCCAGGCATCTGCAGAGCCAGTGGCCAGGCTGAGTGCAAGCATGTGAGCACTAGAGAATGAGGCAGCTGAATGACCCTGTGGGTCCTTGGGAGTGCTGAGTATAACTGCACTGATCTGTGTTTCTAGCCTTATGTGTATATATATAAATATATATATTTGTGTGTGTTTGCTGGTGCCTACTGGGACATACGTGCTCAGCCTTGGTACTCTTTGGGCTGGGGGCATGGAGCTGTGGCTGCCTCCCCTTTGTCAGGCTATTAGATGAGGCTCTATCCCTAAACAGCAGTAACCCATTCCCTAGCATCACGTTTCTCTCTATAAAGGGAGACTGGATAACCTGGTGGTGTTCCAGGTAGGTATCATGCTCCTATAGGTTTCAGTCTCCTATAAACTGCCTCCTTTCTAAACATCTCTCAGAGCCATTTGAGGTGAGCTACATAGCAGAAAGAATGCAAAGTAAATGTGGAGCTGTACCCCTTTTCTGTTTCCACTTCCCCTCTCCATATTGCCCAAAGGTGGGGGATGTTTTCTCAGTTGAGGTTGTCACCATAAAAGTCTATTTAAATTTCTAACTTGATACTTTTTTATATATTTGTGCAAGTAAGTTTGTAAATACTTCTTTCTTTTTCACTTAGAATTTCTCTTACTACCCTGACTTCCTTCTTGCATCAAAAGGAAGAAGAGGAATAGATTGTTTAATCAGAATCTGGATTTTCTGTTTACAGAACAATAAGTGTTCTGAAATGAACTGCAGTTGTATATGTTGTAAAATTGCTTTTGTTTGACAGGTTAATAAATCTTAGTCAAAGGTCTGAATGACTAGAGATATTAAAAGCTTGTGTTGCCTGACAAAACCAAGTAAGCCAACCATCTTTTTGCACTTCTTTATAAATATAGCAAAGGGCTCAGTATTATTTCAATTGACTGTGGCTCTCAGTTTATTTGCAAAGCCTTTCTCTATGGGTCTTCCACACAGTTTGTATGGCTTTTCCGGGTGGGTTTTGTTTGTTTGTTTGTGTGGACAACATAAACCAAAATCACCTTACTTGGCAAATGTTTAAAATGCTGTATTTCTTCAACAAGTACCCATGTTCATGGTGTAGACACCTTCCAGTAACTTTTGAAGCTATGAATAAGCCTGGGAATTTTAGAGAATTTAAATCAGTGTTTTCAAACCTATGCCTATGTTGATCTTGTGGAGTTACTGTTATGTCACTTTCCTACATAGACATACGAGACAAGTCTACCCTGTATTCACCCTGCAGTAAGGATCCTTCCAGCAGCTGGATTTAGGTACTCGGTTGTCATTGGATCCCAGTCCTGCGCTTCCATCATTCCAGAGTCTCTCCTGTGCACACACAGACAGATCTCTTGGACAGCCCCAGATGCAGCAGTCTACAGCAGCTGGCCAAGGCTGCCCTGTGCCTGCTGTGTTCCTCCAAGAGCCAGGACTGACTGTGCTCTTGCCCATAGGGTCATGCCTGGCTTCCAGGACACTTCACCTACTTGCCAGCTACTCCAGCATGCTCTTTGCTGGCCCTCAGGCCCTCACTTGCCCAGCCATCATCACTTCACCGCTGCACTGTGGGCATGTGGGACTCCTGGTCCCATGGCAGCACTGACACTGAACCCTCCATGCACATGTGTGTGCACAATTTAAGCGCTTTTCTAATGAAAACCGTTAGAAATGGAGTTTGATTGGAGGAGACAGGACAGACTACACACACTGTTGCAGGAATGGCTCCTACTGACACCCCACCAGTCCCTTCTGTCTCACATTCCCACAGGGTGCCCTGACCCAGGGAGCTTCTCCTGTTGGCATGTCAGTGTGGGTCTGGCCTGCTGGCACCCAGAGTGGCTGGCCCAGGGCCTCACAGGGCTGCTGGGGCTCATCCTGTCCCATCAGGCAGGGCAGGAATGAGCTTCTGGTGGGTTGATGGGGTGTATGGCTGCTGGGGTGTGTCTGGGAGCAGCTGGCCCAGGGTGGCCCCCACCTGCCCTCGTTGTTTCTGCCGTTCTTCTTCCCATGTACAGTTCTGTCATATAAACTATTGTGTACATATACATACGTATTTCTGCATATGACAATGTACAGATCCCTCTCTGTAGAAAAATTGGCAATTTTAAGTGCTTATATTTCACACATGCTCTTTGAAATTAATAGTAATATGCTGTTTCATAACCACAGAGTATTTGGAAGGAAAGACTCTTATTAATTAAGATCAGCCTTCCTGAACTGTGTTCCTTTTCTTCAAGGAAGGTAGTCAGGAGGGCACCCAAAAAAGAGAGAAAAACATTTTAGTTTATAAGGGAAGTAGAAAAACATGAAGAGAACCTTGGCTGGATGCCTGTGGCACCACTGCAAAGCACAAGAACATCTGGTTGAGAAAAACATTTTGAGTGTCATCATCTCTGTTCATCAAGGTGTAAGATATTGGGTATCTATGTGAACTAGCTCAAAAGGACACTTGTCACTTGATTTTGTAATATTTTCTTCATGTTACTTTTGGTAATGAAGTTAAAATGTGACTTAGTTGGGCATATAATAACAGTATTTCTAGACAGAGTAGTTGTTTCTTTCCAGTTTTAATCCATCATCTTGATATCCAGTAGAACTACCTGTTACATTCCTACTTTTGTTGTCAATGAGGTGACTGTTCTCTATGGCTTTAAAGGCATTGAAGTGTTTTTTTTTTTTCTGCAGATGCAGGGTGAATGGAGAAAAAAGAATTTTTAGTGTCTTCTCACACTGTTTTGCTTGCTGAGACTAGAACTTACAAGCCTTTGAAGACTATGAAACAGATGTTTCTAGCCGCACGTTCAAGATCTGCAGACCCAGAACATAAATCCCAGTCAGTCTTTATGTGTGGATGAGATTTTCAGTCCTCAGTCTTTAGACATATTTGCTATTTTATTTTTCTATTTTCTCTATTCAATGATGAATCTTACCTATTTCTCACTAGAAGCAGCTGGAATCAATTTGCAAAGACTTGAAATATAATAGAAATGTCATTTATATGACCACTACAACTTCTTAAAAAAAAAGAAAAAATTAGAAAAAAAAAATCACCTGAGCCATTTTCTGTGTGCTGTATCACAAAGTTTGTTCATCTGACAGGCAGCCTATCCTGTGTTATTTTTTGTAGTCACAGCATATTTTACCAGGTAGCCAGAATATATAATTCAGAGGGCTGTGTGGCAGTGATACTTTTTCACCTTGACACGCTTGCGTCAGTCTGGCTTCCCTAGGGAATCTTTATATAATGTTTGGGTGCTGAAGCTTCCAAGTTATCAGTAAACTGCTGCTTGTAGCACAAAGCTGCTTGTCAGTTTATCCAGATCCTTGGCAATATCTTGGCATCTATTTCTGAACTGATTCTGTTACTGTATTAGAGGTACTTTCTTTCAGGTCATGTGTTGTGATGGTTAGAGCAATGTAAAACCACTCTTTCCAGTATGTCATGGTAGTCTAACTAATACATAAATACACATAATTTGTTTTTAAATATAAGAAAAGCAGAATGGACTGTATTTATGCAGAGACACCTCAGATTTTTTTTCAAAATGTGTGTGTTATAAGCACATTAACTCTCATTCAGGTGCTTCTCTGTAATTTGATTGCAGGCATTTGCAGAGAAGGCAATTTGTCTTTGACTTAACTGTGAAGAAATGTGTTTATATATCAGTATTGGGGTGACTGAGACACTTCCTAATGGAGTGTTTTATATTCTCATCATAGGTTTTCTAATGGTCACTTAGCAATAAGTTTTGTCTGCATTTTTTGCACATTTGTCATTCAGATCTTTAAATTTAGAAATTCCATTACAGTGTCTTCTGTCCCTGCAGTGAATCTAGCTGCACATTTTTGAACAGGAAAGAAAACCAAACTGATTTCCCGGTCAGAAAAAAAAGGTAATTACAATGTCTGGTGGACACTGAGTTGACCATGAGCCAGCAATGTGCCAAGAAAGGTAAAGTGAGCTTGGAGAAGAGAAGGTTTAGGGAAACATTAATGTAAGTAAATACCTGAAGGGAGAATGCAAGGAGCCAGGCAGTTTTTAGTGGTGCCCAATGACAGAACCAGAGGCAATGGACACAAACTGAAAGACAGGATATTCCCTCTGAGCATCAGGCAACACTTTTTCACCATGAGGGTGACTGAGCACTGTTGCAGGTTACCCGGAGAGGTGACAGAGTCTCTCTCCTTGGAGATACTCAAACACTGTCTGGATGTTGTCCTGGGCTGTAGATGTCCCTGCTTGAGCAGGAGGTTGGCCCTGGTGACCTTCAGAGGTTCCTTCCAGTCTCAGTCACAGAATCACAGAATATTCTGAGTTGGAAGGGGTCCACAAGGAACATGAGTCCACCTCTTAAGTGAATGGCCCATGCAGGAGTTAAACCCGCAACCTTGGCATTATTAACACCATACTGTAACCAGCTGTCTGGGAATCATGTGATTCTGAGTCCATACAATACTTACATACCATTTTCATATTTTCTGTGTATATATGTATATTATGTGGGGCCCATTACAAAGCAATAAGTTGCTAATAATTGCATAGCAAAATAATGTAGCAGCAAGCTTTAGAGTAACAATTCAAACAATCTCAGAGATGTGGACACAGTTTAAATGGGAAATTAGCCCTTATCCCTTTTCTAAAGACTCACTCAAACTGTTGAAGGTGAGCAAATGCAGAATACTTCAGGTCAGCAGATTCAGTAAGTGATTCTTACTTCTAATATAAAATCATTATTGTGTTGGATGAAAGTAGTTTTCACCTAAGCATATGGCCTGATGAAGTGTTTTGAGGACTTTGCCCATGAGAGGTTGTTTTACAAGCAAATACATGGTAGTTTTCCTCTTGTCTGCCATCTGTCAGCTTTATACCCTGTTGAATCTGAACATTATTTGTGTTTGAAATATATGGAATGGGAGGGGGTTTTAGATAACAATTATATTTAGGAAAGCTAATGAGAACCCAGATACTATTAGACTCGTTTCTTTGAAGAACTGAATACCCAAAAGAAGTTATGGCAGAAGTTGTGTGGCAAGTATAATAACTAGTTGCTGATACCATGGCTAGTATTCCCAAAGTATTGTTCATGTTAAGCCAGTGTCGTGGCTCTGTTAGTTACTTAAACTGAATAAGCCTTATGCCACAGAGTCAGAGAGATTATCTGTATGGAGACCATATACACCATTTATCCACATGCATACATGCACAGAGTTAAATAAACATGCTTTTCTATTTTTGTTCATTGTTTACTCTTATACATTCATTTAAATGCACACTTTATTCCTTTTATGGAAAATGACCTATTACTCTTCCTATAAGCATGCCTGAGTCAAAATAAGAACTGAGAGCCTTTGGTTGAAGTGACTGTTAGCATTCTTTACCTGGTAAAGCTGGTCTTAATAGAAAAATAGGCACAGCTTAATAACTGTGTGTCATCAATGGATTTTAAAAAGTGTTACTATGCGGTATGTAAAATAGCTTGATCATATTAGGGGAATTTCAAAAAAAGCATGTTGATATATTTTGAGATTAAGGCTCAAATAACTTTCTACATGTGAATTCATTTCAAGAGTACATTGCTTTTCTTATTTACAGAAATATTTGGGCTTGGAGTTTACAGTAGAAAGACATTTTCTAGACGAGCAGTCTGTTTTAATGGTTGATCCACATAACACTGCGTGATATTCACTTGTTTTCTTTCTCTGCATTTTTCAAAGCTTGAAATAACTAGGTATTGGCTTCCCTAAAATAAACAAAGGAAGCTGATAAAAACAAGCTAAGAGATCAATGTGAAAAACACAACTTCTCTACTGGAATCTTCAAAAAAGAATTATGACTTCTTTAGACCTTCTTCTAAATACATAATATATTCTTATTAAAAATTCGTTTTCACCAATAATAATTGTATTGATCTAGTAGAACTTGAGTGCACTTACAGATAATCCCTCATTCAGGGTTAGGAGAGTGGGTCCATTTAATTAATTCTTTCTCATAATAAATACTTCAAAAAGAGTATATCATACATAGTGTGTGTAGAAATGTGAGTTTTATAATTGATTCTTTTACTTTTGGTAGATTTCAAATTCTTTAGAAATAGTGTATTTAGCACACAAATAATTTCTCAGGTAAAGAGAATTATGTAAGAAATTTTGAGTTCTGAGTATCATTTGCTTGCAGAGTCAAAGCAGCTTTGCAAACTAAGAGGCTGAGAAATCATCTTTTGAAATCATGAGAATAGTTGCTTAAATAGATCTGGTTATTGATATAATTAGGCCTTTCATTTCAGATGTGGGATTTTTAGATTGCTGTTGCAAATACACGGAATCATGGCATTCCTAACCATAACCAAATGTCCACAGGTGGGCTACTGTTGAAAGAGCACATTCATAAATACTTGCACAGCCATTTTGTGGGTTTACACAGACAATCAGCTTTAGGCAGGTAAGGTATAAGGTGGTAGGTTTAAGGGATGAACTTGTATGATTCAGATTCTGGCCAACAAGAACATTTATATTCCTCTTAACTTTAGGAGTTAATACTTTTTCCAACTTAGTTTGGTACATTCTTCTTTACTTTCCTCTGAAAATCTATATTGAGAAGAGAGAATTGCCATTTTTAATATTTTTGGGGTTGTTTTTCTGTAGTTGAAATACATAGAAAATAATTATTAGAATTTTGTTAGTGTTTTGTTTGTTTTATTTAAAGGTGGTAGTTTCTGGCTTTGTGCTTGAAGTTTTATGCTAATGATCTTAAATATTTTCTAAAATTGTTTTCAGCTTTGAATTTTGAAAGAAAGTCTCTTTTCTTTCTGATCAGGAAGAGTTGAAGTGTAACACAGCTATATCTCACCAAGTCACTCCAGACTGGTGACACTCTTGTGTACAGTTCAGTGAGAGGCTTGTACTGAATAGAAAATGACCTTTTCCATGACGTTTTTGCACTCCCAATGAAAACGTGTTTAAAGGTTAATGCCTCTTCTCACCCTTTCTCTCTTTATTGAAGAAATTAAGAATTGACCTATGTCTGAAGCATATAGGGGCTGTTATTAACACTTCCATCAGACATTACACAATCATTAAATAATGTTTCGGTCAAATTCATGTATATTTCACTATACAGGCTGATCTTTCTGTGTGGGAAAATAACACTGGCCAATGAGGTGTTACAGAACAAAAACAAACTATTGCCAAAATAGATTTTAAAGAAATTAGCTTGCTCCATGAGAATCAAGTGCCTTCTGCAGCACCTGCTGAGGCAGCTGTAGGCAAGTGATGGTGTCCAGTTACCCAAAACAAGCAGGAAGGGTACCTGCTCCAGCAGCCTGCAGCTATGGGTTTGTCCACATTCCCTGTGGAAAAAAGTTCAATGCTGTTATTCAAGAAATACTTTTGCTGGCTACTTCCAGTTTCAGTTTGAGACTTAGAATTTGGATGCATCAAAACAGTTCCTCCTTTGAATGTTCCTAGTTTGTATTTCTGATGTCTTTGCTCATGAGATGGGCCCAGCCTCTTCTCCAAGGTGTCGAGTGATCATGCAGTCAGCAACAGGCAGAAGATGGAACACAAGAAACTCCTAGATTCTCGGAAAACCATTTTCACTATAGGGCTGGTTGCACCATATGCTTTCACCGTAGGGAACAGGTGTCCAGGAGGTGTGTGGAATCAGCATGCTTGAAAATGCTCAAAGCTCTTCTGGCCAAGGACCTGAGCAGCCTGCTTTGGCTGGACATGTGTTGAGTAGGGTGTTTCCAAATGGCCTTCAGGCACCCTCTCAGTGTATTTTGTTCTGAGCTTTGCGTGCAAGGTGCATTGCTTGAATTTGTTATGTATTACATGTCAAGGAAGTCAGTGGGTCTGATAAAGATAGTTCTCTGTGGAAGGGAAGGCAGCACAAATTAGCTATTTCATTGTACAGAATTACTTTTTAGGCTACTTTTAGAGACAAGTGACATAAAACTCCAGCATGTTATGCAATATGAGTAGCCTCAATAGAGAAGATCTTGAGTGTTTGCCTTGTGTTCTCCATAAAAGAACAATACCCTTCTATGGCTAATCCAAGCTGCAGTTGATTGAGTTAGATTTCTGCTGCCGGGATAATTGGACACTGTTTCAGAAATGCCTGAGAATTTCTTGAGGCCTGTAACACAAGTTACCATACAAAGTTCCCAGTGTGCTGTCCTTAAACACACAGTGCTCTGTGAAAAGAGTGCTCCAGCCATCCGGAATGATCGGAGTAACCCCGCATGTAAATGTGACCTTCTCCCTGCCTCACAGAGCCACTGTGTCTGGGGCTGACTGTCACTCACAGAAACACTTCTTTTCATTTGATCAAGTCTTGAAAACCAACAAGCAATATGAGATTTCTCCTCCTTCTTCCCCATCCAAACCTTTTTTTTTTTCCTTCTGGCCTTCCTTGAGATAACTTTCTGTGAACTGGTTTGTGAGAGGAGCTGCTGGTGTGGTCTGAAACGTAAAGTGACATTTATGGAAGAGTTAGAAACCCAGAGTGATCTAATTATGTGCAGATGTAACACCTTTTTTTTTCTTTTTTCTTTTTTGAAATTATGCAAATGATTTTTTGTTTTGTAAGTTTTATGGTAAATAATTTGATTCTTATATTGGTCTGCAACATACTCCTAGTAGTGAGTTAATAAAAATCTGAATTAAAAAGCATATGTGCATGTAATTTCCAAACAGTTCTTATTATGAATCATTGACTCATAAAGAATGGTGGCTGTAGTTAGTATGCTGAATATTCTGGTGCTTAATTAATTTGATTCTAAGTTTCCAGTTTATTCATTTGTTATAGCATTTAAAAATATCTTGGCTAACTCCTCATTTTCCGTAATGGAACTAAGTTGTGGGGCTTTAAGCTGCATTACTTTCTTAACAGCATATTTAATATGTTTCTGTTATCCCTGGCTGGTCAAATTGGCACGTCCTTAAAATTAAATGAAATGTAATTCATTATTGTATTCACTATTGGAATTTTTCCCAACTATTTCTGGAAGGAGTGTAAATCCAAAGATTAGGGGAGAAACATTAATCACGTTATTCCATTATTGTTTTTTCTTAATTCGTCAGAGAATTAGCACAGTAGGAGACCAAAACTGCAAATATTGCAGCTGCTTAAAATGAATTCATTCAATAATGTTTAAGTAATTCTGATGGTAAATGGGTTACCCAGAAATACATTTTCCCCTTTTTCCAAGGTATTTGGAAAATCAAAACATAGGAAAAAAGAAAAGCAAAAAATATCCCAGCATCTGTGTAATGATGTTAAAATTGTTGTTTCCTCTCTCTTTTTGTGAATTTCCACCACCTCCCATAAATAAGAAACAGGACCTTTTAGGCACCTCAACATTTCGTACGGGATATAGAGGGATCTATGCTGTAATCTGAATTATATTAGGGTTCTTGAAAATTTCTGGGTTACTCACATGACTAGCACAGTTGGTTAGTAATGGAATTATTTTGAAAATGTGGAAAATATTGAACATGATAAAAATTACAAAAGTTGTTGAAAAAACCGCAAACAGTCATTGCAGAAGTAATGTCTTTGAGACTGATAATTTACTTCTTAAATGCTACTTAGTTTTGAATTTTAGCTGTATAGTATGGGCTAGTTTTTCACAAAGAAGAAATTAAAAATACTTCTATCAGTGAACAGTCAGCAAGATATCTGTAGAAATTTACAGAAATCAAGTGTCAATTCTGATATTCATGTGACCTGGCTGTACTTGGTGAATTTCTTGCTGCAGCCTATCTTGGGGCTTTTTTTAGAGATATGATGAAATCTAAATTAGTTGTTAAACACTTACAGAAGACTGTATTGTGCACATATACATAATATATAGGGGTACCAAATATTGCTGCAGTGCAAATTTTACAAATCTCCCATCAAGCTTTTGACTAGTTGATAAGATTATGAAGGGGAAAAGCATCAATTAAAAATAAAGAAGTTACAGAGTATAAGATGCAATCCATAAGAAGGCCAAAACATATGTCACATTCTGATACCAAATGTTCCTGTGTCATTTGAGGACCGATGATGAAAACTTTCTTTTCATTCTTTCTTTACAGAACAATAGAGGGTAGTGTTAAACTTGCAGATGAATTCCGTATGTATAAATCATGGCATCTTTAGTCTCATCCTTCAGTCGGTTTTAGAGCTCATATAGTGGTATCATATGTTGTCAAGGGATACTTGTTTGATAAGCACTTGTTATGCATATATATTACATTTACAGGTCTTCCAAAATCTTAATTTTAAAACTGATTTTAATCTTTTATCCTTCCAGACTTCTTGGTTATCACTAACTGCAATAATACATGGATATCCCTGTTAGTCACATAATTATTCCATCCAGACTTTTGCAGTATATAGGGTAGGGAGGGCCTGCTGTACATACCAAGAGCCAAACTAACACCCTTTTCTTATATTCTTACATTTAATGAAGGCGGATGAGGTAAAGAGAGGCTGCAGTAATATTGTTTCTTTCTCTGGTTAAGTGATTAATTTTTCTTTTTCTAGATTCATAGAGTGAAATATAAATTAATATACTTTGCTATACTTTTTTAAGCATTTAGTTAATTCCAAAGTGAGAACTGTCCTATATTAGTCTGACCTTTTGAGACATCTCATAGGAATAGTATTGATCAGTGACACAAGTTTTAGAAATAATGCACAGAAGCAGCCAGAATCTCAGCTGAAGTCTGTATAAATCTCATCTGTCTCTCAGTTGGAATGATGCTGATGTTGCAATACTTATGCAAAATGGGAAAGAACTTGGCTGCTTTCATATATCTAAATTTAGTGTGTGTGTGGTCCAGGACAGTGAAGAGTTTATAACATCTCTATGTATTAATAAATCCATATTGTGTGTGAACCTCTGTAAACTTTCCATCATCCATTAAAATTGTGACTGCTGTTAACAATAAGTTTCAGTTGAAA
This sequence comes from Alethe castanea, assembly GCA_024734035.1. Classification (NCBI taxonomy): domain Eukaryota; kingdom Metazoa; phylum Chordata; class Aves; order Passeriformes; family Muscicapidae; genus Alethe; species Alethe castanea. The sequence continues at coordinate 91,865,574 of JANRGV010000051.1, read as the reverse complement.
GAAAGACTTAAGGAAGACCCAGTACACTTATTTCCTGTAGCATGCAAGACACTATAATTATGGGTCATTTGCCTGGTTTCTTTGGTAATTAAGAGTTTTAATTGTGTCTAGTTCCGGGGAATTAGTTAAGCTTTTCATTATGCATATTGCCTTCTGTAATCATCAGCTCCTCTTGTATGGTAAGCTTAGTGACGTCGTGGAAGTCAATTAGGTCTTTCAAGGCAGAGCAGCGAAGTACATTCTTTTGTATGAGCTGGATCAGAAAAGGTTTCTGAAAGGTCTTGATAATGCTCTTCTGTGCAACATTTAAGCTTATTCTTTAAGAAGCAAAGCCTGTCAGAGTTTCATTTATTGTCTTCAGAGTGCTTAAGCTCATGAACTAAGCTATTGTTAAGAACAAAACCTATAGGCAGAGCCATGCTTCCATTCTAATAGCAATTGTAAAAGGTTTCCAGGATCAGCTGCTTACATATTTGTAGTTAGTAATAAGCAATAATGATCAACATTTGAAAGTATCCCATTGTTCAAACTGGAATGCATGACTCTTTGAAGGAAGTGAACACAAAAGAGATTGGTGTGATTCCTTTGGCTCACTAAAAATCATTAATTAAGTTCTACTTACATGCAAGGTAGAAAGCACCTTTTACTATTCTCTTGACAGACTCCCAGGTTGTTGTGATATGTTGAAAGGCAAGAATCAATATTTTAAAAAGAATGGAAATCAGGAGAGGGTTCTTTCATTTTTTCCCTTCCACAGTTCCTAATAGATGAGTATATATAGGGCAGACATTTAATACATCTTGGAAAAATTTCTTTCCTTTGAATGTAATAAAGCTTTTGCAAGTTGCAACTTGGTTCCCTTAGAGCACAGCCAGAACAAACACTGTGCATCCTTTATGTTCTGCCGTGAAATAGTCGTGTGTTTGACAACCTAAAAGGTGCAGTATGAAGTTGTATGTTCATAGACTCAGAGAACATTCTGAAAGGACTCACAGGGATCATCAAAGACCAACTCCTGGTCCTGCGCAGGACAACCTCAGGAATCACACCATGTGGCTGAGATCATTGATTAGTAAACGTGAGGAAAATTGCCCTAACCATCCCAACATCTGTTTTCAATTACTAAAATTACTTGTGGCAGTGATTTTGGCATTAGTAGTAGTAGCTGTGCTAATAATATTGATAATAAATGCAGCGTGAATTGGAGAAGTGTTAGAGACCATGCATCAGTATAGGTCAGGATTTTTGAGGTCCTTGAATGCCAAAAGTTGCTTTGGGTTATCCATGACCAAAAATTCAAACTGAATTTGCAGGTCATGGACAGGAAGAGGCAGGAAGAAATGCTTCATTATGTAAATTCTGGAATGAGCTCCAGAAACATTATCTTTCATTACATAAAATTTCAGACTATATGATTTTTATATGTTTATCTTATTTGTTTATTATTCAATATTCTGACATTAAATTACAAAATCCACATAAATAATGTATGATTGTTTTTAACAACTTTGCTTCCAAACTGCAATCTGGAATGATTGTGACTATTATAAGGCATGGAAGTTCCACCTAACTAAACTCTCTCTTCTCTAAATTTATTCTTCCAATATAATTGCTTGTTTTCTTTCTCATCATTGCTTTGGAAGAATTAAGCAAATAGAGTATGACGTTGGCAGCACTCTTCTGATAAGTAGTGTCTGCCTCATCCAAAGTCCTACTGTTGACCTAGGTTTAGTGTTCCCTGTACCTTGTATATGTAGGAAATGCCACCCATACCTGTGAATGAAAACACTGCTTTTGCCATTTTGCAGGTTGTAAAGATGGTTTGGAAAAGTTAAATTGCCTACTTATAAAGGTATTTAGGGACTTGCTTAATTTTACTTTAAGCTTGTGATTAAACATATCCCTATAAAAGCGCTTAGGAACATCTGGAAAACCAGTTTCTGGGATTCAAGTAAGTGTATTGATGTTTTTTGAATTGAAATTAATTAAAGGTTAATTACCATGCAGATGTCCAAACTGAGAGGTTTGCTCTTGTTCTAATTAAGAGCGTCTAAGCCAAGAATGAAATTTAGTTTTCCTGCTAAGTTTCATTCAGGATCATTGTCTCTTTTAAAACAAGCTATTAGAAGTTCATAGTAACATTACAATTATTTTTTCATCTCACCTTCTTGTTTCTCAGTGTCTTGTGTTTGAAGATTCACCACAGGGAGTCAAAGGAGCCCTGGAAGCAGGAATGCAAGTGGTTATGATTCCAGATGAAAATTTAAATCCAGATCTTAGAAAGGAGGCAACACTGGTGCTGAATTCCATGGAAGATTTCCAACCACAACTGTTTGGTTTACCAGCATATGAATGATGCCTTATGCCTATGAACATGTTCTTTACTGGAGATAAATTAAAAGTTAAATGAAATTTTATTTTGGTTTTATTATTGTTTTTCATCTTTTACTCTCTTTCTCAAAACTAGAGCACAAAAATCCTGTTAACACTCAGTCTTTTACACATTACCTTTGATAAATTGTCTGGAATGTTTATGATATGTCCTTTTGATAAATGCTACATTAAAGCAAAGTTAAGTGAATCCAGCCTTGTTCTATTCACATCATAATGTTTTCTGGGAATATTATGAAACTATTTAGACAATTTATTGTAACTGCATTGGAAGCTTCTTGTCCTGTTTCCACTTGAATTTTTACTGTTTACATCATAATCAGAAATCTGTTCTGGATTGCCTTTTATCCCATTAAAATGTTTTTGACACCGTTATTGCTATCAATATGTCCATCCTTTTCCTCATCCCATTGATGCCTTGGCCTAGCTACCTAGAACAGAAGGTATACAAAGTTAAGAGAATAAAGTGAGTGTTTATTAAAGGCCTTCAATAGATACACCTTGGGCAATCAAAAGCCTTCCAGAAGCTGCACCCAAGATGGACAATGGTCATGAGTTTTTCAGAAAGATATTAATTTGGTCTATTTGTATGTCAGAGGTTAGCTGTCCAATTACAGCCTCAGGTAATGAAGTCATATTCCCCCAGCTCACTCTCCCCACTCCAGTTCACTTTTGTTTTTACTTTTCAGGGCCTCTGGCTGTATGGTGTCCTTGGGTTCCAGGCCCAGAGGAATTGTTTTGTCTGACCACACTGTGAAGGCAGTAGTTAACACTTTATATGAAGTTTAGAGTTATGCACTAATGCAGCACAGGATTTGAAAAATAGAAAGGCTAAAATCTTCAGGCATCACCATACTTGCCCATCTAATCTGCTTGTATTATGTTGCTTTTTTTCTTTGTTTCCCCACTTCTTTGCAACAGGGATACTGTTATACTTTCTGTGTTTTTTTTTTTTCTTCTTAGAGATTGAATGAGATTACTTCCAGACATCCCGTAAAACCTCCATTATTCCATATTTCTGTCATTATCTTTTCTGATATTTTGGTCACCTGCTAGGAGCTATACAAGGTTATATGATCTTAGAATTTAGTCAAAATGCTTTGCATCTTAATTCTTTCATTTCCTTATATCCTTCCTGTTGTCCGTTTCTTGTAGCCTTCTCTTTTATTCTTGTGAAATAAGTGTGTCCTCTCTCTGTGCTTCAATTCTGATAAAGTTGTGGCCCTAACTCCTTTATCCAAATAGCTTTCTCTAGGCTATCCTTAGTTTCCATTCTTACCCTGTCCTTGAGCCCTTGTTTTTCCACCACTTTTTCTACAGAGAGTTTTTTAAACTATGCATTTCTAAAGTGCAGAAATTGCAGATTTGGTTTAGATAAATACTTACAATGTATTTTTCTGGCTACCATAATTTCCATTAAATGTTTATGTTGTCAGCTGTCCTTCTTACTTCTGTCTTTTTCTGGTATCTTGTCAGTTCAAGAGTAAGGCCCTCTTATAAAATGCTAGATACATAGACAGGTTTTGGTGGAGTCCACAATTACATATATGACATGATGGAAGCAATGTTCTTTTACCTTGTCTAAAAGGTAAAGTATATATACTAAAGCCATAGTATTTATGTAGCTTTATGACAGTTTTATAAAATTAAGTATTGTATTCAGCACTTAAATCCCTACATTTCTAATGAGTATCCATGAGTATCCTGAAATACGTCAAATCAGATAATTTCTTTGTATTACAAGAAGACTGCTTTGAACTTGGGGTTTTTTAATATGTTTATTTATGAACTTCCCCACAAAAGTATTTTCTAGGCATTCGTGGTGTTTAACCGTTTCAGATTTAAGGGTGTTTTGTCAGGAACAGAAATTAATTAATTATAGACCCTTCCATATTAGTGGTGAATTTCCTTAGATTTTCTTCCTTCTATATTTATAAAAAAAACCTCAATTTTTTCTTTTATGTAGACTGTTATTATTTTCTTTTATAGTAGTCTGTTAATACCTCAAGAAATTAAAGACATTCTATACAGTCAGTCAGATATGACCAAAATTATACCATAATCTATGTATACATATAGTATAATGCTTTGGAGAGTTAAATGCTTTCCATTCTAAGGATCTGGAGGCATTTTTTCAAAAAAGAGTAAATATTGATTCAGTGTAAGTGTTCTCCACAGTATGTTGTTTCTTTTGGCCATGGATATTGCAGTCATAACTAGTTGTATAGTGATAACAACCTGTGCCATCCAACCTGAAGTCCATTTCTGGTCTTCCCAGGCAAGATAACAGAACTATTGCTGTATAATTCCTCCTTCGACTTATGTTACATAGCACAAAGTTTTACTGTAGAGCAATAATTCTGAGCTTTCAAATGTAAAACAGGTGCCTGTTGGGATCCTCTTTGTTCATAATTACTGAATTTCAACAAGGAAGTTACTATGTAGAAGAAGCTTTAATAAGCTGTAATTATTAACTTTTTCAAAGTTTTGCATATATTTAATTTAACTGGTGAGTTTTGAAAAAAATAAAAGTGAGACATCTCATTTATATTTTGAAGGAATTGTCATCGAAGTAATGAATGTTGTTTTTTAAAATGTAGATGCAATAAATATATCACTGACAAAATTGTGACTACCATGGTTAGACCAGCATAGTTCTAATTTAATAGCCTTATCTTTATGAAAATAATTGATCAGAAAATTACTGATCCTTAACTCATCAGCAAATTCTATCACATACACTTTTTTTCCGTTTATTTAGTATCTCACCTGACACTTGTCAGTGAAATTATGGCCCCAAACTGAAGTCTGTGAACCTGAGCCATATGCCATAGCCATCCCATCATTCTGGAAAAATTTCTTCCATGTCCTTTTCAGCTTGTTTACCAACTTCCTGGTCCTATGCTGAACCATTTAACTGTTACTAAGGTAATTTTGACCATTTTTAGCTTTTCTCTTGACTGAATGAGAAATCTAAACAGCACACGAAATTAAATCCTTCTTCTACAGTAGCCCTAAAAATGCTGTCATCTCCATTATATGTGAGGGAGATATTCATGTCTGCAGTAGATGACTGTAGCCTGCCTGATTAACCATGTACCAAGTATCAACATATGTTTGTATATATTTCTTTACCCAGTTTTTGGTTGGATTTGTGGCTCTGTAGCTCTATCATCTCAACAACATCTGTTTAGAAAAGGAAAAAAAGAGAAAAAGGATTAAAAACTTGGATCCCCTCCCTTCCTTCCATCTGCTGCTTTCCAGATGAAGTCCTGTTCTGACTGAACTGAAAAAAATCCATACCAGATCCTGGCTACAGATCATGAGAACATGTGAGCAATCAGGACATTTGAATGCTCCATCTGTGTTTTTATGACGAGGACTGCTAAAAACTAATCCAAAAAGTCTATCCTCTAACTCAGCAAGCAGACTTCAATCCCAGTAAATAGTTAACACATGCTTAATTCATTTTTATTAAGCAAAGAATAAGCACTAGCTTAATTTTAAGGATACATTGAATTTTATTTGGCTTAATATAGAACATGTGCTTCAGGCATATCCTGAGAAGGGTTCCAGCCTCCAGAACATAAAAGCAAAAATTAATGACCAAGTTTTTACTATTGAAAAATAGGATCAGCACAGCAAGATGGAGCTAAATTCAGTCATGAAAATAAATTTTAAAAAGGGAAAAAAAAAAGTCAAGTTTGTGATATATAAAGTATCATACTGGACCTTAAATTCCTTTCCACCTCACAAGTGAATTAGGATTTACATTTTACTGGAACTTCAATGGGATTAATTTTGGTAGAATTTCCAGATTGCAAAGATCTACATAAATGGGGTTTCATTGAATATATTCACATAAAAATTCATTGCCGTGGAACAGGATTAATTTTAAAATGCAGTCTGACTTCTGTGAAGCTTGGTATTTGCCTTCTTCAAAAACAGATCAGAAAAAGCTCTGATATTCATTCCTCATTTGGATTAGATGTGTTTCTAAAGAGTGCTATACTTAAACCAAAGAAACCTCTGCCCAGAATCACTCATGTTTTAAATATTCTGAAAAATGTCTACAGTAGAATCCAAATTAGAAAAAAAAAATCATAGTAAGAAAAAATGCAATTATTTTCTACTACGTTAAAATTCATATGTATCTTTAACAAGTAGAGAATGAAGCTTGAAATTAGCTGCTTTCTTGCTAGCTCTAGATACTGGTTATCCATATCAAAATCTGCTTTATTTTTTTAAATCTAGAAAAATTTAGATACAAAAAACACTAGCTAGGCAGTAAATTCCACAATTCCACAGGCTATATAAAAATTTTTTTTATTCATTATTTTATATTAGAATAATGTTAAACGATAAAAATATGGCAAACCCTTTTTTTCAAATTAATTCTTTTCCATGAATTTGTTCCTAATTTAACCTGCTTGTATCTTTGCTGAATTTACTGTGTTTTGGCACTGAGAACGTAGGACTGCTTTTTTTGTCAAACGAATGGAAATAAATGGAAATAGTGGAATGGAGGAAAAGGAATTCTCTCAAAACACTTCTCTATCCCAAGGGAAACATAAATCTGATCAACACTTTATGTTAACTTTCCCTTTGGCCAACAAGTCTTAAGTTGTGGGTCTAATTACCTTATTACGATAGAGGACAGAAGAAGGACAAGGACTCAAACTAAAGAGTTTGAGAGCTCTTCCAGAGTTCAGAGTTCTCAAAATTCCAGAACTTCCAAGAGCCAGGGAAACCAACTCCGGCAAGAGGGCTCACTGCATGTGCCAGTGGCTGTTTACACCAGGGATCTCAGTGTGAAAAAAAATACATGTATATACTGGAGGACAGGAGGCAGCATAAGAAAGCCTTTTGGTCTCTCCTGCTCTTCAGCCCTTTGATTTATGGGTTCTAAGGCATCATATTCAAAATGTTAGGTGCTGACACACTCTGGTGATTAAAACAAGCTGCCGCAGAGAGAGAGAACGTTCCAGCTCTCGCTTCTCTCTTTGTGGCTCTTTCCCCCAGAGTATCTGCAATATGAACTGGGACATGAAATAAAACATTAACAAGATCGTTGTTAATATCCAAAGTTCCTGTGATTCCAAAAGTAGCAGAGAGAGCATTATTGAGTGGAGAAGAACGGAATGGTGGAAGAAGGGAGCTGGAGACCAGGAATTTACCCATGGTATAAACCATCCAGGACCTAGCATTCCAATGAAATGAAAGAAGAGAAATATTAAAGTCGTCCACTTGTCCTTAGCAAAACTGTAAAAACAACAAATATAATGGGAAATTTGTTTGCATTAACAGGAGCAGAACTCAAAAACATCTGTAAAGGCACTCTGTTATGAAAAACAGGTTTCTACAAATAAGTGTCACCCCCTATGGCAACTAGAGCAATTTGCCCATAGAAGGGGATATTGATTTTGACTGCATTTCATTCATGCTACTATGCTTGCTTGAGCAAAGTGTATTATGGTGGTGTTACTACTCTTTGACAGACAACAACTTTTCCTTATTTAGAGAATTTCTGAAGTTGGAAAACCAAGATTAATTAAATTTCCTGTAAATTTGACAAAGCATTTTCCAGTGTATCATCTCTATGTCTTGCTAGTAATTTAATTGGTTACTTCTACCTACGTATCTAGAGTGTAGGCAGTGTGTCTAAGAGTAACAGTATCCGATCCAAATCGCTGTATGGCTGCAGGTAAAATTGCTATCTTACACTCCAATGTGATAAAATGAAAAACATCAGGAATTTCAAACTAGAGGTTCTTTGTCCAGATAACCATCTTACTTTTTGTGAAAAGGAAGTGTTTGGTAAGAGATCACACAGATCTGCAACTGATAGAAAAATACACTTGCCACCAGCTCCTCACAAAATGATGCAGCTTGTTTGGGGAAGAATGTAAATGTGGTATTTCTACAAAACAGTTTAATTCCAATGACTTTTTCCAAAGGCAGTGTAGGTAGAAAAGAGGAAGACACACACAGATCAGTCTTTCTGAGCCTCCTCTGATTCTCTGCCTGAGACCATGAAAATTAAAGGAGTCATTCTAGCTGTTAATCAAACAAGTTCAGGAATGCTCAAATTTTATCTCTGCTGTCCTTTTTTTCTATTGCACGTGAACTTTAGAGGTAAAAAAATAATAAAAAAAAAAGTGAAATACAGTTAGGCTTAACTTGCAGAAAAATCTCTGTACACTTTGCCAGAAATTCATAGAAATTACTTTGTGATATACCAGAACAGCCACATTTCTCAGTGGTTATCTCAGCTGCTGCTTCTCATGCTCCTGAGTTAATCAGCTGAGACATGGTCGAGCACTGGACCTTTGTAGTTCCACTGAAGAAAGAGAAGGTAAGTGCTACACTAGGGAATGTTTTTCCTTTCCAGAAAATGCTGAAAGACGTTCCATAGTGCTACACCTTGAGAAGTGTCTTATTGCTGTAGCAGAATGTAATTTCAGCACAGTAGTTTTGTCACATAGAAATATTTAATGTATTTAACTTACTGCAGAATATCTGCAGAGACATGGATATCATAAGCTGTTTTTAAGGAGGAAGAGTTTTCATTACAGTACCAAAAAATGGAGAGGAACAGGGAAAACAAGTGTTAATCCTTGCTAAAATAGCATCTTGATTTAAATATGTGAAGACTATGCAAAATTAATTGAAACTTTTTATTACTATGTCCTCATTTTTGGATATTATCCAGAACTGCTAAATTTTACCTGAAAAATTGGAAAGCTAATTTAGTCAAAATGGATTTCCTGGAGGCCTATGACTGCAGCCTTGTAAACGGATCCATTACAGCCCTCAACATTGTTCTTATTTCAGATGGCTGCATCTGAAACATTGCAAAACCCACGGCATTTGGATTTTTCAGATCAAATATATTAGGTAACTGATTTTATGTTTTTCAGTGCAATATGAGACAGAAAAACATGGTGGATTTTTCCCCTCTTTAAAGCAAATCTTACTATAGGATTTATTAATCATGTAATTTCATCCTGTCGTATTTCCTTAACCTGATTTGTAGCTCTTAGTAATGATTTTATTAATGCTATGGAGCACACAGGTGACTGAAATCCATGTTTGAAATTATTTTTTTTGTCTGGAGTGTCCTAAACACTTTCCATGTGTCCTAAACACATTTCATTCATCAAATAATTGTTATTTTTGTTGGTTGAAGGAACTTGGTTTGTAAAAATGTCTGATGGGCACAGGTCCTTTCAGTTCTGATGTTCTAGTGAAGACTCAAACGTATCAGGAATAGGTTGCAAACCTCTTCTGGTATGAAGGACTCTTTGCATCTACATGAAAGAAGCTGGTGCATAGCTATTGTCTGTGCTCTTCTTCTGTATCTGATAGGAAATAAATTCCCCTTATAACCTCAGCAGAGAGTGCTGTATCCTTAGTGAAGTTCACACCTGTATGAAATTTTGCTGAGAGGAAGAGTGGCTTGGGTTGCAATGCAGGATGTAACCAAAAGTAAGTATTCTATCACCATCTGTTAAAACCAGGTGGGGCAGTGTTCTTTATCTTTTCCACACTCATCCTTCCTCCATGGAAATGTTTTCTGTTAATGGGCTGCTGAGTGTCACTGCATGAGTGATAAAATCACATCATCCTATTGTGAGATGCTCCACCCAGGGGGAGGAGCGAAGCCTTTCCTACCTAGATAAAAACTGGGATTTGGAGCATCAGAGCTGCCTTTTTCCATTGGATTCCAGAGAAAAAACAGACCCTTCTGCACCACTACTGGACCTTTGGAGGAAAACTGCACCCTTCTACAGGAGCACTGCTTCAGCTGAACCACACCTGCCACTGCAGGGGACTGTAGCCACCA
>JANRGV010000051.1:91768184-91816594 GCA_024734035.1 Alethe castanea | reverse complement strand
GCATCCATCCCCACTGCAGTTTGTGCAGGATGGTGGTGAAGCAGGCATCCATCCCCACTGCAGTTTGTGCAGGATGGTGGTGAAGCAGGCATCCATCCCCACTGCAGTTTGTGCAGGATGGCGGTGAAGCAGGCATCCATCCCCACTGCAGTTTGTGCAGGATGGCGGTGAAGCAGGCATCCATCCCCACTGCAGCCCGTGCAGGATGGCGGTGAAGCAGGCATCCCCACTGCAGCTTGTGCAGGATCCCATGCTGTGGCAGATGGATGTTCCCTGAAGCTCTGTGGAAATACCTCGCTGGAGCAGGCTCCTGGCTGAAGCTACAGCCCATGGAAAGGAGCTCACACAGGAGCAGGGAGTGTGAGGAAGGACTGAGAGAAAGGAACTGTTGGGAACCAACCATAACTCCCATTCCCCTTGTGCTGCTCCAGATAGGACAGGATCAGAGTTACGGATGAAGGAGTGAAGGAATGCCTGGCAATAAAGGGTGGAGGGAATTTTTCTTTGTATGTCACCATCCATAACAATTTTACTTTTAGAGAAATTTATTTTCTCAAGTCAAGTCTGTTTTATCTGTGACACTAATTGCTACCGGATCTCTCTGCCTCAAAACTATGAACTTTTTCATCCTCTTTTCTCCCCCTGTTAAAGATGAGTGAAATCGTGGGTGTGTGGCCATTGACCAAGGTCAATCAAACTCAACACAGTAACAAAACAGTTTTTCAAAACTAAGTTATAAAATTATTGAAAGAAAAATACTTTCTTTTACTTGAGAGCATAACTTTATGCAAAAAGGGGTTTTAAAAAATATTATTTGACACAATATTTTATATTAATTTTTTTACCTAAAATCTCAATCTGTTCAAATTTTTAAATGTACAAGTGCTATTTCTACCACAGTGATCCCCCTGGCATCTCTCAGTTTTCAACAAAATTGACTTAACTGTGCACAGCAATATGGGGGCAAATGCTTTTTATCATAGAGTAGGAGCATTTGCTAAAGTCTACCTGCATCACTGATCCATAGAAATTTAGGTGAATTTTTAGTTCCTAAAAGAATTAAGATCCACAAGATGTAAACAGTCCTGGAAAATGGGAATAAATCGGGCCCCAGCACTCATACAGCATAAGCACACACTAATTTTGGAGGTGCTGCACCACACTTCAGATACTTACCTGTACCACGTGAATCCAAGAGACAATCTCAGCATTATTTGATTTTACAGTGTTCTCAAAAAGTTCCTCTACAATTTTATTTATTTTTTTTCCTCAAATGTTTTCTACTTTAAGCGCTTTCAGAACTGACTTCCAATAATATTAGGTATTCACCTTTGTCAATATAGCCTCTCTTCTTTTACAAGAAAATCTATACTAAAGATTTTTATCCCAGATGTGAAACATAAGCAAAATGGTATTAATCAATGTTTCCACCAGTGTAGAGTGGAAGCTGTTTGACATTATAATTCATGAGGGGACATAATGTTTCCCACTATTGAATGTTGGTCATTATTTTCCATGAGAAGTCAGTGAGTTTTTAACACTGTAAAACCAAAAACCAGTCACAGTTATGGTTCAGGCTTAAGAACTGCATAGAATGAAGGGCAAAATTAATATCACACAGTTCAGTTTGATTTGGTTTTCACTTACTTGTGTAAAACAAAAAAGAGAATATTTTATTATCTGGTCAAAGGGGGATTGCATAACATCCCATATAGGTGTCAGATGCTGTGTGTAAAATACAGGTTTTGACCATCTGGAATCCATTTGTTAAATTGTCTTGTTAAGCTTGGGACTAGGCTGTAATTCCCTTGTCAGACCTGTGCAGCAAAAGAGCTCAAGGAATTTGGTCTCTCCCTGCCAGACTGGCCCTAATGCAGGAGAAGCATGGGCTGTGCCAAAATCTTTCCCCTGGGATGCTGCTTGAGGTTCTTGTTCACTGCAACTGCTTTGGGAAGGAGGCAATATCAGATTTACCTCTGCTGAAGCAGGAATAACTGGAAACTAAACTGTGACTTTGGTTACAAAATCACTGCACTTTTTTTACAAACTGAAAATTGGACCCTAACCATTTAGAGAGCCAAATACTGACCTTGAAGTTAAAATCCTATCCAGTTGAAAGACATCTATACTTCTGCAGGTGTTAAGTTGTTCAGTCTGTCTGGACTGCAGAGTGAACAGGACAGAAATTTATTGATTTAAGAAATGAAGGCTATTTTCACAGCAAAAGTGTGTGAGAATTTATTTTTATATGAAAGCTCCCATTCTGAAAAAAACAGCAAAATCTGTAGAAGCTTATGGAATTCATCACTGTTGCCTTCAGTGAATATTGACTTGGTATTCAATGCTTTAAAATATTGGGGGTTTATATGTGGTTCAATGGGTTCTGTGAATAATGATTAAGTAAAAAATTTATAAATGTGATATAATTTATGGACAGAACTTTTGAAATTGTCTCCAATTCCACTGAGGGAGGAAGAAAAAGGAATCAGTAATCACCTTTTCTACCAAGGTTGAAAAACAGTTAATGGGTCTTAAAAGCCACTTTAAGTACCACAAGGAGCAGCAATAAAGTTCTCTGTGCTGCATTTTCATGTGCTTCTTATTCATAGTCTAAGAGGCAAAAGATTTTCCTTCTTAACTAACAAATAGACCTTATTTATCTTTACTGCTTTAACTTTGTCTTAACTAAGATAAAATATTTTGGTCCTCTTAGTTGTGAAGGACCTGAAGAAGTTATAAGTCACATGTTAAAGAGAAATTCTGGTATATATGGCCTATCACTTTCTAAGAAACTCACTTCCAAAAGCAATCAGTCAGAAGCACAAGTCATTATAAACCCTTTTAAATAGTTGTGGTCCTATTAGTGGTCTCTTGCAGGGTTAATTTTTTCTCCTCTACACATAGTTCATCAAGGTAAAGTTTTCCTAAAGTACAACACTTCTAATATTTGACAGTTGCATTTGCAAGGAATTAAAACTATGGAATTCAAAGGCAGCAATCTGGAAAATTTAAAACATTTAATTGAGTTTTATTAAAATGTTCTGCTTGGGTATACTTAAAATAAGTTTGCTTTGGTAAGGCTCAAATATTTTGTTTTGATTTTATTGACAAGATGATATATTGTATATATTAATATAGAAGTCAAAATTATCTATTTCTTTGACCATATTGAAATGGATTATTTATACAGTTGTTAGAAATGTTTCAATAAAATAAATAAACTCGTAAAATGAATTTATTTTGCTGAAATGGCATTTTCTGATGAAAAATATTACAGTAGAAAAAGGTCAGCCATCTCTTTCTTCTGATGCATGCCATTTGTAAAATTGTGTCATGTGGATTCAGTGCACTGGTATCTTAGTGAAAGTTCTGTGCATTCTTGGTAACAGCATACCTAAACTAACTAAACTTTGCAATGCAATATAAATATGTGTATTGTGATTAAAATTCTGTCTGCACAAAACCCCCACATTTTTTTCTATTATATAATGGCTTTTTTCAAAATCTTGCACTGGCTACTGCACTAAACATCGTAATTTCATAGGCTAGGTTTAGTATATCATGACTGTCAATGTCAGTGAAGCCTTAGTTTAGTGAAGTGTAAAAATGTACCTCAGTACTCTTCAAGTAATGACCACTAAGGCTTTTTACTTCAGGTTATTAGGCTTTAGATATTTTTTCTTCACTTTACCTGTAATTAGGTAATTGTGGCTTTAATACTGTTACTTTGAATAATAGCGTGCCTTTTGTTATATGTTTAAAAATGTAATTTTAAGTTAGATGACTGCTATCCAAGTGTTATTTGCAGACTAATTAAGAAAGGTTGTAGTTATGAAAACTCATGACTTTTGTACTACAAAGTCAAAGACATTTTAAAATAGTAGTAAAATATTATTTCTACACAATGTTTAAACTAAATACTATAGAATGTAAATGTTCTAAAAGTTGTGGTGTGAAACCATAGAATCATAGAATATTTTGAGTTGGAAGGTACCCACAAGTCTCATTGAGTCCAACACCCAATGTTTTCTCTCTGCCATGCTTTTTATGAAACAAACCCAGATTTTCAATTTCAGCTTTAATTTATATTTTTTATTTTAGTTTAACAATAGCTGTTAAACTCTCTGTATCCCATTTAATATTTTCAATATATATATAAAATGAAAATTATACTTACATATAATAGCATATTAGTATATATGTAAATGAAAATTATCCTTCTCTGAATAAAGAATGCCTATTAGCCAAGAAGAAAGAATTATTGTGTTGAAAAATCTCTATAATTTTAGTTAGAAATGTGGTAATAATGCTTTCCAAATAATTTATTCAATTATTAATTTTTATTTAAGAAAAAAATTATCATGTTGTATTATGTACTTATTCCAAGTTCAGCTACAGTGCTGTAGATCATCAAACCCAATTTCACCTATCTCGTAATCAGCTATGATGATAGGATTGACTAATCCTATGCACTCATCCAGCACTTTGCTCTATATAAGCATTTTTCTGCATGAGGAATCACTTAGTGGAAGATCTCAGTGTGTTTTCAATCCATTCAGGGCCTCCCAGACTCCTGTCTGAATGTCAGCACCATCAAAGCAAAGAAGAACTGGGAGATGAACACTTTTGGCACCTCAGATCACTCAAAAAACCTCAAATGTTTTGAATCCTGGTGATGGGATTCACCGTGGTAAGTTATCACCTTAGAACATCACCTTAGCGATAAAAATTACAAACCTGTATATCCCTAATTCAGATCTGTGCTCTAACAGGTTCTGCTTTTCTTGCTGTACATCCAGGATTGATAACTTGAAAATGCCAGAAATAGCCAGGACTGGCTTCATCCTATTCTTGTGTGAGGAGTCCTGTACTGGGTTTGCACAGCAAGGTTCTGGGACAAGTGGAGGGGGACAGGGGCAAACAGCAGCAAGACTCAGCTGCTCTGCAAAGGAGAGGGAATGGGAAGCTAAGGGTGAGAGCAAGGCAAATGGGACAGTGGCAACCAGAGCCCGCTCCCACAGTTCCCATGTAAGAAAATCAGGGCAATGTTAATGACAGCCAGCCCCTCTAGACTGGTGATGTGTTCAGTTTGTGTGGCCAGGTTTTGGTTGTGAGGGGTGTTACAGGGATGGCTCCTGTGAGAAGCTGCCAGAAGCTTCCTGTGTGTCTGACAGAGCCAATCCCTGCAAGCTCCAAGATGATGTGCAGCTCGTCTAGACTGGGCCAATCAAAAATGATGGTAATGCCTCTGCACTAACATATTTAAAAATGAGGAAAAAGTTGTTGTGCAGATATAATTCCAGCCAAAGGAGAGGGGGGTGAAAACATGTGAGAGGAACAGCTGTGCAGACATCAAGTCAATGGAGAAGGAGGTGCAGAAGGTGCTGGAGCTGCGATTCCTCTGCAGGCTGTGGTGAAGTCCATGGTGAAACACCAGAATTCTGCAGCCCATGAAGGGCACAGGGGCTGCAGAGATCCCCCTGCAGCCCCTGGAGGGCCCGGAGGATGCAGAGATCCCCCTGCAGCCCCTGGAGGGCCCGGGGGATGCAGAGATCCCTCTGCAGCCCATGAAGGGCACAGGGGATGCAGAGATCCCCCTGCAGCCCCTGGAGGGCCCGGGGGATGCAGAGATCCCCCTGCAGCCCATGGACAAGACCCATGCCAGAGCAAGTGGAAGCCTGAAAGAAGCTGTGACCCTGTGGAAGGCCCATGCTGGAAAACAGTCCTGACAGGGATCTGCAGACCCATGGGGAGAAGGCTCCACATGGGAGCAGGTTTCCTGGTAGGACTTGTGATCCCATGGTGGCCCCACACTGGAGCAGACTGTTCTTGAAGGACTGCACTCCATGAAAGAGTGACCCACGTTGGAGTAGTTTGAGGAGAACTGCTGCTGTGGCACGTACATGTATTGGAGAAGTTCGTACAGAACTCTTTCCCATGGGAGGGACCCTACATTGGAGAAGGGGAAGGATTTCTTTACCAGAGAAGTGGCAGAAACAACCTGTGATGAACTGGTTGTAACCCTGATTCCTGTCTCCCTGTGCTGCTGGAGGAGGAGGGAGAGCTGAGAAGGAAGGAGAAATGTTGGGAAGGTGTTTTTAAGGTCTTATTTTACTTCTCATTACACATTTCTGATTTTGTTGGTAATAAATTCAATTAATATCTCTAATTTGAATCTATTTTGCTTGTGACAGTATTTGGTGAGTGATCTCTTTCAGTTCTTATCTCAGCCCCTGAACCCTTTGCTGTACTTTCACTCCTCTGTCCAGCTTCTGGGGGGAGTGACAGAGGGGCTTGGATGGGTGTCTGACATCCAATCAGGGTCAACCTACTGCACCATTCCAAAGGGTACAAACACAGTGGCTTGTAATTACATCTAAAAGTTCTCTTTTCCATGTGCTACTATTCCTTAATCAAGGATCTTACATAGATATCTCAAATCAGAGTTACTGGTTCCCAGTGGAATGGGACCGAAATTGATATTTACGAGTTCAGATAAAATTTACAGTATCTCCAGAGATTTACAGAACCTGCAGCTCTAATGGCAAGTAGTTTTGGAGATCTCTTCTTCTCTGCAGGGTAAGTTGTAGGCATTTATGCTTTTTAAAGGCTCATGGAGTATACTTCCTTTTCATTTAGGCATCTTTAAATATTAATTCCATTGTTTTGCCCTTGTCTTCGTAGCTGAAATTCAGTTCATAGTGTGCTATACTGGTGACTCTTTCTGAATTAGCTTTTATAAGCTGTTTCAGAGCTGTCTTCTATCATGTTTCCCCAAGCACAGGCAAGAAGGAATTATAAATTCATTTATGCTAAGCAATGCTTTCCTGCTCAAATAGCACCCACTTTTTTTTTTCGTGGACATAGGCAGAATATGGTAATACTCAATGTAGGAGAGGGATTCTTGTGCCAGTCACGTCCCAGCTTGCAAGAAAGGAGAGAAACTTTGGTTCTTCCTTCCACAGAAATGCTGGTGCATCAGGATGGTGGCAGCACAGTTTTTTCCATCAGCACTGAAAAAAACTTGGATTTACCTTTCCTCTTGTATGTCCTGAGAAGCACTTCATGGTGCCATCACAGTTTACTAATCACCCACAGGTTATACTTTCCGTTTCTCCTCCAGCTCACCCAAAATCCAGAGTGCCTCCTCCTCCTGGGGCAACACCACAGAGCTACAAAATACCTCTAAGCAGATAGAGTTTAACAGACATGAATTTCCACTTTTCTTGGGGGGGAGTTAAAAGTTCATGGAAAAACAAGGAAATAAACCATTACTTTAAAAATGAAGTAAAATATCTATTTGTATAATGCACACCAACTTCTTTCCAACCAACCATAAAATCTTTTCAAAGCTGGTTTCTCTTCCAATATTTTCAGTGTCAATGGTGACAATGCAGCATTCAAAGAAAATAACTGATAGACTAGAAATTTTGTTTGGTTGTTTTTAGAGGAAAAAAAGGCCAGATTGAAAATTCATGTATAATTTAACAAAAAACAAAGAAGAAGGGGAAAAGACATATTAAAAAAGGAAAAAACTACCCTGAATATTAAATGGTGTATGATAAGTTAATGTTGGTAATGCATCCTCTTTAATCATAGTGTGGATGATGGAACTAAAGCAGAAACATGGAACATGAAAAAAGAATGTTAATTGAAAAAGGGAGCAAAAATTTTAATCAAAGAATAAGAAACTTGAAATGACAAGATTAATAATAACAACAACCAAAAAAAAATCAGAAGTGCCAGGGTTGCCTTGGAAGCAATTAGTTGCTATCCTGGAAGGTTATGCAACAATCAGCCTCTAATGCAATTAATGGGCTTAAAGGTCATTTCTCACCCTCAACAATTCTTCATAATTCACTTCAGACACAACACAAAAATCACTGGAATATTTGACTGAGTATTACCTGCTGAGGCATAAATGCTTCATTTCTGATAGGGTTTTTAGATAATACAGAGCATTTTTATGTAACTGATTTGCACATAAATGTGTTTGTGTATGGGGCTCAATTGGAAACTTGGGGGGAAAAAAAACATTTGTCCATCATTATGTTTTAAAAGTGGAACAGAAATTAAGGAAAAATGAAGACAGACAGATGAAGGGAGGTATGAAACCTTCTTTCATAGTTATTCTGTCACTGTGAACAGTTAAACTCAGAGAGTCCATTCCCTTCCACCTCTGAACAGGCCTTAGCACCAAAGCCTAAGCTTAAACCCACATTCTCAAGTTTGTTTCTGGCTTTGGAATATGTAAAACCTTCTCACAAGCCTTCAACCTGTCCCAAATTTTTGAGGCTCTAAATCCAGATTTGAACAAAAGCTTGTCCCTACTGCAGAGATACAGCTCCCCAAAAATGTCTTCACTGTTTTCAAGATTTCTTTTGAGCTACTGTGGAAAATGCAAAAGAAACATTAGACTCCTAGACATGCTTACCCCCATTAGAGATCCAAGAAAGCAAAGCACTTATTTATCCATAGATTTACTTTGGAGACTGGCTGACAACACATTTTATCTCACTTGCCTGAGGTAGTTACCACAAATGCAAATACAGAAACCAATAAGTGACCCAGGAGATGAGTGGAAGCCTTGGGTAGGCATAATCACTTCTGAAAAGGAAAATAAATGCTTTTATAAATGCATTAATAGCAAAAGGAGGGACAAGGAAACCTCCATTCTTTATTGAACATGGTGGGGAATACAATCACCAAAGACAAAGAAGAAGCTGAGGTATTCAACACCTTCTTTTCTTTTCAACAAGAGATGTTTCAAGGACAGCTTGACCTCCTCAGCTAATAGATGTTGTCAGGGAGCAGAATAGCCCCCCTGTGATCCAGGAGGAAGCAGTCAGAGACCAGCAGAGTCACATAGGTGCTCACAACTCTATGGGACCAGGTGGAATCCATCCCAGGGCAATGAGGGAACTGGCAGATGAGCTCAGCAAGCTGCTCTCCATGATTTTTCCTCAGTCCTGGCTGGCTGAGGAGATCCCAGATGACTGGAAGGTGGCCAGTGGAGCAATCATCCATAAGAAGGTGGGAAGGAGAATCTGAGAAATTACAGGCCAGTCAGCCTGACTTCAGTGCACAGCAAAGATATGGAACAGATCAAACTGAGTGCAATCACACAGCACTTACAGGATGGCCAGGGGATCAAACCCAGCCAGCATGGATTTACTAGGGCCAGGTCCTGCCTGACCAGCCTGATCTCCTTTTATGACCAAGTGACCCACCTGGTGGTTGCAGGAAAGGGTGTGGATGTTGTGTACCTGGATTTCAGCAAGGCCTTTGACACTGCCTGCCACAGCAAACTCCTGGAAAAGCTGCAGCCCATGGCTTGGACTGGAGCACTCTGTGCTGGGTTATGAACTGGCTGGATGGCCGGGCCCAGAGAGTGGTGAATGGTGCTGCATCCAACTGGGGATCAGCACCAGTCGTGTCCCACAGGGGTCTGTGCTGGGGCCTGTTCTATTCAATATTTTTACTGATGACATGGATGAGGGTATTGAGTCTTTCATTAGTAAATTTCCAGACCACACTAAGCTGGGAGCATGTGTTGATCTATTGGAAGGTAGGAGGGCTCTGCAGAGAGACCTGGAACAGTTGGATGGATGGGCAGAGTCCAGTGGAATGAAGTTTAACAAGTCCAAGTGCCAAGTCTTGCATTTTGGCCACAATAACACCTTGCAATATTACAAGCTGGAGACGGTGTGGCTGGACAGTGCACAGGCAGAAAGTGACCTGGTCGACAGCTGACTGAGCATGAGCCAGCAGTGTGCCCTGGTGGCCAAGAAAGCCAAGGGCATCCTGGCCTGTGTCAGGAGCAGTGTGGCCAGCAGGAGCAGGGAGGTCATTTCTCCCCTGTACTTAGCAC
The DNA here is from genome assembly GCA_024734035.1 of Alethe castanea. Classification (NCBI taxonomy): domain Eukaryota; kingdom Metazoa; phylum Chordata; class Aves; order Passeriformes; family Muscicapidae; genus Alethe; species Alethe castanea. The sequence continues at coordinate 91,806,723 of JANRGV010000051.1, read as the reverse complement.
TGGTGAGGTCACACCTTGAGTGCTGTGTCCAGTTCTGGCCCCTCAGTTTGGGAAGGATGTTGAGACCCTTGAGCACATCCAGAGGAGGCAACAAGGCTGGTGAGGGGCTGGAACACAAACCCTGTGAGGAACGGCTGAGGGAGCTGGGGATGTTCAGCCTGGAGAAAAGGAGACTCAGGGGCGACCTTATCACTCTTTACAACTCCCTGAAAGGTGGCTGCAGTCAGGTGGGGATTGGTATCTTTCTCCAGGCAGCAACTGACAGAACCAGAGGACACAGTCTCAAGCTGCGTCAAAGGAAATATAACTTGGATATTAGGAAAAGGTTTTTTACAGAAAGAGGGATAAAGTACAGGAATTGTCTGCCTGGGGAGGTGGTGGAGTCACCATCCCTAGATGTGTTTAAAAAAAAGACTGGATGTGGCATTCAGTGCCATGGTTTAGTTGAGGTGCTGGGGCATGGGCTGGACGTGGTGATCTTGAAGGTCTCTTCCAATGTAGTGATTCTGTGATATTTGTATATCCTCACTGAAATAAATGACCAGGAAATGCTAATAGCTGTGATCTGTTTTTCTCCTTACTCCCTCCTTATCTTGGAAGGATTGCAGTGTAGCATTATGTTAAATCACTTTCTATATACTTATTCTTCTGGGACCTAATCAAACGAAGTCCATGTCTCTAGGCCAAAACAGTGAATCTCTGTTAGCACTGTTGGAGCGTTGACTTTCTCATCAGTGAAGCTCATGGTTTTAAAAGCACAAGAAGTTTCTAATAAGCACTGCTAGGCTTTAGAAGACTTTGCTGCCAATGAACCTCCCTCAACATAAAGAGGAGGAAATGAAATTTGTATGTGTCTAGTTGAACCTGATAGGAAGATAGGCTGAGGGGCCTTGTGATTTCAAAAAGTTCAGGAAGTTAACAAGAATAGGACTCTTCTTCCTTCTCAGAAACACAAGTAATTGACTGCTAGAACTGCTTCTTCTGTGGTATTGATCAGTGACAGAGATGTTCTTTACAATCACTCGCCCTGTGAGGCCTAATTAACAAAGGCTGGCTTGCTGAATTAGATAAAACTCAATGTCCACTGAAATTAATGTGATGCTGTCTAAGTGTCCTTCAACTATTAAGGGAAAATCAGGTTTAAGTGGAAGAAACGAGGGAAGTCCTGTTAAGGGCTAAAACAATTGTGACTGGAAAAGTGGATTAAGACAACTGTTTTGCAAGGACAACGTGAGGCTCAAAGACACTCTCTTAAAAAGTGCCTCTTTATTTTCTTGTTGTATTTTTAATAGTGTTTATGCTATTTAAATAAAATATCATAGCTTTTTCCTGGATATAAGTGAATTGAAGGAGAAGCAGAGACTGATAAATCAGAGCTTTTAAAAATGAAACAATTTTTTGGCTATACTGTACTTAGCATATCTCTGGCTCTCACCATTCTGGTTTATCAAGAAACTGAGTTCAAATAAGTGGCAAAGGTTTCACTGAAGCCACCAACATTGGTGCTCTCATGCTCAAAATACAATTTTCACAGCAGAATCAGGATTAAGTCTTTAATCTCCAGGACCTATATGGTTTTGAGCTCTTCAGCCTTAGTCCCATGTTGGCTAACCTGGTGTAAAGGTCCTGTGTTACAGCCAGATTTATGAATCAGCTCTCAGAGGAGCCTAAATAGACCAATTGATCACAACCAACACAATTTTCAACAAGATGTTTAAGAAATCCATTTAATAATAATAGTAAAAATTGCTTATGTCACAACTAGTACTGGATCTAAAAATGACAGAGCAGAAGAGACAAGGCATATGCAAAATTAAGTGGGGTTTGTAATGCTCATATGTTCAGTTTAAGCCAGTTAATTATCTTTAATATGGGCTATTCAGCAGTTTATGTTTTAGATAAACTCATTCTGGATTCTGTCTGTTTCTATACAGTCTCTTTATACATAGACTGCTTATTTGCTCAGATGACCTTTCTATCTGATTGAAGTCAAGGTTGTTTTTTTTTTCCCCTCAAATGCACATTCTTTTAAAACATGGGCTCTTCCATGATTTTTTCAACTGTATTTTAATACAGTTTCAGTGTATGTTTGGCCAAATATTTTAACATCACTTAATTTATGATACTTTTAGAGATAGTTAACCTTTTTCACTTAAATTTATTTCATTTTCATTAGGCTACAGCACCTGGGCTCCTGAGATTGTTAAGTTTCTTTTCTCATGGATGATGAGAGTCTTCAGAGGTAGAGCATAACTCTGGAAATGTTTGTTCAAAGCCATTTTCCCTGATTCCCAGTGAATTATCCTGCTGTCATGGAAAAATCCATAAATGTACTACATATGGGGAAGGGAAATATTATGTGGAAAATCAGTAAGACTATTTATGGAAGTTACATTTAGACTAGTTTAAATTCTCAAGACTGAAATAAAGAGACCTGTAAGCTAAGAATGGAAGAAGGGTTGCTTCATGAATACTCTGGCTTTGGAACAGATTTTGATATCCAGTAACAGCAGCTGAAGTTTTTATTGTACTCCAGAGAAGACTATTTGGCAGAATGTCCCAGAACATTATGCTTTCAGAACTTTTTGAAGTATACACTGGGTAGACCTGAAGTCTATCAGCTATAAACTAGTTTCTCCTTCTGCCTTTCTTGATTTTGGTGACAGTTAATGAAATCTGAAATGTCTTAAATGATTATTCATCTGCCAGTTTACAGTAATTACTTACTTTCAGTAAGAAACTTTCGAGGGAGAAAGAAATCAAAGTCTCATCATCTTCAGGATGCAATAAATTGAAAGGAATGTAATTTGGAAACTGAAGTCTGTCATAATTAGCCAAGATCAATATCTTCTATTTTCTGTCTGTAATCATTGTGCATTCAAAAGTAAAATCCTCAAAGCTTAATATGATGGAAAGTATCTACCTTTGTGACAGGTTACTGGAAAACACAAAGCTAAGAATTTGAGTCACTTCAGCCTTTCTATAACTTTTTGAGAGAAAGACCTCTGTATTGACAAAAGGATAAGCTTTGAATCTAAGAGGTTGCCCATCAACTATAGCACAAGACCTATGTCAGTAGATCTCTGGTGCTCATAGGGTCAATGACACAAACTATAAGGTTATGTATAGCAATGCACACCAGCTTGCTTAATATCCAGAGGCATTCAAACACCAGATAGTCTTTCAAACACTGAAAAATTATCTGCTTTGTTTTGTATGTAGAGGGATGATATAGATGCTAGCTGTCAAATGACAGCAAATGACACATACTCTTCCTTTTATACTATAATTTATCAGAATCAGGTTTTGTTATATGTAAAGTGGTTTAGATCAATACCTAGAAATTTGCTTGTGTTGTATTGATTTCCTGAGAAGATTATATATGAAGACGACAGGTAGTTATGGCTGACATAGACCAATTTCCAATTGCCTAATGGATTTAACACTTTTCAGTTTTGTGAGTACAACAGACTATTGAAAGTATTTTAAATATTTTTACAGTGTGTTCAGTGACAATTAGAATACAATCTGAAGAGCTTAAACTAGAACTATTGGCATGAAAATATAATTTTTATCCTTTAAGCATCATTTAGTAAACATTTAGTAAGTCAAATACGTGTAGAAAGTAGACTTGTTGCTTGGCATTATATTTTTTAATTTGTGCAGCTAAACCACGGATGCAGAAAAAATCAGCAAATAAATCAGTTCTATGGTAAACATGAGTTAAGCAAAGGGGAAAATGTGACAGAGCATAACTGAAGCTTCATTTATAAAGTATCTCAGCTCCATTCATTCCCCTCTTTTTATTAAAAACTGTATCCAGTCACAAACAGTAGTTGAATAAAATGCAGCATCGAAAATTATTATGGGTGTTTTTCTTCTAATTCTTGTCCTTTTGTTGACAAGTGTTTTTATTTTCTACCCACTTGGTATCATTTTATAAAAGGAATTATTTTAATTGAATGAACTGGGACATTTGATGTCACTGGCAGTGCTGGTGGAGGAGAGGCTGGACATGAGGAGGCAATGTGGTTTTGCAGGGCAGATTAAGTACAGAATTATCTTTTTTTAATTTTTTTTTTTTTGGTTGGGTTTTTTGATTTTTTTGGTTTGTTTTCTGTTTTGTTTTAATTTCAGAAAAAAACCACCTTCATACTTATATACTTCACATATACTTGTTAACCAGACCTTATTTGAGACAATGAATGCTTAAGTATGACAAAGTTCTCATGTAATTATTGGTTTCTACTTGATTTTAATTAATAAGTTTTTAAGAGCCTGTCCACAAGCAATGAAAATGTATTACTATGTGAGTCATTTTCATGAATGGCAATGTCTTAAGAACAGTCTTGAGGGGAAGGACTTGGAGACATTTGTTGCTATACATTAATGTTAAATTTGTGCCATAATTTTGTACAGCTCTTAATAATGGCATCATTTAACTTCTGACAAACTTGCCAAAACTGCTGGTGAGGACGCTAGCTATTGGAGGCATCCCACTGGACCTGCTGTTTGTGAACAGAGGACTGGTGGGTGATGTGATGGCTGGAGGTCATCTTGGACACAGCAGTCACAGAACAATGGTTTTCAATTCTTTGAGAAGTAAGAAGTAGGGACTGCAGAACTGTTACAATGGAATTCCAGAGGGCAGGCTTTTTACATGTTTAGGAGACTGGTTCATAGACTCCCTTGTGAAGCAGTCCAGAATGGCAAAGGAGTCCAGGAAGACTGGACAATCTTCAAGAAGGAAATCTCCAAGGTAGAGGAAAAATCCCATGTGCTCAAAAGACTAGCATCACAGAAGAAGACTGGCCTGGTTAAACAGAGGACTTTGGTTTGGACTCAGGAAAAAAATAGCACAGTTTATTACCTTTTTATGAAGGGGCAGCCAACTCAGGAGGACTACAAGGTTATCATGAGATTATGGAGGGTGAAAATTAGAAGTGCCAAAACTCAATGAGAACTTAATCTAGCTCCTGCTGTAGAAGATTAGAGATTAGGAAAAATTTATTCTCTAAAAGGGAGAAAGCTGAAACAAGCTTCCCAGAGAGGTAGTGGAGCCACTGTTCCTCAAGACATTTAAAAGACTTATGTATGTCACACTTAGTGGTGTCCTTGGCAGTGCTGGGTTAATGATTGGACTCAATGATCTTAAAGGTCCTTTCCAATGTAAGCTATTCTGTGATTATATGATTCCTCAGATTTCCTAAAATGTCACAGTACATGAAAATGCAATAAAAGTTTTAGTAAGTCCATGTATTATAAAAAATTCTACCAATCAACAGTGTTATGACATTTGGCTACACAAAAATGAAATAATTTCTTAACAGAACTAAATTATTGTATTGTGTTTCAAACTTTATAGGTATTTATTCATACATTTTGGGGACTATATTTTACCTCACAGGGATCTCAGTTTACACACACTTTTTACTTAGCTTGTGTTGACACTTCACACACTGAAGACTTCACTCATCTCCTCTTTGCAGTAAAGCATTGTAGAACCATCCATGATATAAGATGGGGTACTAGCACAAAACTGTAAAGTTTTTAATAAAACAGAGAACAATAAAATCTGATTTTCTTCCAGTCCCTTCTAATGGAAGATTTTAATTTCACCATACCTAAGTGAACAGTACATATTTTTCTTTCATCATGTCTGGCTGGGTGAATCCCTTTAGCCTTGAAGAGCTAATATTTGTTACGTTCTAACAGCTTTCAAAAAGTATTTATCACTTCTACCACCAATCTACTTGCAGGAAATGTCACTCTATTGACAGGTTAACATTGGCCTTGGAGTCCATCTAGATGGGTTGACAGAATATTTCCTCAAAGGAACACATCATATGGAGAAAGAAGATAAAGCAGAAGAGCAAGTAGAAATAAATTAATGTATTTATATCTTTGTAAAAAGATTGTTATCATTACTGGAGCTAAGATCACTCTATCTGCCTAAAATATATTCTTCAGAGTTTGCACTTTAATTTACTGTGCCTGAACTACTACTGAGGACAGATCCTCCTTACCACTTACATGGAAAACTTCTTGCCAAGGATTCTTCCCAAATCCTGCTGTAGCCATTGTGTTCAGTAACTCACAGAAGTCAAATGGAAGGACACTAAGAAAGCAGATGAAGGATATGCAGTGCAAAAATAGTGCTGTTGCATTTTATACCTTTGTAGTCTTTAACTGTGTTTAAAATAATAAAAGAATGTGTAGGCACACCATTGTCTGTCAGCTGTTCCTAGGAACATGTAGAAACCCACAGCACCTTAAATACTAAACAAAAACATTTGACTCATTATCTTGCAAAGTGTGGAGCTAAGACAGAAGTTCTACATCTTTCAACCTTTTCAGGTGCATGAGAAGATCAGTCAGAAGCTGGCTGAAAAAATGTTTTATTCTGCCCTTTACTACCAGAGTATTAATGTTTACAATATTTCATTATAAATTTGAACAGTTTAGATAACACCTCTAAATGCTGAATTTCTCTTGTTATACTGCATGATTCTGGCCTGAAATTTACTGCATAGAGTTAGTGGACTTAGAAGGCTCCTGTCACCAAGATAACAGCAGTTTTACTATGTATTCATCAAGTATTTCCACATAAGACAATAATTTATTAATCTGCTTTTTTCAGATGTCCTCTGACTTTACCAGACTGGTTGATGTGAGATAGTGGCTGGAATTAGAATTAATATTTTATTTTTGTTTCCTTTTCTTGTGTCAATATTTTAATTTTGGTTTATATGTGTAAGTTTCTAAAGAAAACATGCTTTGTTTTACTGAAGAATATACAAAACATGCAGTAAAACCAATGAAATAAAATAATTTATATCTGAGGAACAGAAAGACTTTTGAATATATTGTTTAATTTTTACTTACTCAGTTGAATAGCATGTGGAACAATTTTTTCAGTAGCTGATAGGTCAGAACAGCATCATATAAGCAGTTATATATGGATGAAAGAACTAATGTAATTTGTGTTAAGATTTCACTTTTGTCTAGGCTATTATTGTTACTATTATCAATAGTGTTAATAAAAAAAACTCTGATGATTTGAGCTACAAATTATTTTAAAAGGCATGAATAGATTTTTCATTTATTATCTGTGAGAATCTACTCCCCATCTCCCATAACATGGGTTTTATTGATTGCTCTTTCTGTCCCTTTTGGCCTGTTTATTTCTACCTGAAAACTAAATCACCACAGAATTTTATTGCAACAGCCCTAATACTTCTTTGTGCTAATTTCCAGTCTGTTTCTTTTACTACACCTATGATTATTCCAGCGTCAGTGAATGTGCCTTTTGATTTTCTTTAGTATTATCAATTTAATTTCTATAACTATTTGATGAAATAATAGTTATAAGCTTTGATCTTTTCAATGAGATAAGTCATTTTATTCTTAAAATAAGGTCAAAGGCAAAATGGACAAAACTCTTCTCTTTTCCAATTCCCTGTCATGCGATTTTCGTATTATTATACTTATTTCATAACTATTATCTTTTAAGTCATAGAAATAATTTAATCCAGTTGCATTTAAATTCATGACTGAAAAACCCTGAGTCTTCAGGTCAGGTAAAGCAAGGAAAAAAGGGGAATGTTTAGAGCACAGATCCATCTCATTTGTTCTTTATTTTCTCTAGATATAGCTGTTACAGCACAGACTGATAATACATGAGAACAAAATGGTAAGAGGCAAGAAATTATTCTGTTGTAGGAGCTGTTTTAAGAAATCAAAACTTCCTGAGAGACTAAGTGACCTACCTAAGAGTACTTCTTCTAGGTAGAGTAATACAGGAATTTTGGATGCTATAAATGAGCATCAGATATGGAAATACAGTTCACTGATTAGAAACTAAGGCAAGATTTCAATTCCCCTATCCCATTTCTTATTTCAAGAAATTCACTAATTCAGCACGCTTGACTCTAGGGAACCACTCAATAGCACAAACATAGGTGTCTTATTTGTGATATCTCTAGAGGTATCTGAAACATTCCTAGAGGTCTGAAGCACAAGACAGGACAGAGAGGGGCCTCTTAAGGCTGGAGAAATAATTCAAAACAGCAGTAGGCCTCCTCATGCTTAGAGATTAAACACATACTTCAAGCTAGTCCTCTAGGGTTTGCTTCAGTTTCCCACTTTCTCACACACTGAGAGCCAACAGAGAGGCCTTGCAATCCTGTTTCATCCAAAGCCAATACTCAGATGAATGGAGGACATTGTATCTACAACCAGAAACACAGAATCCCAGAATCATTAGGGATAGAAGGGACATCTGGAGATAATCCAGTCCAAAGGGTCACCTAGGTTACACAGGAATGTGTCCATGTGGGTTTTATGGATCTCCAGAGAGGGAGATTTCACAAGCTCCTTGGGCAGCCTCTTCCAGTGCTCTGCTACCCTCAACATGAAGTTCTTCCTTGTGTTAAGGTGAAAGTTCTTGTAGTTTTGTTTATGTCCATTGTCCCTCATCTTGTCAGTGGGAACAAAGGAGAAGAGTTTGGCATCATCTTTTTGGCACCCACCTTTGAGATATTTATATGTTTTGACAACATTGAGGCCCTCTCAGTCTTCTCTTCTCTAAACAGGCTCAGCTCCCTTAGCCTTTCCTCACAGGAGAGATACTCCAAACCCCTAATTGTCTTTATGGCCTCCACTGGACCCTCTCCAGTAGCTCCTAGTGTTCCTTGTACTGAAGAACCCAGAACAGGACGCTCTAGATGTGTCCTCACCAGGGCTGAGTACATAGACAGGACCAATCCCTTGACCTGCTGGCAATGCTATTCCTGGCTCATCCTAGGGTACTGCAGGCTCTCCTGGTCACAGGGGCACACTCCTGGCTTGTGGTCAACTTGCCATCTGCCAAGACACCCAGGTCCTTTTCAGCAGAACTGAGAAGAATTCTACACAGCAGCCTTTATTGAAGGTCTGAACGACTGTGCAGCAGAGCTCAGTGTCCCTGGCCATGCAGGCAGCCTAAACTGCTAACTGAAACTGATGGCTGAACGTACCATGTGAATAAAAGTATATGAATTGAGTGTCATAATCCTTTTTCTTTCTTTGTGTTTCTGTTAACTATCTTACCTCACAGAGTGACATGAAAAGAGGTTCCCTAAAAACCTGAGAGCTGTGCAGTGATGAGTAGAGAATAAATACTTGTGTAAAGCTGTGGTCCTAAGTGAGAATGGGTGACAGATGCCAAGTCAAAATTTCTCAAAAATAAAAAAAAAAACCAAAAATAAAAAACAAAAAATGAATTAAAAAAAAAAAAGTTCAGCTATATGGATTTATGAGGTTTAGTGCTGAGGATGACTGTCTAAGATAACAATAAAAAATGAGGAAATTTTTAGTTCTGTTACCATTTGTCAGTTTTAGATTTTCACCTGGTACTTGGCTCAGACGATCACTTAAATAATATAAATACATGAAGCTATACATATTTCTCAAAGAAACTGGGGTACTTTTATGAGAAAAGGATATTTGACTATAAAACTTGGTTATGCAAATAAAGGCACAGTTGTATTTGCAGTGCAAATATGTATTCTCTCCCTCTCTTTAAAACTTTGACCAATTCATTGCAACACATCTATTAAGTGAACCCCAAAGGTTAGCAGACAATAGCACATGATTTTGTTTGAAATCAAGGTCTCCCTTCTCTTAAAGTTTTATGTGTAAAAAGAAGAAAAACAGTCTTTCAATGAGTATAATTACATTTATATTTCATAAGAGCGATGGTGGTAGAAAAGATAAATATTGCTGATACTGAAGCAATAAATAAGGCGGAGGTGTGAACTAACAGATATCAAGGGAAAAGAGGCTGGAAGAATAAAATACCTGTACAGATGTTGAGGACTACTACATCTGACAATTTTATTACCTAGTGAAGATGGCATCTCCTCTGTGGTGTTGAGTAGCAGAAGACTGCTAGACAGAAATAGTACAAGCTGAACTCAATATTCTGTAACAATAAAAGTTGTTAGTGGAAGCACAGTGCATGCCTAGCATGAAATGCAGACTCCATCAGCTACATAGAAGCTTTGGCCCATTTTGCAAATGGGGGTGTGATGATTTTCATGGATAGTAGGTAGGCTTCATCTCCTGCAATGTTGAATATGTACAGTGCAGGCAGCTACATCTAAGCCTGTGATCAATGATTTTGTTAGTAGTCCCAGGGACTACTGGGCCATACCAAAGAGTGAATGCATACAGTGTGCATGTCAAATGTGTGTTATACAGATTTGCTGCCAATGTGATGCCCTAATTACCACATCATAAACATAACCCTTAGGATCTAGGTCATATTGTACTGAACAAGACAATGGGTGCACTGTGCTGTAAGTCATGGAATTAATTTTACATTTGCAATATTCATTCAAGGAAATTCTTTTTCCTTTCTTCAATTTTCTTCTCATAATTTTTCTATTCTGCTTCTTTTTTGTAGAAAAAGAATCCCACACATAATCACATACACATGTGTTCGTGTATTTATTTGACTAATTCAGAGACAGATCCTTTCTGTCTCTTAATGTGAAACAATATTTTGATTCTCTATTGTAAAAATATGCATTATTTAAAGAAATTCCTCTAAAACTGAATGCTTGGAGCTTCACCAGGAATTACTCATCAGCACATTATTGCAGCTTGAAAAGGAAATGGGTGGTATGGTTAGTAGCAGCCACATAATTTGTGATGAAAAATAGAGGGAAAATAGAAATAATCCTTCTTTACTCTTTCAGTGGGAGCTATTTCTTAATGTTTCCATTAGTTCTAATATTTCCTTCTGCTTTCTCTCTCAGACTCTCTTCTCAGTCAAACACTTCTGGTATTACAGTGTAGATGGATAAACACTGAGATACAGCAGCACAGCAGGTGAATAATGGCTCGTCAGCATGACAATACCCTTGCACCAGCTGCTCCAGACAGACTTTTAAAAATGGGATGTAGAAGACAGGTGTCTGCTGAGGTGCAGATATTCTCAGAACCTGTGCATAAAATAAAAATGTTACCATACCCTGTGATTGTTCTATGTATAAGATTGAGCAACCATTGTGCAGTAACCACTTACAGAAACACTCTTCCTCTGATATTTCTACCACAGCTGGAATTAAACCAATACCCCCAATTTAAATCTTTTTAGTTGTTTGGGAGATAGCTTTGATTCAATTTTTTTCCTTCTGTGAGGGAGTTAACTTATGCAGCCATACAAGTGAGTCAGATTTCATGAGCGGAAATTTTGCAAAATTAAGAGCAAAATTAATGGGGCAGTGAGAGGAACTAATAAAATTCATGAGACTGAAGACACATTGAAAGATCTTCTTAGGAGTACCTAATGAAGCAAAGATAGGACAATCTACAAATCCCCTAAACAAAATTCTGTAATGGCACAGAAAAGAGTTCTGCTAAACAAGAAACTGTTAAAAAGGAAGGTGGACAGAAGGTAACTGGTAGAAATTCAGGTATGGATGGGAATTCTAAAGAAAACATTTTTGCCTTTTGTCAACAAAAAAGTATCAAGATTTTTATGATGTCAGTACAAAAAAACGAATAAGAAATATTAAACCATGAAAAATCAATGCAGTGTAATTATATTTTAGAATACTTAAAGAAAAAGCTCAAAATCCTACATTGATTGATACTGTGGAGATCCATAGTAACAGCCTGAAAAAGCCCAAATATTCAAGAAAGGCAAACATGAAAATATGTTAAGAAAAAATAAATGAAAGAATAAGAATAAGACCCTGTCTCACCCAGCAGTCTATTCTGCCTCTTTAAAGCTTTAAAAAATTCTGGAATGAATGAAAGCCAAGAATTAGAAATTGAGGAGGAAAAGAGAATAGAAAGCCCCCCACAACCTCTAATTACCAATGTAGACTACTGAGTTTTTGCTTTTCCAAAGGTGAAGAAAAATGAAAGTCACCGATGTTTCTGCCAAAAATACATTTTTTATAATTTGGAGATAGAAGAAGTTGTTTCTAAGGCTGCAAATATGGAGGCTTTTTTGTAAAAAAAAAAAAAATGTAAAAAATGTATATTTACAAAGTAGTTTTTAGATTCACTTTGAGATTAGGCAAAATAATCCAAAGGAATATATCAGGAACTTCAGTGGATTCTCCTGCATTATGAGCAGAAAGGTCAGTAAGAAATCATTCTTGTACTGTATGATAGGCTCAGTAGATTTTATATGTATTTTCTCATATTTCACACAGCTCTGGGTAGTGTTAAGGTATGGGCCTAATCTTCTTTAAGATAAGGAAACCTATTCCCTACTATGTAGGAATATTTCTCCCCACAAAATGACATTGTCATATCCTCCAGCGTTATATTTCTTTTCTTTCACTGATACATGCATTTGTAAATGATGTAATACTTAATTTCTGATTTAAGATACAAACACTCAGTTATCTGGAGAAACATAAATATGATGTCCATTTTCTTAATAGCATTTATAATCATTACTTCAATGCCTGTAGGTCTCAAGGCATGTAACAATATATAACTAAAACTACAAGGCAAATGATGACATGATTCATTGAATTTCAGAGCCATTAAAAAATGTAGAGAAAAAGCCCAACCACCCCTGTGAAAGTATATAAACTATTCAGAGAATAAGTTTTTAAATTTTTTATCATTAGCAGTGTTTCATTACCAACTGACCTTTCATTACCGAAAGACCTTTAAGAACCTTAAAGATCGTCTGCTTCCAACCTCCCTGCCATGGACAGGGACACCTTCTACAGGACCAGATTGGTCAAAGCCTTCATCCAACCAAGCTTTGAGCACTTTCAAGAATGGGTTATCCATAACTTCCCTGGGCAACCTGTTCTAGCACCTTACCACCTTGATAGTAAAGATTTTTTTCCTAACATCTAATCTGAACCTATTCTCTTTCAGTTTAAAGACATTTCCCCTTGTCCTATTACTACATGCTTTATAAAATATTCCTCTCCATCTTTCTTGTAAGTCCCTTTAGGTTCTGGAAGGTGCTATAAGATCTCACTGAAGCATTCTCTTCCCCTGTCTGTACAGCCCCAACCATCTCACTTTGTCTTTCCAGGAATGCTTCAGCCCTCTGATCATCTTTGTGGCCTCTTCTGGACTCATTCTTACATGTCCATGTCCTTCTCATATTGGGGTCCCCAGAGCTGGTTGCAGGACTCCAGATGGGGTTCACTAGAGCAGAGAAAAGGAGCAGAAATCACTTCCCTCAATCTGCTGGCCACAGTGCTATAGATGCAGCCCACGGACATGGTCATGGTTGGTTTTCTGGGGTGTAAATGCACATTGCTGGGTTGTGTCGAGCTTCTTGACAACCAACACCAACAAGCCCTTCTACTTGGAGTCTCTTTCAATCCATTTTCCATCTAGCCTCTATGCTTGGATTGCCCCAAACCATGTACAGGACCTTATAATGCTATAAAGATCTATCCTTGTGTAATTTACACAGTGTGGTAGAATCATTACAATTAACTGGGTTGCTTCACTCAGCTGGTTTTTGCTGGGACAGGATTAATTTTCTTCATAGTAGCCAGGATGGGGCTGTGTTCTGGATTTGTGCTGGAAAGTGTTGAAACAGGGGTGTTTTCATTACTGCTGAGCAGTGCTTACACAGCATTGAGGCTTTTCTGCTTCTCACTCTACCAGTGAGGGGGCTGTGGGCGTGCAGGGAGCTGTGAGTGGGCACAGCCAGGACAGCTGACTCCAAATGACCAGAGTACCATATGGCATCATGCTCAGCATATAGACCTGGGAGAAGAAGGAGGAAGGAGGGAATGTAAAGAGTGATGGTGTCTTCTTCCCAAGGTGCTGCTACATGTGGTGGAGACTGGATCATAATCCACCTGCCCATGGGAAGCAGTGAATAAATCCCTTGTTTTGCTTTGCTGGCATGAACAGCTTTTGTTTTATCTTTTAAACTAAATCTATGTCAACCCACAACTTTTCTAGTCTTCTCATTCTCTCCCTCACACCACCAGGGGTGAACAAGTGAGCTGCTGTGTGGGGTTCATCTGCCAGCTGGGCTTAGGTTAAACCACAAGGTTCACCTTTGAGAATTTTTCAGCATATATTTTTCATCCAAGTTTATTGGTCATGAACTATCTCTCTTTAAGAGTTTGTCACTATAATTGGGTCAAATTCAATTTTGATAGCTACATTCTCTTTACAGATATTACTAGTAGGTTTAATTTAGCCAAAGTATCATTTTTCTATTATCCTCTGTTACTTCAAGTCACCTTCTACTGCTAATCAGCTGATATGTTCAACTAGAAAACTGTCTGGAACACAGTGAAAACTGCATAGATGGACTTCCATGGAGGTTGGCATTGTTTTTTCATGAAAATATGGTATTTATGAAATATACTTATTAGGAATTTCATAATAGTGTATGAACATTTAATTAACTTCAGAGTGTTACTTTGCTAGTAAATGAATACTATTATTATTCTAGATAATAGTCATTGAGGTCAGAAAGCTGCATTAATGGTTATGACAGTTTCCTACTCCCACAGCTTATTTTCATTCTTGAAGATTAATCTTGAATTACTTTCTAAACATGAAAATGGACATTTCTAAAATAGAACATACGCAAATAGAACAAGAGTCCATTAAAATTTAAATTATAAAATATTAGGTTTAAAATATACTAATGCACAAAAAGAAGCTGTCAGCATCAACCATACAATAGCTGCACATAACCATTTCTCTGCATCGGGTGATTGGGCTGTGTTGTGTTTTCTGGCATGCTTTGTTTTGCATACAAATGTTCAAATAACTTCTATTTCCAACTGCAAGGGAAAGAATTCCCAAAGGAATCTGGGTTATTGTGCTGCTTATTTGTTTTCCTTTCTAGGAGAACATGAGTACTTCAAGATTCAAGAAGAATCTCTTTTTTCCTATAGAAATTAGTTCAGGATTTTTGATCCTTAGGATTGAATTTATTACCCATTTATGCACATGACACTTTTAGATAGAACAAGTGTTTTATAGCTTCCTAGTTCCTTTCCTCCCTTTTAAATGTCTGGGGATGTTTTGCTTCCAACATCTCAGGGAATCAAGCTCAGACATTTTAGGGATAGAAAGGAGGCTGCTGCCTTCTGCTCTTACTTCAATATCTTTTATTACAGGGGAAGTCCCAAGCTCCCACAAAAATAGGTATATTTTGCTGATTGAGCTATTTTTCCTCTGGTTTTTCTTTCTTTTTCTTCTTTCTTGACCCCGTCCCTGTATTTTTTATTTAAAATATACAATTAGCCCTTACTACTTCAGTGACCTGTGCAGAGCAAGTTATAGCTAACAGTAAAAATGTACCATTCTGAGATTAACGTTGTTATTCTTGTGACATAGGGACATCAAAAGCCATATAAAGACACTCAGAGTGACAGGTGGCATTTGCTTTGTTACTGTGCTTTTGCACATGCCTGTGACATCTCTTCGCAGACACAGTGGGGCTTTGATTCCTTCATGTTTTGTATTCATGCACTTGCCACAGTGCTGCTATGGATCTACAGTATGCTAGGAATTGCAGAAATTCAAAGCATGCATGTAAAGGGATAAATGATAAATTGTTGATGGGGAAAAAATGGCTGTGGTCAAGCATGGGAAATAATCCATGAGAAATTTGTATTCCAGAAAGAGTATAAACTCCCATGGGGAACATAAATGATTACTATTGTTTGTCCTACAATTTTCAACCATTCCAGAGAGGTTTCATGCTAATACTAATCTTAAAAATAGTTGATCATTAACAAAGGCCAAAAATGCACCCTCTCATAGCTGGGTAGTATATTTTAATCCTGTAAGTGTCATTGTGCCACTCTCTGGTTCAACATTGGTTTCCCAGTTTAGTATTCAGAGAGCTAATTCATTTTGTTGCTGGCAGCAGTGCATTAATGATGAAGCTACGACAATGAACACTGTCTGCATAACAAATGTGCCTTTCTCAAGCCGCAGTAAATACAAAGTGATTAACATGAAATAACTGCTCCAGCAAACTGCTTCTCGGCTTTTAAATAGATACTAGTGTTTTAATTTAACCCTGCATTTGTCAGATATATCTTGAATGGCCTTGTTTTCATTTATTTTTTGGAGGAGGGGCAATTCTACCTTGGAGGTTTATATTACAGAGTGCATTCTCTTGGAGATCTGCTGTTAGCATACTGGATGCAAATGATTATTAATGCTCTCTTCCCTGCTTCTGACATTTACTAAGGCAGAAGCATCAAACAGAACTAAATCACATCATGCTCCTTCCAGCTATCTTAATCCTGCCATCCTATTGGAGATAATGAAAATAAGGTCTGAGCAGGTTAATGTTGCAGTTGTTAATAACCTTTAAATCTAGAAGAACCCAAGGAGAAGTTGGTTTACATCCCAAATCAGGCAGGAAAGTACAAAGAGAGAAGGTGGTGAACAAGAAGGATCAAACCAAAGTTGCTCTCCCCTCACAGCTCTGCCCCATTTTTTATTCTTAATCCAGGCATAATGAAAAATCTGATCAATGTCACTGTATTATGAAAAGATGTGATTATTCTATTCTTAGAAGAAGTAAGACAGAGACAGAAACAGAGAGAGAAAGAGACAGAGACAGAAACAGAGACAGAGACAGACAGGGGCAGAGATGGAGACAGTTGATTTGACAGTCAATGTCCCTTATCCCTGTTGCTGCTCAATCCCTGTTGGGGGAGCCCCTACCTGAAATGTTACAGTGGAAGCAGAAAAGCATAGCACCCTCCATGAAACACTTTGAAATGGTTCTCTTGTCATCCAGACAATCCTCTAAAGCCATGCTGCTCACATTCCTGCTGTCATTTCATCTCATGATAATGTGCCAGTAGCGTAGGCTTTCTGCTCCACAACAGTCTTTTAGAGACAGAGTTTTATTAGAAGATGCTGTATAAGAGAGCTCAAGTATTCATTTCTTTTTCCCTGCTAAGGCATTGCTATAAGGACTAGAAAATTTTCTCATTTACATCGTATATGTGGCACTTTTGCCACCAGTTTATAGAAATTGAATGGTTGCATTCTGGAAATATGTGTTTTTACTGTTCTATGAAGGCCATTTAAAGGTTTATCTCAGTGAAAAATAAACAGCATCGTGACAATATGGTTCATATCCAAGAGTAATACAAAAGGAAAATCAGAAGAGAAAATTTTACTTTCCTCAGGGAAATTGCAAAAAGTATTATCAGTATGCTGGGAGTTTTTAAAGATATGCTGATCCACTCACCAGAAATGTTGAGTAAAATTTAGAGGATGTGGGGAAGCAAAGAAGTATCTTCAGGCTCTTTAAAAATTTGAGAACTGTTCTTTTTTCATACATTAACCAAGTCAGGTTCATGGGAGCCTTAAATCAAAGGAAAAAAACATACCCTCTATTCCTAAAAATGTGCATAGGTTATTAAAAAGGAAAAAAGATTTGGGAAACAACTTCACTTGGAGTAGGATGCATATCAACTTGTGACTACAACATAACCTACCAAAGACCATGAGTAGTGGAGAAGGGAATGGCTGGTAAACAGGTAAAACAAATTTCCTGAAATACTCCCTTGACAATCAGAAACTCAAGTATAATCACATTTGAACAGGATGAGATCAACAGGGAAGTGGTGGTTCAGAGACAAAAAGATTCCCATAATTACAGCTCTCATCTTCCATTTTGGTAAGCTAGGATAGTTTGAAAACAGCACCCAGGTCAGGTAAGATGAGGTGTGCCTGCAATGCTCAACAAAGGATGATTTGGAATACCTACAACCAAAAGACCTACTGGCATTTAAGTAATCACAAAAGAAGTAACATCTTCAATCTCCTGTTTCTGCATTATGTTAGGTGTGCAATGAACTGGCATAAGCACTTAACCCCTGCTACTTTAGTCCCTGCTTTTTTTTACCCCACACACTAAAGCTGGTGTTGTGGGACAAGAGACACCCTGACATAGCAAAGGTAGGATCAGGAAGCCTGAGGACACACAGATATCTGGACTATGGGCCCAGCCAATATTTGTTCCCACTTTTTAAAAATTATGACTACTGAAGTTTTAGTTGGCTGAATTAGATTCATACTGAGGTCATTTAGCTAAGATTTTTTTTCCTTCTGCTTTTCTTAAACTAGGCGTCATATTCCAAGCTTTAAATGACAGACCAGTAATGAAAATTCTGTACTAATGAAAAAATATAGCTTTTTATGAAAATGATGAAAAATAGCACCAGATCATGAATGCAAAGAAAAAACACAAGCTCAAACTCACAGCTCTCATCCGTAAAACCAATTTAACGTGATTTCTAAATGAAACAAAATAACCAACTCTCTAAAGGGCTGAATTATTGAATGAATTAATGATATAAGATTATGAGAGAAGTTCTGATTGCCATACATTGATGGTAAGATGAAAGCATCAAGTCAACATCAGTTTTCAGAGAAAGTTGTTTAACTAGCAACAAACTGCTGTGGGGCCAACTGTCACAATTTCTGCAGGGGTTTATTGCCCTGAAATAAATTCTGATGAAATCAAGGCACAGTTTTTGAACACGATGGATGAAGCCATACAGAAAAAAGAATCTCAAATATTTTACAGAGTCCAGTTAAATTTTACATTAATAAGGTTATTCTTTGACTAAACTATTTGGACAGTTAGTACGCAATCAGAAAACCAACTCTCATGCTAAGGAAACTTGGCAAGCAATGTACCCTTGCACCATGTGAATTCTTGCAAGGTATCTGGCAGTGATATTTATGGTAAGATCATTAAAGACAAGATAGTGCTAGTGATTGGATTTTTTTAAAGAAAACTTCTAAGTATCCATTTTGAGTCTTTCTTTCTCCACTCTGACTTTTCACTGGAGCAGTATTAAATCATAAGGAGTTTTATTGATGCATGCTTTGTGGCTACTCAAGCAGGAAAAACATCTGTGTACCGGGGCTGAGGTAAGGACTTTTAACTATAACTAACTTTGGTTCTAGATCTTGGCCTGCTTTTCTTTTCTAACTTGTTTCACTCATATAGTCTGTTGGTATTTCCTCTTTTTCCATTTGTTCACAGAAGACTCAGTACAAAGAGATAACATCAAACTGGTCAGAGTTGAATAGTTTTGGCCTTGTGTTGGTCTTTTATGCATAATCTCTCAAACCACTTATACTGTTTGATGCGAACACCTTTCTCATCCAGATTCTACCTTTTACAATAAGTCTCCTACATTTACATTACTGATTTGGTTTTTCCCAATTTTTATTTTAAAAAACCCCACATGTTATGTAGCTTCTCTTTTCACCTTTATTGTCAGCTAAACTACATTTTACATTATTTATCAATAGAAGAAAAGTTTAAAGTCAAAAGTCATACAGAATGCTATAAAATTGCATTGTGTCCTATTAAAATTTATGTTGACTGGATGCCAAATTGTGCTCTGTTTATACAGTCTCCACTGGATTTCTGTGGTCTGTGGTAAGCTATGTAATATTTGGGAATAGCAGAGATTTGAACAGCTTTTGGCAAACACTCTGAAATATAGATAAGGAACATCAAGGAAGAAAGTACTAGAACACCACATGAAGGTTGCATTAGTAGAGTCGTGATAAATTGACAGTTTACTGCTTGGTCTTTTATTCATGTGCTATCACTGGGGAGCATCAGGCTGCTGAAGTAAACACTATGGATGGAAGAAACACACAGAGCACACTGCTCTGCTACAAGCAGGGGATGATTTGGGAATTTGTCAGCATATTCTTAGATCTTTTCCTTCATTAGTGCCCAGCAACAATTTCAGCCCAAATATGGTTGCAGGTTCTCACTATCTTGCTTATATTTTTTCTGAGTTGCAATGCTAAAAACAGGGAAATTCAGAACAATACTACTTTTATCATACTAGGAAATCTTTACTAGTATGAAATTTTAATATTAAGAATAGTTTTTTTATTATATGATGCATCACACCAGGAATATTTATTGATATGGAAAATCTTGTGCCAAAAGTTTAATTCAAACTATTAGTTCATGGAAATGTTAAAAGGGAGAAACTCTTCAGTAAAAATGTATGATGGTGATTGCAATTTAAATGTCCATATTTTACCCTATTCTTCTTACAAGAAAAGGTACCTATTTACTTCAGTAACCAAAACCACTCATTTTAAAATTTGTAGCAGAAAGCTCTTTACAATAAGTCTATAAAGATTTTGAGTAGCAAAATGTGCTGAAGTTATTGTATAAGTTTTTTTTCAGTTTTCTCCTAGATAAAATACGTGTGGATCATATTATCAATGACAAAAATAAGAAAGAATGAAAATTAAAGAAAAAAACCATAATACTTCCCTCTCCCCAGTAAAACTTCCACTAGTTGTGGGTTGTATTTTTTTGATTTATTTTGTTGTATTCTTACTCTTCCTACTTAGTCACATAGGGTGGAGGGAAATGAGAGTCCTGACAAGCTGTTTTCATGTCTCTTGATACTGAAGTGATGAAGAGCTGTTGGATTCCCACTGGTTCCCCCTGTGGATTAATGCAGGGTGAGACAGAAATTGTAGAGCTGCCATGCAGAATGACCTTACCTGATAAGACTGTTCTGCCTTCACTGCAGTAGGTGAGAAGGGCAGGCTGTATGCAGCAGGCTGTTTTTTCCGTACCTTAATGAGAAAAATTGACCTGTTTATCCACCAGCTGTCTTCTTTGTTTTTGATTCAAGCAATTTTTGGAAAACTTTTTCTAAACTTAAATGTTGTATTAAAGCTGAATCCTCCAAAGGATTGCATATGGTCAGCAAAATCTTGTGGATTGCTACAAATTATGGGAAAACAGCTGCCAATAAATGCATTATAAAACAATGATATTCACAGATCACTTCAAGAGACATAGTATTATTGACTTAATTTACTGACTTAATTTATATGATATGAGTGAACAAGAACTCTTTTTTCCCATCTGCTAAACTGTTTTTATTGTCTTTTATAAGCATTTTGTATAGCTCAGCTTTGCTTTTTATTTTTTCTGTTGCATATTTAGGACGTACTTGGGTAAAAAAATAAAAGATGAACACCTCCAAATTACAGCTGGGAGAGGGAGGGGAGGGTTTAATGTAGGAAATAAACATTTCGATAACATGACTATGCTTGGCTTCTATCTCATGCTAAAACATAAGTATTTTCTAGTACATGTTATAGAAAGAAAACTTGTGTCTTTCAGAAAATGAAAGTATTCTTTAAGGCTACTATATTAAACACTGAAGAATTAGAAAACGAAAAAGCAAAGGTGGAATGAACAATTCATTTAGAATCAAGGTAAACGAAAGGATTATTCATTTCCCTGGTCTTTTTTGGGTTTTGAATCTAGTACCTTTGTGCAGTTCAAATTTCTCCCCAGACGCTCATCTCAGCATCTGATTCCTCATTCAGCCATTAGACTCCTGCTGTTCCTTGATTTTCCTTACTCGCTTCCAAATCGCTGAAACATAGCAGCCCTTCTCTCCCCCAGTTCTGTATCTGCTCAGACTTTCACTCTCCCCATCACCCAGGTAGTCAATAAACAGATCATAAGCCCACTAATACCAGTATTCATCCCTGAGGGATGTCACTGTTAACCATCCACCACTGGGACTTTGCACTGCTCATCACAACCTTTTACCCCTGATAATCCAGCTGGCTTTTAATTCACCTTTTGGCTAGCTTGTCCAGTTCACATGTCTGCTAAAGTGCTATGGGAAACTATACAGAAGGCTTTAGTAAACTCCAAGTGAAGAACACACAGCTCTCCCTTGGTCCTCAGTGCACCACCTAACAGCAAAAAAGTAGTAAGTTCTGTCAGGCACTACTTACTCTACATAAAACCATGTTGGCTGGTCCAGTCACCTTCTTGCCTTTCCTAAGGCTAGCAACCACTTACAGCATTAGTTGCTCCATCTTCATCTCGCGCATTAAGATGAGGATGAGCAGTCTGTTTCCCTAGATTCCCCCTTCTGCCTTTTGAAATGAGCAGGAGCTTTTCCTTCTTCTCATTTTCAGGAATCTTCCCCAGTCACCATGATCTTTCAGATAACAGATGGTGGCTTCACAGTGACATGGGCCACATCCATCAGCACCCTTGGGTGGACCCATTTGATCCCATGTACTTGAGTATGCCCAGAAGTCTAAAGTGTTCCCTCACTCCATCTTACATTGCTCTGTGTAATGCTTGTGCCTATGCATTGCCACTAGACCTGTGAAAAAGCTTTCACCTTGCCAATGAAAACTAAGGAAAAGCAGCTAGTGAGACTCTCTGTCTCAGTTTTTAAAGCCTTTTCTTGGCTGCCAATTTTGAAAGAATCCTTTCTTTTTGCCCTTCACACCTCTTACTGCTTTTAGCAATGCCTTAGCTTTGGCTTCCATAACTTCTGTAGTTTTGTAGAGAGCATTTAACATTACAAGATAACTTGCAGCAGCGTATCAGACTTCTTTCAGCACCTTACACTCTCAGACAAAAGTTAATGACTTAATTTGCAGATGGCTGATTAAAGGCTTAATTTGCAGATGGCTGATTCAGCCCTCAACCTCCACAGACAACCTATCTTTTACAGTACATACTACACAGTTATTTACTGTAGGCCATTTCCACAGCCACTTTAACCTCTCTCCTGCTCCAAACACAAAGCTTTTAGCTTGTACAAATTACCTGAGAATTTTATTTCTTTTTTTAATATAATGTTTTGAAGAACTGTATTTCAGTCCATAGGTTGCTTATTAATGGTGTGCTGCGGGTACTGCTTTTAGTAGTATCTCATAATTCACTGATCTTCATGTAGCAGCACACAATTCCCATCTACTATGATGTTTCAGACATCCTTGTGCTTGGCAGAAATCAGTCTTGACAGCTCCCTCAGACTCTGGGACTATGTGTAGCATCAGCATTCACAAGGCAGTTAAGTTCAGTTAGCAGGCAGTGATACATGTCAGTACTGCCATACTTGCTCCCCATGATCAGTAAGGACAGCCCAAGTCTCTCAGACTGATTCACTTACCACTTTGTCATATCTACAGTATGTTTTTGCCACATACATAGCTGTTGCTTAAAACTGTTGTGAATCAGCAAGCACTCCCTTCCTCAAGCATTTCCAGAGCAGGGTCCACAAGACAACAATGAGTTTCTAATAAGAATCTGAAAACAGTGCTGCTAAATACATTTGTTTACTCCTCTAGGTTTAGCAAAACTTCATTAGACAAAAACAAGGTGAGTAGCCAAAGACAGCTTTTCATGGAAACACTACAAAACGTTTGTTACATAATAAGGTTTGAACAGATAAGGATTTATGGGATCTATATCTATATAATCTATATAATCTATATAATCTATATAATCTATATAATCTATGTAATCTATATAACCTATATAATCTATATATCTATATCTATGGATATCTATATCATATATATATGGGATTAGATATATTAATACCATAAAGATAATTTTAATATTTCTAGATTTATGTATTTATATATATTTACATTTGTATATCTATATATTTATGCATTTATATATTTATATATAAATTTATGTAATATAAAATATAGTTTTGGTGTAGGTGTACAGCCACTGGCGGCAGGGTGGTGTCTGTGAGGAAGAGGCCAGGTGCTGCCCTGATCAGGACACAGTGGATTTCAGCTGGCTCCAACAGACCTAAGACGGTGGTGCCTTGTAAAAATATACCTAAGAAATAGCAGAACACCACATAGTAGAAAAATGTGAGAGAAAAATGTGTCAGACAGCCCTGCAAGTACCGAGGAGAAAGAAAAAAAAGGATTAAGTGGTCCAGGGGCTGCAGCAGATACCCATGCTGCAGTCCATGGAGGATTCCATGCCAGCACAGGTGAATGTACCCTGAAGAAGCTGCAATCCATGGGAAGGGCTGTAGACATTAGAATCAAGTTCCTGAGGTTCACCAGTCAGCACTGTCTGCATAGTCCTAACTGGACCTTATCAAACCCTGAGGCTGTTGGCTTCTCAGGAAGAATCCCTCATCATCTGAGTGGTGAGCGCAGTCCATATGGCCATGCTGGTGAGTCTCAGTAAACACAATGGGCCTCTCTAAACGATACGTACATGCCAGATAGAACTTGATCTATTGAGTTTATAGACATGAAGCACTTTTACCCAAGCCCTTTTTTCATCATCTTCTTTTTCTCTCCTTTCCACAAAAGACCACAGCCTTTCTTTCCAAACTCAGTCATGATCTGACTCATTCAGAGACATATGCCAATGGAACTGGTTCTTTAGAGAACAAGCCTTAGTCATCCTGAAAATCAGTGACATTGCCTCCAGACATTTGGGGCAACTTTGGAGTTGAATTTAACCTAATTTGCAGAGAAAGGTGAATTCTGTGTGCCAAGGGAAGGGCAGAGAGCTGCAGTAGCTTGGACATATGTCCCAGTGCTGGCCCTAACTTCTTGGTTAGGAAGATGCTTCTGACTATGCCAAGACATAGAATTATGACTGCAAATCTCTTCTAGGACAGGAATTCCTGCTGCACTGTTAATTCTGAGAGTGACGTGTAGGGATACATTACTTTCTTGGCAGCACTACAGAGACAATCTGGACATGTTCTGTGAGAGATAGGAAGACAGATAAGACTGGAAAATGGAAAAGTTACTGCCTTACATTTTCAATAGCATTTGGCTTGAACAAAAAGTTCACAATACTCAAGTTCATTGAGCTGCAGCTGACCTAATGGAACTGTTTCTGGCATTAAGAAAGAGATCAGCATTGCCAATTACATCATAGCATCTTTTCCCTGCATAAACATGTTAACAGGAAGTGTGGAGTTAAGCTTAATCATATTGTGAGGTTTTGAGACCATTTTCCTGCTCTATCCCTTTGGTTGCTGCACATTTTCATTTTTTCTGTCAATTTTTTCTGTTTTATTGCATGGTGGAGTAACCAGCATTGTCTAATTGATGTCATGGGAAATCTAAGAACTTATGTTCTAAAGAAGACTTACAAAGAGTCCTAAGATTTCAGGTTAGAAACTGTTGGCAATACATGGAAGCAGGCAGAGTGGTAGATGTTTACTTGGGGGAGTTCTGCTCATTGACTCCTTTCCAGACAAGAAAGACTGCAGCCTCACTCCCCTCTTCTGCTATTCTCTTTCCATCCACTCTGGGCTAAGTAGAGCTTAAAGAGTGGGCATGTGGCTGTGATCTTAGCTACATTATTTTTAAGAACTTCATACACCGACTTTCCCTACTTATTCCCATTTTACACAGATGAAATCCCTGATTTCTTCAGTTCTTCTGAGGAACTACACATAATTTTTCTGTTTGTACTATATCTTGTTAACAAATAGAAGTTTTTGTCTTATTTGATACATGCTATAATAAATTGTTTCCTCATCTTATGGATGTGAAACCTAGAAATGTGGCTGATTTTTGCAGAAATGAATGTGGAGATAATGACATCCACATTTCTTACTATCAGTCTGTCATGAGGTACAGGTCCTTATAGAAATAGGAATTTTTCATAACAGAAGATGTTTTATCATATCCCTTTATTATCGAAGTAAGGAAAATAATATTTTTCTTTTCTGTTTTCTCATTAATATAAATTACATTTTCAAATTACTTTATTTCTAGACTGGTGTTAGTGTTATGGAATTACATATGAAAAGCTTTTTACTATCTAAAATAATTTATGTAAGTTTAATCTTTCATCACATATTTGTAGGTTATTGAAATGTGGTGACAGTAATTTATTTACTTACCATAGCTTAGAAGAGAGTGTTAGATTATCAACTACTACAGTAAATGGTAGTAGATTCCACAGCTAATTTAATACTGTTCTGTGGCTTCATTAAGAAGAAAGTATGCATACAAAAAATATTGTGGTTTTCCAGCTGACTTTATATGCCAAATTTGTAGTGCTGCTAATGATGTAAACAAAAGGAAAACAGATCCCTGCTGGATCCTAGTTTGTCCACTGATATGAGACATCTTATTAAAAGAATGAATATTGTGTACAGGTATTACACAACATTTTGAAAACTAACATTAAAGTAAGGAGTATAGTTGGGAACGTACAAAATTTTCTAGCCTTATCCTACTGCCAGAACTATCTTGCTATGAAATAAAAGAGAAGCATTCAATTATTAAATTCCAAAATAATATTCCTGGATTTCCATAGCAGATTTGAATTTAATGATTAAAATTTGTCAAACAAACAATTCAAATTTTTTAAAAAAATATTTGAGTGGCAATATTGCTGTGGCAATATTTTGCAAGTCATTCTATTTTATTTTCTGCAGTTATATACTTCATGCCTGTTACATGTCATCTAAAAGCTTCAGAAAACATGGTTTTTATACCTTAAAATTAAGAGGAATGTAGGAACAGCTTAATGTTTTTGATAGAGATTTATCAGCATTAGAGGTAATTCTAATTTTCCCAGATCGCTTTGTTCAAGAAACTGTATGATTAGAAAGTGATTATAACACAGTAGTCACTGAGCATATTAACACAGTAAGATCATTTTCAGAACATCAGAAAGTAAAAGAGTTACTATTTAGCTTTTAGATAAATACCATACATACATAACCATACATTACCATACATAAATCACATTCATACAAAAAAGAATTATTCAGAAAATTGTTTAAAATGTCAAACAAGTTAGGTGGGGTGGGGTGGCCCATGCAAATAATTATTCCCAAGAAACACTAAACTTCAACGGACCCCTGTCCTTCCTAAGCTGTCATCCTTCCTAAATTAATTCCCTCTAGCAGTACACTATAGGTGTCTGACACTCCTGGAAAAGCAGGACTGATGAATGTCAAATTAAAAATACAGATCTGCTGTTATAAATGTACTAAATGCACCTCTTCTGTGAGAGAGGGAATGAAATTGAGAGTAGCAATGAAGATTTAATTTGTCTTTAGTATCAGCCTATGTTGAATATGCTGCCACACCCCATCATGGGGTCATTCAGCCCTAACTCACCAGTACAGAATAGGTTAGCTTCATCCTCTAAAACAAACTTTAATCCAGAGCAAAATGTTCTATGCAGACTAGTTACATCCTCATTGTTGGGGAAGAAGGCTCCAGACTAAGAAGTCAGGACCACTCTTTTCCTTATACTATTGCCTCATGAGGCTGACAGCTCTTGGGCTGACAGATTTCCCATCCTTATTCTGCGCCTGGTCCATAGAATGTCACAACCTTCCTACCCATAACTTATGTGTATTAGCCAGATTAATTGCAAGACATACAGAGACAGATGGAGTTTACCTATTTATTCTACTCCTGATCATGACACCTTGATTTTTCTTTTGATTTCTTAACAGGCAGAGGTTTACTTCAACAGTTTCAAATGAAACTGCAGTGGTGGTTTGGAGTTACATAGACAAAGCCATAAGGGAACACCTCAAATAAAAAACTTCTTCCACTGCAACACCTATGATTAGTAATTTATGTAAAAATGACAACTTGCATTTTCCTGTCCACATTCTTCTAATATGTCTTTATATTAAGCACCTCATAATGGAAAAGATTGCTTGGTCATATAACTGGGAGTTAATTGCATATCATTATTCTGCCATTAAAATGAAATTGCAAAGTTCTTCCTGTGCTTGTCAAAAAAAAAACAACAAAAAACACCAAAAAACCAAAAAACCCACAAACAAACAAAAAACTTTTCCTGCCAGACATTGTCTAGCTCAGGCAATTTGTAACTGAGTTTTAAGTCTCATGCAGGGTGTTTGCTCTCATCACTGCTGCATGGGTGACATGGTGAGGTAACACCCTTGAAATTCTGAGTTCTGTCTAGGATCTAGAGGAAGCTTAGAAAATCATCTGCACAAAAAGAAAAACTGTCTCAGTTTAGTCCAAATTTAAAAATTTTCAGGAATTTGTAACAACCAAGTAGATAGATCATACTGGCATTCTCATGCAAATTGCTTGTATTAGCAACAAAGTTCAATAGTGACTATTGTGGGAATGGTCTGCAGTCACTTACTTTCCATTATTGCATGTAAGAAATGAAGTATCTGACCCATCAAAGAATATCAAATGTAGGTTAAACTCTGCAAGCAATTTCCTACTTCTGTGCAGAGCTGCAAAATATTTTATGTCAGTTTAGTTATTTTCCCCTGTATGCATACTGTATCAGTTAATATGCGATAATCTTTTAGCTGAAATGTATGTGATGAGAGAAAGTAGGTAAATGAAGGAAAATTTTTAGCCTTCTGCTAATGACTTGTGATTGTATTAACTTTCCAAAGGGACACAGGGACTTATATCTGTTGTACTGAAAAAATGATTTTTTAATGAATTTTTGAGACATGTTCTTTATATAAAGATCCTGTCTTTTTCTTTGCTGCTAAATTATTGATGAGCAGGCTGTTTTCTAAATAAATTCATAATTAATAGAAGAGTTTGAGGAAACAATTACAAAATCATGACTAGAAGCAGAATTTTTTCTCAGTCTTCAAGCACAATTATTCCTTTATTGGGAACCAGAGGCTTTGAAAATGATTTTGCTAAGTTAATTATGGAGAAGATAAGAGTAAGGTCTTTAGAGGTGAAAAGGAATATGAAGAGTTTCTGGTAGCATTTGTTTTTTGGACAAATCTGTCTAGTTATGGTTGGGTTTAGAGCTAAGAATGGCTGAAGGATGGTCTTCAGGAAACACATAATAAACCACCAACTAGACATAGTATTTGAGAAGCAAGGAATGTGCACTTTCAACAAGAATTGCACTACAAACCACAATACTTTAAAATCTTCTGATGATATCCATATAACTGTGAAATCCTCTAACAGTCAAGAATTTAAGCCTCAGGCAGGGTATGAACAGTAAACATTTAACAAAAACAACTCCCATCTCATTTTTCCTCCTCCTTCATGTAGTTTATTTCGTTTTATTGTTTCATATTTCAGTTGATTGCACACTACCTTTTCCCTACCCACAATACTAGTCAAGAAAGTGTATGGTAATTAGATAGCATGCCTCTGGCACAATTTGTTCACTGCAGTGGAGTCAGAAGGAATTTCTTACAGTGCACAGCTCCGAGTTGCATTCTGGGATAATTTAATTTCAAATGCCTATGTATTTTCTGTGCTGAAAGAAACCCCAAAAAACTCATTAAAGGAGTAAATAATGAGGGTGGAGAAAAGAAGGAATTGAAGGTGTTTTTTTCCTTAAAACATGAAAATCAGGCATGCTTGAAGATACAGATGACCAAATGAGACCATGCCACTGCTGCAGGATTTAGAGTGAACCTTCCAATTTTATTTTCACCACATATAGATTTTTTTAATGCCCACCTAACATTCTGTACAACTCCAGCACTTCTCCCAGCTGAATACATCGTTTCCCAAGCAAACTCCTATGACTTATCTTCAGAGATTTTACCATTAGAGTGAGTGTTTAGGTTTTCCTCTACATATCTTTTAAACTAGGCAGCAGACATATCTCAGGAACCTCTGGGACATAATGCTATCTGTACAGGACAGAAGTCTTAACAAAACTTATCTTAAAGATGGATTCTCCTGGAAGATTTCTAAATGCCTCATACAGGAAAAGGCAGCAGGAATAACATGGAAGGGAGGGTAAAAACCATCTCTGTGGCTGTTCAACAAAATCCCCTTTCAAAAAGAAAATGAAGTTCCATTCTACCACCCTCAGGCCCCAAAACTAGTACAGCAAAATCTTTACTCACAAACTGTAGCTGGCCTAAAGGGAGGTTCGTAAGGTATTTTTAGCGCTTGAGTTTCTGATTTCTCAGGGTCTTTTTTGGAGCGGGTGTTCAAGAAAGCCAATGAAAAACAGGTAAGCTTTATTTTTTCCTGCATGACTATGGTACATAAAGTAAATAGCTCCTTTAGTGTGCACAGATACCTAAACTAAACTAACCCCAGGACAAAATCTGCTTGGAGAATATATTTTCCATTAATTCATTTTTAGAAATGTCAGCAAAGTCTTGCATTCCTGAGTTTTCAGGTTAATCTGGCAAGACAGTTTCTTTATAATTTTGCAGTATCTACACAGATCAAGAGAAGATGAGGTTGGCAGTTGACACCTACTTTAATAGCATTATTTTGCCAGAACTTCCCTGAGGGAGCCAGGGAAGTTCTAGCTGGTCCAGCACCTGACTTTCAGTAATGATTACACAATAGCAAAAAAAAAAAAAAGAGATACTCTTAGCATGCAGATAGTTCCAAATCTGCTCCTGGTTTGGCCCTTGAAAAAGGGATAGACCCCAGGAACCCTAAAGGGGACGATAGCAATATTTTCAGTCTTCCTGGATGGTGGATATTGTATGTAAGCCAGGCTACATGTTTCTGGCCAAGACTGACAGAGGTAGGAGAACTGAGCTGCCACATGGCAGACCCTGGCTAGGAATGATTGTATTGACCTACAGGTGTTGTGAGTTACCCACAGCATGTGCATGACATATCTGGATTAGCTTTCTTATGTGTACTCATAAATTAACTAAAACTTGGCTTGGATGTGAGACAGCTCTATGTGGGTTTCATCAATCTACTCCTAGCTATTTGCCTTGTTCCAAGACCATGCAACTGTTTAGAAGTGACCTCTGGAAGTCAGTTAGTCAGGGCATAGTTAAATTCAAAGTCAAATCAGGTTGCTCAGAGCTATAATCAATCAAGTTTTAAATATCTCCGGGGACAGATTCCACAACCTTCTGGGACAATCTGTTGCAGGGTTTAAAGTTTTTTGATGACATTTTCTCCAGTCAGAATTTCTGGTTTTGCAAGTAGTTGCTCCAATTGCTTATTTAATTTCTGCCTGAAAATAGTTCAGCCCTGCTTTCTCTATAACCACCCATTAGACACTGGAAAAGAGCAATTAGATCCTGCTTTTTTTTTTTTTTTCCTCAAGGCTAACTTCCCTACCCACTCTCTCCAACTTATCAATATTTTTCTTGCAGCAGGGAGCCTATAAGTGGGACAATATTCAAGATGAAGATTCTCAACTGGTAAGTAGAAAAGAAAAATAATTTCCTCCAACCTGCTGGCTGTAATCCTGTAATGCAGTCCAATATTCAATTAGCCTTCATCACTGCAAGACGCACTGGTGATTCAGTGAGCAATCTCTTTCCACAGAGCTCCTCAGCTAGCCAGTCCCCTGCCAGCATGGACATGAAGCTATGCTATGAGTAAACCTGGGTCCAGCTGTTGATGAGCTGTCGTTTTTCTTTGCCACCATTTTGTTTTGGATTCACTACATCAGCTTCTCCCATGATCACAGGAGCATTGAAAGTATCTCTTGCTATCATTATCCCTGCTCTGCTGACCCTGCTCAGACTGTGCTCTGTTTTCAGTATTTCCTGGGCAGTACTGGGTCACCTGTGGCTCCCAAGTCACCTTCTCTGGGGTGAGCCCTGCTCTAGCTGCTCCCAAGAATGGGAGACTTCCACTCAAGTCAAAATCTGCTCATCTGAAATCTGGGATCTCCAGTCTGCAGCTGGTCTTACTGTAGTTCCTCAAACTTAAATTTAGCCATTTCATAGTCACTTCAGTCAAAGCTGTCATCAGCTAATCAGTTTTTCTTCATAGGTGTGTGCATAGCAGATCCTCCAGTGCACTTTCCATTTTTGTCCTTTCAGCACAAACATTTAACAATTGTACTTTGCATACTCCAGAATTTTCTGTGTCAGCATGGATTGGAAGTTCAAAGTTTCCTATGGGAAATAAAAGTCATGTGATCATCAGACTTTTTTAGCATTTCAATTTGTGGACAGGGCATGCAGGGGATAGGAAGCATGAGGAAATTGTGTGAGAAGGGAGTAGAGTCATAGGCTATGCAGCAGAGGGAATGTCCATATCCAGGTAAAGAAGGTTACACTTTTCTCCATTTTGCATCTGCACTGCACACGGCCTACAGTTAAAAGCTAAAAGAGCAGATACCAAGGATTTCAGAAATACATATAAGTTTTGCACTTCACTACCCTTCAAAACGTAACGTGATTGTGATATTCTGACATTACTCCTAGTTAGGAAAGTCTGCAGCGCTGGGTGGCCCAGGTCTCAACACAATGATGGTGGTGGAATAAGGTTTGCAGAGAAGGTGAAGTACCTGCTCTCTCAGAGCCACAACAGGGAAAAAGGGGTATTGCTGAGGCAGGTGAGCAGCCTCTGCTTATTAGTCTATATGCATAGAGAAAGCTCCAGTTCTATTAATCATTATGCTCACAGTTTTTTGATTATGTGGAACATGATTCCTTCACAGTATGGAGGGGATTATCCTGCTGCACAGAAATCATTGGCACATGCTCTGTAAATGAAACAGAAATCTTCTGCCTTATCAACATGACAGCATAGTATGAACTCCATTGTGCATCCTTCTCAGCATACTTTTAAGGGTCCTAAGGCACGTTATGGAAAGTCCATTCATGACTGCTGCATGATATCTGGATGCTCCAATTATGGCTTGGATGTGTTGCAAAATATCATGGAAAGCTAGGAAACTTTTCTTTGGGAATATTTCTAAAACTGTTGAAAATAGGAAGTATAGACATAGTTAGCAATGTTAAATGCTGACCCAAGACAATCCAGGAGACTGGATTGAGTTCAGGCTACTTTAGTCTGAGTCGAGTGCTTTCACAGTGGCATGGGCATTTCTCTGATGTTTATCTGAAACCTCTGGCAAAGGGTTGCTTCTCACTTTCTGTACATTATATTGAGTTCGTGTGATTGAGGGGTTTTTTAACATTGTATTCTCCAAGATAAGTCCTAACTTTTGGTATTGAATTAAAGCTGATAGGAACTAACCAGAAATACTTAAGAAGGCATATAGTCATGAATGGTAAGAGGCAAAAAGCAAAACTAAGGAAAATAAACAATTCTTAGTATCAAAGATCATTTCCTAGCTCTGTATTAAAATAAAGTTCCATAATTTGCATGAGTCTAATTGTTTGTTCTTTCAGAGTTTCTAGGTTAAACTGTCAGATAAAACATCAAAACCATCAGATAAAAATTCAGGAAAAATAAAAACCGAAACACACACAAGCACCACCTCCCCACGAATGGACTATCATCACCAACCAAAACCAAACCAAATCAAACCAGAAAAACCCAAACCCCCCAGGCCCCCCAAAACCCCCAAAAAACCCTTCACCAAGAGAAAAAAAGGGAGAAAAAGCATCAGATTGAAAAATTACATGGGGTTCTAAGTCTAATTTTTTTCCTCTTTCTAAAATTTGAACAACTAAAATTATCTGCTGTAAGACTAAAAGGTAGTACAGTGAAACTGAACAAACCAATAATGCCAATTTTAGCTTATTATATTCTATTATATAATTTTGCTTATATAATAAGCAGAATAAAATTTCAATTCTTGCTTTATTTCTTTCTAGTTCTTAGATTATAATTGTCTTATGTCTGTGAATCTTCATGTTGCATTTTAATAACTATATTTGCTTTGTGTGCTGCAGTACTTGTTAATGGAACTACAAATCTTTTGACAGGAAAATAAGATACATGTTCCTGATTAAAATGTTAAAGAATAAAAATTACAATAAAGCAAAATTTAAGTAGTCATTTCAAATTTTGTTTAAATCTATTGGATAGCTTTAAATTTTCTTGCTCCATTTAAGCAGACTATGATAAGTCTGATTTACACAGTTTTCTATCACAACCTTAAATGTAGATGGTCTTTACATTAATAGAACAAGGCTGAAAAACAAAACACAAAAAGCCTGGACAGTATCACTCTGCTGCTCTGACAGTTTAAAAAAGCACACAGAGATGAAATGTAGGCTATTTTTCATGAAAGCTCAGACAAGAAACTAGCATGGAGGAAAGGTGGGAATTCAGGTTACCTAAAAAGTGTCTGCTGAACCAGAAACTTCAGCTACCTTTATAGTCAATGGGGATATTTTGACAATTTTAGAATATGACTCATGCAACCTATTTTAAATGTCTGTTTGAGGATGATACAGAGCCCAATCTATAACAACTCTTTCTGCTAGCTAAAACAGAAAAATAGCATAACTATTCAGAAGCAGATGTCTGTTTAACCAGATGAGCTATACCCAAAACCTTAGTTTCTTCCTCTATTAACTTTGATAGATCGTTCTTGTTTTCCCTTGCCTCTTTTATAGCAAAAGTTAAGAACTATATTTTATAATAAGACTTAAAAAATAAAACAAACCAACATGTAAACAGTAAAAGTTGTACTGATTTTCTTTGCCTTTTGCTAAAGCAAGGCTATTTCTCCATAGCTTGCCCTGTGAGATTCATTACATTGCTCTAAAGAGGATGAGACAAGGCTCTGGCCTCCCCTCCTGTGTTGATGTGATGGTTTTTGAGGAACACACAAACCCTTTACATTTCCATGAAGAAAACCATTATATATCCTATTAAAGTCAAGTCTCCCACAGCTACACCTAAGAGAGCAGAACTTGTCCTTTAGTTGTACTTACTGGCTACTCTAAACTAGAGAATTGAAGAGTGATCCTGGATGCTGGAACTCAATCATCCATGCTCTTATATTGTTAGAATGGTCCCTGGTGTGATTTTTGCAATGGACCAAAAAGCATTCTCATAGGCATCTTCTGGACTCAAAGGAGTTTGCAAAGACAAAGGATAATCCTCAATATGCAGTCTGCATACAAATGTCATTTTTTGGGGAGTTAAAGCAATTAATCTTGCAGACACAGACCAGTGTATGCCAGTAGATCTAAATGCTAGAGAATAGTAAATCTTCTGGACATATTTACTTTTCTACTACACACAAAATCCAACAACCTAGGTGAAGCAGATCATATCTTTCCTGCAATTAACATACCTTTAATTATTTTTCTTCTTAATGATACCAAAAATTTAATTAGATGGAAACTTTTTCTGTAACATTCTATAGAAAATAATAGAAATATAATAAAATTTAGAATTAATTTATTTATAATTTCGAATGAAATATAAAATAATAACTATAAATGTAATATAAAATAATAAATATGCTGCTTTGTATTGCAGCAAAATGGCTGATCATAAGGGAAGAAGTGTAATGTTCAAAGCACTTGAATAAAGTAACTAGGAAAAATTTAGTTTGTTGTGGCTGTTCAGCTTCAAAGCAGCCAAAAAGGGGACAAGGGATAACAAAACAGTATATCACAGTATGATGACATTTCAATAAATCTCTAGAAACTGTAGCTGTCTCCACATAGGATCACAAAAAATCATTATTGCAGGAGGAGGTTATTGAGATTTAGGTATGCTTAATCTGGAAGTTTAAAGTTTAAAATAATTTCCTATACCAATGGCATAGAAGTTTTGGTGTACTTTTACAGATTTTTTTCTAGCTCTCCTTTTTTCTTCTGTTCAGATTGAATTAATTGTGTAAAAAAATTTCTGTCAAATGTTCAATGCATTCTTAAAGAAAACTCATTACCATATATTGAAGTGCTTTTTACAATGAAGCAATATGTAAAATACACCTGAAATTAATCAAATTATATTGTACTTCAGGTTACATCTCCACTTTAAATAAATATTGCCTGCAATTAAAAGAGCAAAAAAAGTTAAATAAGGCAGAACAGATGTCACTTTCATTCCTTAGGCTCAGTGGTTTAAAAAAAATTCCTGCATATGTTTCCTAGAAGAAGGGTATGGTTTTAGGTTGTCTCTACACAAGGAAAATAATGGTTTGGACTTATACTGCTTTACCATAAATAAACAGAAATCAAAGGCAAACAAGTGTCTGGTCCCACACCAATTCCACTGCCACTTTAGCATCTTTCTGGATCTTTCTTGATACCAGGTCTTTAATGCATACAGACATTTTTACTTCTTATAGACTTCTTTATGCAAACTATTTTTAAATGCTTTGCATTTGCATCTAAATCCCAATGGATTTGATCCCACTACAGGAAATTTAAAATAATGTTATATTTTTCAGATGTTTTTATTTTTTCCACTATTCTTAGCATGTTTTGGTATTTTCAGTGTATTCTTTGCATTAGAAAATAAAATCTTCATATCAGAATTGATTTACAACTATTTAAGAGACTCCTTTATGTGCTTTATATCTGAGGCATTCACTGTTAGCAAATCATAGAGGATCATTATTGTTTTCCCTTGCCTCTTTTATAGCAAAAGTTAAGAACTATATTTTATAACAGGACTTAAAAAATAAAACAAACCAAACCTTTCTAAAAAATGCATTCAAAAACTGATTATCTTTTTTGGAATGACAGCACAAACCAAATGAGAAGGAATTTATTGTTCAAAATACTAAGAACAGTTTCCTTGGACATTAGAAAAAGTGCTACAAATATATATATTTAGGTGTGGGTGTGTGTGTGTGTGTGTGTGTGGGTGTGTGTGTGGGTGTGTGTGTCTGTGTCTGTGTGTGTGTGTGTATTTTTCCCAAATAACATATTAGAAGCAGAGGTATACTTTACAAAATTAACCATATAGTAAGCATTGTTCTGGTGAGATATTGATAAAGAATGCTAACTTTTCATTTATTTATATAATTAATAAATTTTCTGAGAAAATTAATAAAACAAAGATATACAGATTTTATGCAATAGATTTTGAAAAGTTGCATCTATTTCTAGAATATAGCATAATTATTAAATATTTAGTTGACTGATGATGTGTTCATAAGAGGTTAGCTTCACTCTAAGTAGTGGGAATTAAGAAATCTAAACCCAAAGATTACCCTTAGAGCTCACCAGTTTGCTCTTGATGGTAATGCATATATACTGTGTAACTATAACAAGTAAGAATATTCTAAATTAGTATTTTGGATACTCATCAGGATATTCTTCATCCCTAAAAAGATAGGTCATTCATCTCAAACTCAATGTTTCCATGCTTTTTGGAAACCAACAGTGAGATAAATATTTTTACTTTTGTATATGTGTGTGAAGTGCATGCACACTGAGAAATTTTATCTTGAGCAAACATTTTTTCATTATAGAGGTAAATACTGAGCTTTAATTTGTTTCCGGTAAATCACAAGATATTTCCATTTGGAATGTATAATCTATTCTCTATAGCCAAGTTAACCCCAACTAGAGAGAGTTTCTTTTGTCAGCTGTGAGACATGGCTCTGCAAGGCTGTACCTGTCAGGTATTGCTGTTTCCAGTTTGCAGTGACTGGTATATTTACAGACATTCTGTTTCTGGGCTATGACTGGAAATGTGTCTCTGCTCTATTTTATTGGCTATCACAATGAGTGCCACTCCAGAACAAGATGCCAAAGAGAGAACACAATTCTGCCATGCTAACCTGCCCAGCACAGCTAGGATATTGGTAAGGCAAATTCCAAACCTCTGAGGGAAATTCTAGGTGAAAGCATTAGTTAGCATCATTACAATTCACAGACAGTAATGAGAGGTTACAATGTCCAGTTACCAAGAGTCTTCACTAAAGAGTGAAGAGTATTGAAAAAATGTCTCCACAACAGATCTTTATAACTAGGAGAATGCAATTAGGGGCGAGTCTATTTTCTGGGTTTTGTTTTTTATGCTCGGTTTCTCAAATTTCTGTCCTGCAGAAGGCTAATTGAAGCATAGCTACAAAATTAGATACACAAGATATGATTATTATCCAAGAATCAAAAAAGACTATTTCAGAAATTCATTTGAATAGAAATTATCCTTCCAGAGACAATTAACCAGGATTTCTACAAAAATTACTTTTAATACAGTATGTTTAGCCCTGAAGCATGGGCCAGCTTCTTTGGCATACATTTATCTTATATTTCTTATCTGAGAATACTGTCTTTTGCAGCATTCTTGCCAGTTTCCTCATTCTGGATGCAAAACTTAATGAACTGAACTAATATAATTTTCTATCTCTTCATGTCTGGCCATAGTGACAGTTTCTTTTTTTAAAATTATATTCCTTCAAAGACTAACAATTTGGATACTTCAAACTAGATATATTTTTCTGTTTCTATGATTTTCCTTTCCTTTCCACTTTCTCATCTTCAAATATTCCCTGGTAACCTGCCCATTAAAACAACACAGAATTTAACATCCTCACTAGAGAAACAAAGTTAATTAATTTTCCTATGAATGATTTTTCTAGCGTTCTTTTTTCATTCTTTTGTAACATCTTCTTTCAAGGCCGAAATTGTTTCGTTTTCCACGTGGTTTTATACTCTGATGTAAATGACTTTTTCATCTATTTCTCAGTGTTCATTTTCTGTGTGAATAAAAGCTACCAAAAAAGTTTTGAATAGATATCTGTCTTCCATTAACTTATTCTGATAATTCTGCTGCAAAATGATGGTTAGAGTGTTCCATGAGTTTCCAGGGATAAGAGTGATGCTGGTCCTTTTATAGCACTAATGGAGATTCTGGCAAAGCACATTTTGTGCAAACTGTTGGCTGATCATAGTTCTCAAGTTTTCAGCTTAAATATTTTTCTTTTTCTTTTCTTTTTTTTTTTTTTTTTTTTATTTTGCCAGTTTTTGTTCTCAATCCTTTCCCAATACCGAGGGAACCCCCCACCTCCTCCAAACCCAGAGTGAAAATGTGGGTTTACTCTATCTACACTTTTAGTTCTTCCTCTAAAATCTGGAAATAAATATTGCAATTTTTATCACATCCTTTGTTC
>JANRGV010000051.1:91726450-91768174 GCA_024734035.1 Alethe castanea | reverse complement strand
ATGTTTGTAAGACAAACATTTCATTCTGCAATTATTTGATAATATCTATTACATTAAGTAGAAAAGTACCAATAAATCTGCATTGAAAAAGTAAATTAGAGTGCTCGAAGGATGAAAAGTAGTCTCATAAACTGAAAAGTAAATTGCTCCATCTTAGCAGGTGCCATTTTGTATATTGAATATATCTTATAATTTTGATTCTTGGTATAAAATTTAGCCAGTGAAGTGTTTACAGTAGGAGGAGGAAAGATGTATTTTAAACTCCACTACAAAGTTGTACTTTTTCTGACCTTTATACTTCACTTTACTGTACCTCAAGGAACATCTGTCAATAAAGAAAAAGTTGTTTAGCAGTAATGCTGATGGCTTTAACTTCAACTATTAATATTCTATCTAGATACAATTTCTGGATAAGATTAGTTGTTTACATGGTAACATTTTAGCAGAATTTTTTTGTGTGACCGTATCTTGACTAACAAATTTGGAACAGTGCTTCTTTCTCATTAAGTTAAAATTAAAAATTGGAGCTAACACAAAAAGTCTGCATATGAGAGATTGTACCTTCATTTGTCATCATCACATGATTATGCATCTGTCGTTGCCATTTGAAGGTTGTGTTCAAGACAGTGATTATGATCCAGAGATACTGGGGAATTGAAAACTTACCCAGTTCAAAGAACATTTTTTCCAGTTCGAAGAACCATTTCCATCATGCTTGCCATAATGCCTAGCACCTGGAAATCCAACTGGGGACTTTCAAGTTAAAGATACAGACAAACAGTTTGACCTTAGGTGAGATTATATACTCTTGTTTTGTTAAAACAAGTTGGCTAAAACATAGAAACATCCTACAAAGTAACTGTCACACAGTTCATCTCATTATATAAAACACATTTTGTTACTACACATTCTTCTCCATGATTTAACTATATTTAGACAAGTGGAAAAATCTATTTTCTGTGGTCTTCTCAACAGCTTGCAGTGATTCTGTGGACTCTAACAACCCTGATATTT
The DNA here is from genome assembly GCA_024734035.1 of Alethe castanea. NCBI lineage: Eukaryota > Metazoa > Chordata > Aves > Passeriformes > Muscicapidae > Alethe > Alethe castanea. The sequence continues at coordinate 91,767,160 of JANRGV010000051.1, read as the reverse complement.
TTTTCTAATGTGGTAGATCACTGTTAGTGCAGTTATGTCCACATAGACAAACAACCTGAACTTGTGATCTACAGACTGATTTGATTGAGACTATAGTAGAGTATTTCTTTCTGTGATAGTTGCTATAGAACATTTGCCTTTTTTCCAAAAAGTTTATTTTTTTCCTGCCTTCTAGCATATAATCCTGCATGATCATAAATGTTTTCAATTTATCAGAGGCTATGATTAAAATTGTTTAAATGAAGTCTGAAGCCATTTCACTTTTGGATTATGGAATTCACATATGATACAAATTCTTATCTTTCAAAGCAGTTCCATAAAAGAATTTAACACATGTCCAAACTTCTGCAGTGCAGGGTATCTTTCCTTCTCATTTTTATTTCTGTCATAAAGGTTACTATTCTGTATACATAGATTATAACACCCTATACAGTCTGAAAAGGTGGACAAATGAATATGCAGCATTTTCTGCCACATTTGCCTTGGAAGATCGGCATAACCGGTGGCATAATTTTGTATTGATAAGCCCATCTAATAATTAGCTTTTTGTTTTTAATGAGTACCACCAAGAAAATGGTAGATTTAAAAAAATACTTCATTCTTGTTGCAAAAAACAGTCAACACAAATACTTTTCTCAACAGTCTTGTGTAGAGATATGCATTCTAGAGACATAAAAAGAACTAACTCCACTTTCATTGCAGTTCCTGTGAAGTTCACACTGTCTTTAGTGTCTCCTGTCCCAGTATACAATCACTAGTGATGGTGAAAATGCTCTCATAGTCACAACTCCTCTTTACTGATTTTGTAGCAGTAACATCCCTGTGCTATTGTAGAATGCACAATGTCCCCTTTTACTTCCCTCTGTCTTTTGTCTGCTTAAGGTACTAAAGTCAGCTGACTGTGTTAAAGCAGAAAGTTGCATTTATCGTTTTGGGACTAGTTTTCAGCCTTTTGAGCAGAAGGTGCATTATGCATCACTGCTTCCAGAGGCAAAAGTTAACTTCCCTGTGGTGCTAGAGCTCTGGTCAATCCTTTGAAGGACTGTAAAAAACCTGATTTAGTTCTACACTACCTACAAGTTAATGCCTTTCACTCATAGCCTGATAATTCTCTTGAGACAGTTCTACGTCTACAGTATTTTTCTTTTGTTCTTCTTTTTATTTTATCTTAGACTTTATGGGACAACATTGGATCATATGCAAAGATTTGTATTTGCAAAGGTGCCACAAAACATGAAGAGGCTGTGTTAACACTTTTCTGTTAAAAAAATATGTGTTATCTCGAATCTATTAATTCTATGGAATTAGAATGTTGACTGAAAGTACATTTAAAAATCGTCTTATACTACTTACTGATATAGAAACTTGTCAGGACCAACAGGCTCTGTCCTACTCTGGAAGTCTTTATCAACATTCTGACTCATCTTTAAGTAAGCAAATTATGATTACAATTCCCTAACTGGCTAGAACAAACTAAAGCATGGTGTTGCCTAAGACAAGGACTGTTTTTTTAATTGAAATAATTTCTTCATACCATAAAAGGAGAGTCTTAAATAATTTAACAAAAAATATTCTTGTGCTGATTATTGCAATAAATCCAACCCATGACACTGAAATAAAGCCACAGAACCACTGTGATACATTGTGTTTCCTACTTGCTTAGTTCTTGCTATGTAGGTGTGATAGGCTCACAATTATCCTCTCATTGTCAGAATGTGACATTAAAGTCATTAGTACCAAAAAAAACTAATACTAATTATTTCAAGTTATTTTTTTCTTTAAAGACTTCTGTGTGCTTAGAACCAGAAGATAGTTTTTTCTTAAATTCGGTCTAGCCTAAGCATTTTAATAGTGGTCAAGGGAAAAAAAAAAAACAAAAAAAAACAAAAACAAAAATAATAATAAAAAAACCAAAACAAACCAACAAATACTTCTTCTTGAATATGCCAAAATGTGAAGCGTTTATTTTCTAAAAATCTGTTACATGTCTGGATCAACAGAGGAAGAAAACATTAGGCAAACAGAAGGATATATAGTGCAGTAATCTACTACTTACAGATTCATTTTGAGTGCTTGTCCCTGCTCTAGTAATTTACACAAACTAAACATGGGAACAATCCTAGGATCAGGCAGTGAAGCTTTATTCCCCTTTTCATGTGGATACTTAGTAACTCTGTCAACAAAATACTATTTATCCTTCTGTTTCTTATCTCTGAATTATTCTTGAGTTCTTCTCTGCAAAGATTCAGCTGGAAGAATATTAAGTGCTTCTAATATTGAACATACCAAAAAGCCTGTACACTACTGACTACCTGATCCACCAGGAAATATGAGGAATTTTAATTTCCTCAGGCAGAATAAAAACTCTGATCTCATGCATTCTCCGTGCGTGTTCTGACCACTACACTAGACTATAAAAAGACCAAGTAACTTAAACAAAGGGCTATCCTGCTAATGAGGATTTCTGTCACAACCATGAGAAGAACAAGAAGGCCATCCAAAACTTAAAAAATCTGACCAGTAACTCCTTTCTGTATACTAGAAATAAAACATCAAAAGAATTTTCACATCCTCTGCAATTTCTTTGACAACAATTACAAACTCACTAAAGACAGAAACTTGGGGCAGTTGCAAAGTCAAGTGACTTGCAGCAATATAACTTTCTTGTCCGAGAAATATCTGAAAACTCCAACTCTGCTACACAGTCCAAAGGAGGGAGACACAACAAAGAAACATGAAAAAGCTACTAAATTTTGAAAATTTGCAGTACTTGCAATGGTTGTTTGCTGTATGTAAGGGGCAAACAACCTAAAGCAGATTTTCCAGTCAAGGAGCAATCAATTACTGACTCTAAACTAATTGAACTAAATACCATTATACTATTTAAGTCCCTCCTTGTTGTTTTCTAATGCAGCTTTGCTCAGAAAAACTCGCTAAAGAGCAATGCAACCAATCTACCATTCACTGTCTACTTCAGGGTAAACTGCAAACTTTTTGACCACATGGCTAGATTTACATTAACTGTGAAAGGACTTGGCTCACACATAACCAAGTGGATGAGTTGGGCTGACATTGATCCTATGCACAGAAAGAATACAAAAAAAGCAGTGGCCTCAAGATGCAGAATATTCAAAATTTTTAACCTCTGTGTGTAAAGATAAAGGCCACCAAGATCTTATGAAGGCTGGATTTACTGTTGAATGTATTTTGCTTTAAAATACTGTTTATTATAATAATTGGATTAATTCCTTTAAACCAAAATGTATAAATACCACCAGCATAAAAAATAAATTATCCCTGGCATTCCAGTGTCAGAAGACCCAGCACAAAATATTTGGACTGAAGTAGACTTTGTATGTGCATCAAAAAGTAAAGATAACACTTTTACTCATATCTTTAAATGGGCTTCTCTTCTAGTGTTCTTTGCTTCTACTTTAGTTCATTCATAGTCACTTTGATATTAAGAAATACTTCAAGAAAAGTGTAAAAGTAATTCTAAAATTTAGCATATTGCTTGAAGAATCACTAATGTTTCTAAATTTTCCCTTTTAAGGATTCTATCACATGTATCTACCATAAGACTTAATCAAACTCAATTCTTGCTATCAGAGTGAAAGACTATGACAATAAACACATTGTGCTAAATAGCAAACTGTCAGTACCTAAAAAGTATAACAAACCTGGAGAGGGAAGGGCCCTTTTAGAAGGGCATGTAGTGAGAGGACAAGGGGATAAAATAACTTTAAACTGAAAGATAGCAGGTTTGGATAACAAATAAGCAAGAAATTCTTTACTGTGAAGATGGTGAGGCATTGGAACATGTTACCCTAAGAAGTTGTAGATGCCCTATCCCTGGAAGTCTTCAAGGCCAGTTTGGATAGGGCCCTGAGTAACCTGGTCTAGTGGGAGGTGTCCCTGTCCATGGCAGGGATGTTGGAACTATGTGATCTTTAAGATAGCTTCCAACCCAAAATGTTCTCTGATTCTATGAAATACATCTGAGATTTTGCCTTAGTAGATCAGTCTCATGTTGAACACTTAGTGGTAAGAAACCATTCATGTGAAGTGTGATCTGAATACGGTAGAATTTCAAATGCACTTTGCTTTCTTTAATTCTTGAATAAATTAATATTCATTCATACCACGCGTGTATACCACTTCTTGCTTTCAGGTAAGAAAGTGATATTTTATATACGAGATTCCTGCAGGCACAACACCATGTCATCAAGATATTTGTAGGATACAGAGATGGCAGATTGCAGAATTCACTGATCTCTATGAGCCTGTCATTTGTTCATAGCATTCTGTGAACAAAAAGTGAGTGTTTGTCTATTTACATTTAGATTTTTTTTTTTAATTTCTGCACTAAGTGGCTTTCAGTACCAGATTTCATTAAACTGGAAAGTTGGAAGAACATTTTGTTTTCTTCTCTTTGCTCTTCAGTTTCTTAAAGTGCTTATACAGTTGTAGCACAGAAATGGTGAAATAGAAAATATTATTATCTTTTATCAACATTTAAAAGCCAGAGTTGATTTGATTATCTAAGGCTTTTGTGTATTATTCTTCACTCATATCACTCTGCTCACATATATTTTGTCATTCTTCTGCTCCTTGTTTGGGAGTATGCAGGATATTCTTGTATTTTCTTGTCAGGATTTCTCCCTGAGAGAAGCCATGTTTACTGTTTCAGTGTTTGGCTTTGGGAACTTGCAGATTTTTTCATTGTCACAGCTTTACCTCCTTCAGTTTCTCCTGAATTCCCTTTAAATATCTCATTCTAGTTATCCATTTAGAATTCGCTTATCATGGCCAAAAACAGAGCTATTTTATTTTCCAAGTTTCACATTTTTCTTCTTTATGATAATCTCCACAATACTTTGTCATGCAGATATTTTATTAGTTATGATTTGGTTTTGCTTGATTCTACCATAGCTCTTATTCCTGGACACAAAAACTCCTACGTTTGCCTTTTCACATCACACAAACCATTTCTAAACAAACTGATTCGCAGTGATGAATAAGAAATGAGACTGATATTTTGACTGCCCCCACTATCCTTCCATTTCAACATTATTATTTTAACATTATGAACAGCAATTTTTCCACATCATTTGTTCTTGTCTAAACATTTGTGTACCAAATTCATGCATCCTCCTACATGTATCATTACTGATGTAATGGTTGCATGAGAAAAAAGATGCAGCTACAATAATACCAAAATATTTTATCTTTTCCCCTTATCACATCATTTCCCAAATGTTTTCTTATGAAATTTTTTGGTTTAAAATTTTCTCTTGTCATGCTTTAGACTGGCTCAGAATTGAATAGACAAAAATACAGGGAGAAATAATTTAACTAGTGAAACATGTATTGTCTAATACAGAGAACTTGGATAGAATTCCCCACCAAGTGATTATAAGGTTTCTGTTTGCTCTGTTAATAAAAAACACCCAAAATTCATGAAACAGGAATTGAAAAAAGTAGACTATGAGTTTTGTTTAAAAATATCAACAAATTGGCAAATGTAAATGCAAGAACTTCAGTTTCTGGTCCTATAAAAACAAATTGTTTATGTTCTATTCATCTTACTGTGAAAATGCTTTTAAAAAATACATTTTTTTGAAATAAGGACACCATTAGTAATGTACCAAAAATTAACAACATAGTTTTAAGATAGACATTTAAGCTCACTGTATCTGCTTGATGCCTATTTGTCTGTCTGACATCCTTTTGTGTTCGTAATATGCATTATTGATTAATTGAATTAATGTTAAATACAAATTGTGAGAATAGTTTATAAATGCCTCACATATGCCTTGCTAGATAACATGCAAGTTAACCTGGTCTTTTTAAAAAGCTGAGCGTTATAAAAACATGTCATTGAAGTAGAATTTTAATGAAGTATAAATGGAGTTGCTATGGAGAAATAATATGGTATGGTGATATATAAAAATATGTAAAATACCAGAATTTCTTGGAACAATTCCTTATAGAGACTTCTATACACTCAGATTTTTAGCTATCAATCACTTCATAAAGTCTGACAAATAGCAGGTCACACTATCCCACTGATTACCCTGTGTGTAATCTGACACACAAATCAACATATCCCTAACAAAGGACCAGGTGAAAATTCTAACATTTCATGTCCTGGAGAATTCTGGAGAGCTCTGTTTCAGCAGAGTGTCAAATCAGGAATGCATATGGAAGTAGATGTAAAGAACTGGAAGCTGCAGAAATTCTTCTATTTTGCCCTGCCATGTGCTGATATGTCAAATGCCTTAAAATTACCTCTGTGCATATTTTCTCTTAATACAACAGAGTATGGATGCAAAAACCAGCTTCTCTCACCAGACTTTATGAAACTGCTTCTCTATTATATGTGCCAAGTAAATCATACATTTTTCAATCCCAACAATATAAAAATCCCCTGCAGCAAGCATATAATCTTTCAGTGAGTGAAAAAACAGGTAAGATGAATTTGGCAATTAGAATAAAACTGAACCAGAATTGAAGAGAACAAGACAAGAAAAAAGAAGAGACTGAGCTAGTCATTGGAAGTACATCCAGATCCACAATTGTCTCTCACCCACTTGCTCCCTGGAGAAAAACAAGGAAGAGTTTTCATCTAGCATGGGACATACCTTCACAAAAACAAGCACACCACGGGGAACTTAAGCTCCCAAGTTGCTTCTCTGCACCTTAACAGGAAATATTTTTCAGCTCCTTTAATTCAGTTGATACGTGTGCAAGTCAATCCAGGATATCATCACACACTACTTTGCCTGGATTTTCTACTTCCATGCAGATAACACAACATGAGTTTGACAGTCTCACCCTGCCTCAACCTGTCTTTCTTAACAGAGGCAGCTTACTATGAAACTAAGATGTTTCCTCAGAAAAAAAAAATAAAGATAGAATATTGGTTAGAAGACTGGAAATAAAAAAAGCATGGAAAGCTAATAACAATGATATTTAATTGAAACTTTACCAGCCTGTGGTTCTGTTTTCAGATACCATTTTTTCTTCCTAATGAATTAATATGACAATAAATCATATGCAGAATTTAGATGGTCAATTTTATTTCATGAACTTATTAACATCATAAGTCTACTAATTATTTCTCACTAAATTAAGCTTTCTATAATCTACCACATAATACTTTACATGTTTTGTTTTTCTGTATGACCTTTTACGAAGAGCACAACATCTATTTCCTATGACTTTGCTATAGCTACAGCAGTATCAAGGTTGATACTTAAGCTAATTTAGTCATCTTCTCAGTGGCTTTTGTAGTCCCCTGTAAGCTCTGAAGAATATAACTGTACTGCTACCAAGACACAAGACTGATTGCCAAATGCTCTGCCTATAATACATTGCAGGCAGCCTTTCTCATTGTAGATATACTCTGAGCCTTATGGAAATGCACAAGGTCCATCATAAATACTCCATTTCAGAAACTGTATTAGGACTCATTAACTAGTCCTTCCATTAGACCATTTTTCGTCTGTAGAGATGTATTTCTGACTGCACAATATTTCAAATGAAGTCATGCTTTATATGTTTATTGATTTTTATTGACAATCAGCAATGAATATATATAAACTAGCAAAACCAAATAAATATAAATCAGCTAATTACAGAGAAAAATAAGAGAATTTAAAATGTGGCAAACAATACATTCAACTCTTTGAAGCTGTATAAGTCCTTAGAAATTCACAATAAAAGAGTTACGGTATGAAAAATAATAAATAAAAATAAATAGACTTCACTATGAACAATGAGCAATGAAATATAATAATTTTATTTAAAAAAATATTTACATGTCAAATAAAATAGTATAGAGATGAATAAAAATTTAGTAGCTACTTGAAAAAACATAAAAGCGTGAAGGTACTTATATAAGATCCTGGCAGTATCATGGAATCAACTAAACAACAAAACAATCATGTTGTATTCCTAAAGATATTTGACTTTCCCTTTAATTTGTTTCTGAGCCTGCATTCCACACATGTGCTGGGCTACTACACTGCTGAATGGATAGGTTCCAGAAGGTCATGATTTGTCCTCTAGGCCCCTAAAAGAAACAGAGGAGCTCATGCTGTCTCTGCTTAGGGATAACTCCCCCTGGTGCAGCCTAGTGAGAGCCACATGAAGAGCGTTTGGTCCTGGGTTGGCTCGTGAGTACCTGGTGCATTTATGGGATATTAAACTTACGTGCCCCCTTTCTCCTTTGGATTTAGTAGCAAAGGTGTCAATAGCAGCAATAGAGACATTTGTGTGTACATACAGAAATACAAGAGATTTACCTTGGGACTACTTTAACTAAGATCGAGTCCTGACTAATTTAGGTGTGCACTGACTTGAGAGAATGTCATTCAGTCCTTCTCTGTAGAAGTATCCACAGGGACACTCTTACTATCGTTAGCTGTTTTGCTCCTCATGGTCTTGTTTTGAGCTGATAACTGAAAGGAATAAATGTCTTCTTAATGATACAATCAGTTTCCTATTAATAATTTTTGTTTCCTTACATCTAGGAGAAAGTATTCCTAGGGCAATGACATTTATCTCTAAAGAGAAAGATGAGATGATTTTTAAGGCTATTCCAACCCCTTAACAATCTATGATTCTATGATATGCTACAATCATTCAGAGTCCAACACATACATTTTCCTATGGCAGGTCATACTTTTATACTCTAAATGAAGTTTTATGTAATATTCTCCTCTCTTTAGCTCATCTGGAGGTATTTTTTCAAAATTCTGAATACTCGGTGTTTAGGAATGAATCATAGCTCCAAATGTTCTCATCAACTCAGAATTTTCAAAATATTTGTTCTAGACATAGAGCTGAGAGCAATATTAGGCAGGATTTTGATAGTAGATGTCTCTACATCATCCTAGAAAAGCATTACAATGGTTACTTTATTTCCTCTGGGTCAATGTATGCCTATCACAAGAAGATTTTATTTTCTTCATTAGATGAATCAAATAGCTGAGTGTATGAATTGCAGTCTGAATGTCTTAGAATTTATAAACAGGACCTGATCGAACATACTTAAGAAATTATTGCTACATTATTACTATTAAATTTTGAGTCACACACCAAAACCAGTATGTGCCATGAAATAATGTGTCAACCTAAAACCATCCCTTCTATGATCAGTCTGCTTTCTGCATTTTAACAGCTCTAAAACAGTTTTGTTTAAATTCAGGTGTCCTATTCTTACTCATATTTCATAAATAACTGGACACATTCTGGCCTATAGGCAGATTGCATACCTGAAATTTGTAAACTGCAATTGGAGAGGCCTCATTTAGATTACTTTCTTTTTTAAAATTGTTTTTATACCAATACATTTTGTAGCAGAGTACAAAATTATAAATGGGAAAGTCAGTACTCGTACATCTTTGTCTTTGGTTTCTATTTCTGACATACTAATCTCTGTAGTTTAGAAAAAAAGAAACAGCACATCTAGAAATATGTGTCTGGTTCTCTGATTGTCAATTTTCTGTTTTATAAGGCATGTAACACTCTTGGTCAGAAGGGTGCTCCGCCTAGGCTGGCCTCTTTTTTTTATTGGTCAGTAAATTGTCAATGGCTTTGTGTGCACCAGCTAAATGAGTTTCCTTTCAGATAAGTCTGAGGAAGAGTAAAGTTGCCAGATGTCCATTTAACTTAGAAGATGTCTCTGACTGATGACAAAAACAGCTAGCAAAACAAAGGGAGGAATTGCCCCCACTGAATGCACAAGCAGATGCAGGACAAGCCGAAAAAGAGTTCTTTCCAAAAGGACAACACCCAGGTCAGCTATGATAAAATTAGAACAATAAGTGTGATATAACAATGGACATATTATGGTAGTGCTCTCAGAAATGACAGCGTCTACCTCCTGTTCTGCCTGACTACTGTATTAACAGCACTTGCCTAAATTGTATCTTACTGGAGATCAAGATTTCATGCATATTTTTCTTCAGCAGCTGGTTGGAGACTAGTGAAGTTAGAATAAACATGACTGTAAACTTGAGTTGTTATAGGTCTCAAACTGTACTGATTTGTATGGTCCTAAGAAGACAAGATTCATGGCAGCATACTACAGTTTGATCTGATTGTTACCTAAATCAGCATTTCTGTTCCAGTGAGCAAGGCCCACACAGAGGTCTGGTCTGCTTTAGGTCTGGTCAGTTCTTTGTCAAGAAGTTGGACAAGAAGTACTTGAGGTACTTTCTAAGACTGTATTTGAGCTGAGAAGAGGAAATAAAAACTATAAAGATCTAGTCTACTCAAGTATCATACAAGCATTGAGGAACCTAACCTTCAAATAGTAAAGGCATATTATTTTTATTTCAAAGAGGTAAATGTTGTCTCCCTCCATTTGCTGTTCCGTCATGATTTAAAATGTCTAAAATCTTAAATTCTCTCTAAGAAAAGATTTACTAGTTCAGAAGTCACACACTGAATCATTTAGAATCACATTCCCTTCCTTGGGTGTTGGTAGCTGTTTTGAAGTTACCTATTTTTCAAGATGCCAGAGCACATTACAAGATTTCCACAAAAATAACCTCTGGGTTATAAGTAAAGACAATTATCAGTAGCAGTGCAAGCTATATGCTTGCTTGATAGTGTAAAGCAATGTTTTGCAGGTTGCTCTGGTAACCATCTTTCCTCAAGGTCCATTGGCTTTCTTCTTGCTTTACAAAAACCTTCTCAGGTCTCATTTTATACATATTGTAAGAGATGAAGCTATACTTATGAAAACTTTATATCTTCCATGGATGGAAGCTTATTTAACTTTGCAATAATATAACCAGAGGCTTCTTCCTTCCCCAGAGTAGCGTGTTACTGGAAGGAACAAAATTATCAGAGCTGCTGATAGTCTTGGCTTTGGTGTGGGATGGTGGAAATTAATTTAGGCTATTTCTATCGACATAGAAAAGTCATTGGAAGGCAATATAAGAGAAACTATGACAACTGTACTTACTTCCCTATTGTTTTCTTTTAATTTTGGTCCAAATTTTCAATACAAACAGAAATTAATATAATGAAGAAAATAAGATTATTTATTTCAAAGTAAGTAGCAGGTATGTTTATTTCTTTTCTATTTATATAAAAGATAGTTTAAATTATTAAACATACTGTGATGTATTAGTAGTAATTTACAATTTTATGTCTTATGTAATACTGTCACAGACTAGTTAAGAACTAGCAGAAATATAATCAGTTATGCAACTTTAAATAAAACAAATCCAATTGCTGTTAAATCCAAAATTTATCAGAAGATATTTCTTATTATTAAAAACTTCTTTAAGGAAAGATTATATTTTGAAATTAAAACATGCATTTTTTGTGCAGAATTCTGAGATTTGACCAGCTTTGAATTTAATTCTCAAAGCTGAATCAAGATGAACATCAACAACCCACAAAAGCTGTTGAAAAGTGAAGCAATTCAAAGAATATGCAGAACTACTAATCTCTTCCACCTTAATTACATCAGTCTCATCATAATGGAGAAAAGAGATAGCAGTGGCCATGAATAGAGAGAATTTAGGGGATGAGTTATCTAGCTGTTAAAAACATGCAGTCTTCATAACTTGCCTAAGGTCTTTCCTCAAGGTTGTCCTTAAAAAGCCTCTGATTTTATTTACTTCCCTCAAAGACTTAGAAAATGGGGAAACTCAAATAAGAGTAGGCATAGAAATAATACCACTTAATTAGTACTTGGTGCTGAAAATCTCCAAAGTGCCCTACAAATATATACTAATCGTCACAAGATCATTTTTAAGGAGAGATAAATGTTTATATGCTAATAAAAAAGTTTTTAAAAATATTCCCCAGTGTTAAATGTCTTGAATCAAGGTTAAAGCACAGCAGCCCAAGAATTTGGAGATTAAAAATTCATAGGTTTTCATTTACACACCATGTTTAATCTAAGTTCAGGGTCAAAAGTAGCTTTTAATTAATGGAAAAAGAGAAAACTAATTACATTGTTGATCAGTTGTATTGTCACACAAACTTGCAATTATAAAATATGAAAACCTCCTTATAATAAATTTATAAGATTTTTTAAAACTATTATTTATTGAAATTCAGGAAATGCAAGGCCCCAGTTTCCCCCTCCTTGCAGGAGAAGCGTACCATCCCTCTCATCACCTTTGTGGTCCTCCCTTGGCCTTGCTCCAACAGGTCCCTGTCCTCCCTGATGTGCTGAGCACCTCAGAGGTGCATGCAGCACTGTGGGTGGGTTCTCACCAGAGCTGAGTAGAGAGTAGAATCCTCTCCCTCGCCCTGTTGGTCCTGCTGGTTTGGATGCAGACCATGGTACAAGTGGTTTTTTGGGCTGCAAGGGCATATTGCCAGGTCATGTCCAGCCTCCCTTTGACCACCACCCCCAAATCCTTCTTGGCAGAGTTGCTGTCAGTCTATTCATTCCCCAGCCTGCCTTTATACTGGTTCTTGCTTGGTTATTTCTACCTACTGCCCATATTTGCTATCAAAAGAATTTGAATTTGGATGTGAGATTGTGCTTTTGTTAGAGAAATGGTTTCATCCTGACTGATATATCCTTAACGCTAACATACCAATGTGGCATGCTTGCCACAGAAACCAAAGAAAAACAGACTTTGTACAATGAGAAAAGGACCTTCAGCTGACCTTTTTAGAAGCTCTGTTGGTCCACATGAGGTTCCATGGAGGTAATCTCCCACATTTTCCTACAACAGAGAAATCTCCTCCTGCTGATCTGTACTTTAAAGGATACAAGAGAAAATAAGAGGGGAAAAAAGGATTTAAAGGAGTAAGGATGTCTCTAAGTGGAAGGGGAATCTTAGACTTTCTCTTTGTTTGTCAACTCCTCAACTGAAGGCTCAGAGAGGCGACAACTGTGCATTTTATACCTACAGGGTATCTCATCTATGAAGGGTGATTATTACTGCTTTTTGTGAGCTTTTGAGCTACTAAAGTCTTTCTCTGAAGTGAAAGAGAAATAATCACCACCCTTCACGGAAGAGATTTTATTTGTTCTGCAAGAAGTCGTGTCTTCATAAAAGCCCACATTTGCAGAATGAATTAGTAAGCACATCAGCTTCAGTCAGTCAGATTTTATTTCTGCTTTCTATCCTTAAGGAGGAATGCTAGTCCTTAACTCTCCCATGGGGGGAGGCCAAGCTCTCTGACAGAAGGAGAAATCCTATGGAACATCAGGAATGTACATGTCACAGGCAATAGCAACCCATAAGCTCTGTAGAGCTCAAACTTTTCCATTAGCTGACAGTATGTTATATATTGAATGTTTCTTCAGATAAAAAATAGTAACCATTTTTCATGAATTTTACAAAATACTTTGGCCCTTCCCCCATATCTTGAAGACACAATTTTCCATTTAAAAATTGCACATTAAAATTAAATTATTCCAGTGGTGCTTCTGACAACCTTTTTTCTTTTTTCTTTTTTCTTTTTTTAGCACATTTTAATTTTCAAACTATGTGTTCTATTTGCTGGCTGACCTGAGAAAAGACAGTGCACAGCTGTAACATCTCGACACCCTCTAAAGTACAACTAATTTTCTGTACTACATTTCTAAGGAGTGTTTTGTGCATTGTTAAAGGTGCCTGAATTGCCTCAACATATGGAGTTCTGCACGATATTATTTTGTGCTTCTCAAGTACTACTGGCACTGAGTGATGTATTAATACATTAACACACTGAGTATCATGTTGTCCCTGACTAAAAAGAGACTGCACTTATATGTTTCTAATTTGAAAATGCATGTGAGCTGTAAAATTCAGAGCAGGCTTTCAAGACTCCAATCCCTCAAAGAGGAATGGTAACACTATGCCTCACAGAGAAAAAGTAGCATTTGCTTTGAGTATTTTACTCTTTATACATGAAATAGAATTGTATTAACTTCACTGAATTTAGAGCCTATCTTCCTCAACACTTAATTCTGGTGTATTCACTCTGTAAGCCTTATCTGGATGATTTCACATTTCTATTCTCATTCTAGTTAGCCACTTGCAGTTTAAAATATTTAACAGCTCTGTATGCACTTAAGAATATTGAGTTATACTTTCAGGATTTTAAGCTTTTGCCATACTGCCCACTACAAATGTAGGCACGGATTCATGAGTTTTGTAATCTAGGCCTTCTTGAAAATTGAGTTTATGGATTTGTTCTGAAATCTGCATATTGCAAAGCACCATTAAATTGAAAAGCATTCCATTTTTAATAATTAGAAAACTGCAACAAGCTATGATATTCGTGGTAAAATGTTCTCCACTTTGGCACTTAGAAATCAGTGGGATGTATTCACAGGCACCTTCACTGCTATGGAGCTGCTCCTGAAGAGCCCAAAATTGGATTTCCTTAACACTGCAAGCCCTGCTGCAAACTCCAGAGGTCCCCAGGGGCTTCTTGCTGAACATAACAATGTGTGCTTGGTCCCACAGGCCATCCCAAAGTCTTCGAAACTTCTAAGAAATCCCTGACACCAATCTCTCACTTAGAGGTCATTTGCCCTTATCCCACAAAAGCCACATGAAGCTCCAGGTGCAGGGCCCTTGAACAACCACCCATGTTCTGCAAAATGACCCTATTGCAATGGGATGAAGGGAAACAACTCATAGCTCAAGAGCTTGAGGGAGCATCAAAGATGGGAGCTAGAACAGAAGGACAGCCAAGTTACATAAAACTTTTCATACTGCTGTCACATTTTCCAAGGTAGCACAAAATGAACTCACTACTTGCAGAAAGCCTAGGGAACATACTGAATTGCAGCTCTTTAAATGCAGTTAAAAAAAAAAAAAAAGCTAATGAAAGTAGATAAGTCAGCCATATTAACCTATAACGAAATTTTAATTTCTCTAATGTCACTATTACTTAGAAAATAGCAAAGTATGTTTTCTATTACACTGTACTACATACACTTTAAATATCATGCTGCAATGTGGTGGGCTGACCTTGGCTGGCCACCAGGTGGTCACCAAGACACTCTCTTGCTCCCCATCATCCTCCTGCAGGACAGGAGGATGAAATAAGATCAAAGATCAAGATAAAGAAACGGAGATCACTCACTAGCTACTGTCTCAGGCAAAATACACTCATCTTTAGGGAAATTGATTTAATTTTTTGGAAATTAAAAATAGAGTTGTATAGGAAGAAATGAAAACAAATCCAAAAATACCTCTCCCAACCTACTTCCTTCTTCGAGGCTCAACCTCATTCCTAACACTTCTACCTCCTACCTCCCAGGTGGCACAGGGGGATGGGGAATTAATTTTGCCTCCAATGCTTCTTCCTGCTCACACTCTTCTCCTACTTCAGGGTGAGGTTCCTCCCACAGAAGATTCTCCATTGCTTCATGAACTGCTCCAATGTGAGTCCTCAAGAGCTGCAGCTATTCAAGCACTGCTCCAGCATAGATTCTTTCCTCTTGGTACATTCCTTCAGGAGTAGGCTGCTCCAGCATGGGTTCCCCACAGGATTACATGTCCTGCTGGAAAATCTTCTCCAGTGTGGACTCCTCTGCATAGGCCAAGGCTCCTGCCAGAAGTCTGCTCTGTCATGGGCTCCCCACAGGCTGCACAGCACATCCACAATTCTGGTGTCTTCTACAGTCCCACAGTGGAGATATCAGCTCCAGTATGGTCTTCTCCATCGGCTTCCAGGGACTCCCTGCTCCAGCAACTGGAGCATCCCTTTCACTCCCATTCTTACTCCTCTCAGTTGCTGTACAACATTTTTAACCCTTTCTTAAATTAGTTATCACAGTGATACCACCAGATTTGCTGATAGGTTCAACTTTGAGCAGCATCATGTCTATTTTGTAGCTGTCTGAAACTGACTTTGACATGGGGATAGCTCCCAGTCTTTTCTCATACAAGACACTTCTGCAGCCTCTGCGCTACCAGAATAGTCACCATGAGAATCTAATACAAGCCAAGAGAAAAAAACATGTCCCAAGTGTAAGAGGTGATGGGAATGATTTTCAGATCTCTAATGTGATTGAAAAGTGTGTTTCCCAGTAGATGCTTAGCATATTTATCAGTCCTTTATCAGCCAGACAGATTAAAATATGGTTAATCCAGCAATTCAGAATTGAGACATATGTGATAAAAAATATTTGATCTGGGAAGAACATTAAGTGTTGGAAAGGTAAAAAAAAGAATATATTCATGAAAAAAAATGCATCATATTAATTGCTATAATGGTTCTACTGCAAGTAGAGTAATGATCAGTGCTCAGGTGAAAACCAGCTCTGCCAGAATTGCAATTGGTCATAAACTAAACATTTACAGTCTCAAACAAATGGTCTACAGTCTTCAGAACTGAAACTAGGATTTCATTTCATTGGAACAAACAGCATAAACAGAAAACAACAATAATATATCTTTATCACATAATTTATTGCATGATGTTTCTAGATTACAAGAGCCTTAAAACTCATGCCCTTTACATAATAACTAATGGCTAATGAAGAATGACATATGACATAATGAATGATATATACATAATTCACTTTTTACAATTTTGCTGCCTCTGTTAGCTAGCAAAATGCACTTTGTGCAAGGGGACTAAACTTATTTGGCTTCTAAAAGAAATTACTATGTAACAGATATGCTGATTATTAAATATTGGTCAACAAGTGCACAGCACCAATGGCACACTGTGCAATTTTCATTGCTAACCATGGTGAACACAAATGTGCCTATACTAAGAAATAAGCCACCCTCTGTAATTAATGGAATACTCAATTCAAGTTTATTAAAATGAAATGCACTGAAGAGTTGAAAATATCTTAGCATATGCATGTAAGGTTTACTCACAGAGAGGAACTTCCCATGGATCAAGTTATGGCTTTAAAAAAATATCAAGTCAGAACAATAAGGAGAAAATTCAGAGGTCTCTAATTTTCTTTCAGAGTTTTTCACTAAGGTAGTACCAATATAAAGAGCAAACTGCCTTTCTCAAAACCAGTCACTTTAATTTTCTGTAATTTTTTGTATTACTGCAAAACATTTGTGACTTTTTAGAAAAGTCACAAAATTATCAGAGGTTTTCAGTGTTTATCACATTGTAATCTAAAGGACAAAAAAAGAAAATGCTGCTGAAAAGCAGCACAGTATATGAACACAAATGGTGTAGTTGAAACTAAATATACAAATCTTTATTTTAACTCTTTAACAGAATAAGACAATCAGCTAGGGATGAGTTAGGAGCAAAGATAACTTATTTCTCAATATGTCAAAGAAAAACTATATTAATATAAGTTACTTCTAGAGCAGGACAAGAAATAGAAAGGCTTTGAAATCACTGTCTTTGAAGTTGCATATGGCAAGATAAGATACTCCATCACACAAATCAATTCCCCAGGCATTCAGGATTTAGAAAAAAAAAAAACAACACACTATAACTACTTTTTACTGGAATATTCTGTAACTCTAGAAAAATCTCAGAAGCTAAATTCAGTCCTGAAAGATAGGAGCTATACACAGGATTGGGAAAATCTGGCTAATTTTCTCAGTTTTGAAGGTAGTTCTGATTAAGGAAAAATAAAGGAAAGATAAAGTTAATGGCAAACTCATTTGACATATGTCTCTCAGTCCTGCACAGATTCCTATTCAGACAAAACATGTAAAAAAATATTTTTCCCTCAAGATCTGGAAATAAATTGAACTTTAATGAAGATGAAAATTACAGTTTAATGGGATCTTTTACAAGTTCAGCTTCATCATATTTTCCATTTACTTACATGAGACAAAAAGACAAAAATAGCTCAAAAATATATTTGGCTGTTACTAGTATTTTGGCTTAACTCAGCAGTAAGAATCTGACAGCTGTGAAAGAGATGTGAATATTCTGAATAAATATATTAGCTTGTTTCATAACTGCATTACTTCTTTCTGTGCAGGTAAAAAATTCTACTGACATCAGCAGAGCTACAGTAGTGCAGACAGGCTACAACAACTGTTCCATTGAAAGTTTGACTACTCATGGAAGCAGACAATTTTACACCTTTCACCAGTTACAGATATGTTGAAGATCTAAATCTGCAGATATGAATGGTATTATTAACCCAAATTTCTATTTCTTAAAGTGGAAAAATATAGTGTCAGGGCAAATGATTTCAAAACTTGGTTTCTTTCTGAGGAATAGAAGCAGTCCTTGATTACAAGGAAAACCACTTTGACCAGTGGTGTGGATTACAAAGGAAGAGCTAGGAAGGAGTTAGAAAAAAAGGGAAGCATCTCAAAACAGACCTTTCTGTTCCTCCTCAAGATGACTGATTCACACTGACTAGACAAAGCACTGTGGTAGTTGTGCAGTTTTGGCTTCCATTTCATAGTTTATAGCTATTTTATGGCTGGAGGTAGACAAGAAACACAGCTTATTCCTACACTGTGATCCCCTATCATGTAATAGGGTTAGAGACTCAAGATGTTGGAGGTGAGACTATCTGCTTGTGTTAAGAAAGATTCTCTTTCCTTCTAGGATGAAAGTGGTAAAACCTTAATAGCCTGTTCACCTTTGTTCACCTCCATTTCAGCAATATTTAGTCAATTAGATTTAGAACTAGGTAGGCTTGTTAGTTTTTTGCAGTATGCACTGTGGACAAAGGAGCCAGGTCATACAAATATGAGCCCTGAGCAGTTTTGGTCACCTCAATATAAGAAAGATACTAAACTATTGGAGAGTCCAAAGGAAGGCAATGAAGGGCTTTGAGGGGAAGCCATGTGAGGAGTGGCTGAGGTCACTGGGTCTGTTCAGCTTGGAGAAGAGGAAACTGAGGGGAAACCTCCCTGCAGTTACAGCTTCTTGTGGGGGGAAGAGAAGGGGCAGACACTGATCTCCTCTGTGGTGATCAATGACAGGACTTAAGGGAATGGCCTGAAGTTGCGTCAGGGAAGGTTTAGGCTGGATTTCAGGAAAAGATTTTTCACCCAGAGGGTGGTTGGGCACTGGAACTCAAGGCTTCCCAAGGAAGTGGTCACAGCGCCAGTCTAACACGGTTCAGGAAGGATTTGCACAATACCCTATTTCTCCTGGGGATGACTCTTGGGGATGTTCCTGTGCAGGGCTGGGAGTTGGACTTGATGATCTTTGTGGGCCCCTTCCAGCCACTACAGTCTGTGATTCTGCAATATAAAAATGATATGACTAGAGTCTGACAATCCCTCATAATGCAATTAAATGCCTTGTACATGAAGGGTAAAAGAAAGAACAGATAATTCTCTTCTTCATCATTGAGGTCCATGCAATAATTTTAATAATTAACTCCCTTTGTCTATATTAATTTCCATGCATGTCTTTATGTTTGCCTTACAATTTTTGATTTTTGAAAATAAGTTATCCACTTCAGGATAAAATGAATAAATAGAACATGAACACGAGAACAGTAGAAACACAAGTCACAGTGCAAACGTACCACACTGCAATGCCCTTTTTACTGTAACATGACATGTTCTTAGAGTACCTCCAGGCCATGCCAGTCTCATTTCAGACTACAGAGCATATTACTGCAGATTGCACTTGCATGTGCACACCCTCCTCAGCTCTTCCACTTGTCTGTTTCATGCACGACTGCCTTCACCTTGCTCTAGTTTAAAAATAACTCAGAGCAGACCCAATGCTAAGTGTATTTTGTTCTGGTTTCATCTGAGTTAGAGTTAGTTTTCTTCCTAGTAGCTGGTGCAGTGCTGTGTGGTGGTTTTAATATGACAATAATGTTGTTAACACACTGAAGTTGTGTTGAAGTTTTAGTTGTTGCTGAGCAGTGTTTACTGTAGGTCAGGACAGTCCAGTTTCCTGTGCTCTACCAGTGAGGAGGTGCACAAGAAGCTGGTGGGAGCATGGCCAGGACAGTTTACCCAAAGAGGTCAAAGGGATATTTTATGTCATACAGTGTCATGCACAGTGCACAAATAGGGTGAAGTTGTTTTGAAAGGGCTGATGGCTGCTCAGTGTCAGACTTCATCAGTCAGCAAGTTTTGAGCAGTTGTATTGTGCCTTTCACTTGCCTTTCACTTATATGCCTCTCCTTTTCATTGCTACTATTATTATTATTGATATTAGCAGTTTTACAATTATTAGTAGTATTATATTTTACTTAAACTTTAAATTTACTTATAAGGTTTGGTTATAAACTTATACTTGATTTGAATTGTTCTTATCTCAACCCATGGGTTTTATTATTTTTTTTTTCAATTGTCCTCCCCATTCCACAGACAGTGGGGGAGAGAGCAAGTTTCTGCACAGTACTAAACTTCCAATTGTGTTAAAGCATGACAGCCCTTTTTGCTGCTCAATGTGCAGCACAAAGGGTTAAGATAAATCTGAGCAGAGGGTGTTAAAAGTAAGTTGCCACAAGCATTCACTGCATAGGTCTAATAGCCACTGGTCACAATTTATTTGCTCTCACAGTTGCACTTGTTCTCAGGGTTGTGCAGCATGCAATCTTGTGGTGATATTTATCATTCATGGGTCTTGGCTAAGACTATAATTTTGTTATACTTCCTAGTATTGGCCTCACCTATTACATGATAGAATCCCTGGCCATGAAACTAATCCAGTGAGTCTTCTTGACATTGTTGCCACCTCTGTACTTTGGGAGCTACCTCTTGGGACCTATTATTAATTACAGCTTTTGCCTGCTCTCCAACAGTCAGCCTATAGGGGAGACTGTTCCAGTCCCTCTTCCTTCTCTTTCAGGCTGAGTATATTTGGTGTTTGAGAACTTAAAAAATTTTCAACATCCTTTGAATACCCTTGAAACCAGTCTGGTTCTTTTTGCCAGGAACCAGCATGTTACCCCACATATGGTTCAGGTCTCATTTAAGGTTAGACAATTATTTAAGAACATCATCCAAAAATCTACCCCAAGCTTGAGTAGATATGAGTGGCAGAATGTGTGTGATAGCATGGGCAAGCATGGGCTGTGGACACCTCCAATGTTTTGCAATCTCACCTCTGAAAAAGTGCAGAATCTAGAAAAACACTCAAAATATTTGAAAATAAAGTGTGCTGTCAGCCTTGCAATTCCAGAGAGACACGGATCACTGCAATATGCCTTAGAAGCACACAAAGGAAGTATGCTGTGGTGTTTAGGGACAGTGGTGGATCTGGCAGTGCTGGGTAACTGATTGGACTTGATAGTCTTAAAGGTCTTTTCTGACCTAAATTATTCAATGATTCTGTTCTATACTGGGAATTTTTGCAAAGAGTGTTTTAGATTACTCAAAGAATCATGACTTTTAAATCCTGTTCAGCATTTGTCAGCACCCTCAGAGGGAAAAGTAGGTCTTTGTTTCTGACATTTTTATGCTACAATACACTAAACTCTTGCAAGTCTAGGTGAAGATGAAGAATTAGCACACATTGTTTAAAATACAATTACAATGCTCATGGAACAGACATTCCTTCTTAATTGAATCAGCAAGGTTACTTCACATAGAAATTATTCTGATTGCAAATATGATCTCACTCCTTTACTGACTGTGACCATGCACACTTCGTGCAGCCAGCACATTCACGCTTATTTCCACTAGCTCAGAAACAGAGCACTTCTGACACACAATAATGAGAAATAGACCTGTCTTTCTTGTGGGATCTTAGTGTCCAGCTGTCACAATGGCAGTGACAAATTAAATGGCTTAAAGGAACATACTAAAAAAAAAAAAATCCTTTTTTGAGTTCTTTGCATAAAGATATTTCCCTATTGTGATATTTATAATGTGTCAGTAGCAGTTTTTGCATGGACCAATCTTTTAAATTTAATAAAGGACAAAGTATCATAGTTTCTTCATTACTTAGAGATTTTATTTTTCACTGTATTTTTATGATTTTGAAACTCTGAGACTAAGAATAATCTAATTGCTCAAAATTATTCCTCATTTACCTAATTCTACTCTACTGCAAGGATAACATTATGTAAAATGCACATTCATATGTGTGTAATGCCTCTTCAATAAGAAATTGTTCAAACTATTATCAAAATATTGGCAAATATAATCCTAATTTAACTAACAGCTATAAGATAGTACTTTTTCATTTTTGCCTCCATTTCTCTGAAGTTGAAACTTAAATTTGTCCATTTATTTCACAACATGCTTCAGAAATTTTTCATGGGATTCATCTATTTTTCAGCTAAACATTAAAAATGCGTTCTATTTCAAAACAAGACTAAGGTTCAGAATTTTGACTCGCACACAGAACTTGATCAGGAAATTTAAGCTTCTCAGATCATTGGTACTGAAAGTCCATATAATGCAAATTATGTACTCCATTTTATAGGCTTGCTTTGAGCTTGTAACTTGTACTTTCTGATAGGCTCATTGATGAAAATTTTTTTGTCAAAAAAGGGAGAAAATCATTAATCTCAATAAAATAAAAAAATTAAGATTTAAGAGAAGACCAACATTCAAAACTTTATTAGAGCTAAAAAGTTACAGAATACATTTTCAACATGAAAAATTACTTTTCTATCAAAATACTGATCAGAATTATTCAAAAGCATACATATGCAAGTCTCCTGTTCTCCTACTTCAGCCCTGTAGTGAGTATTTTACATTAAGATACTCTCTGATCTTTGGATATTAAGGGCCCCACACTGCTGCTCCATTTATGGTGTGTTTTCCAACACCTCTTCACGTTTTGATTCTTGTTTCATTCTCAAAGGTGGCTCAAATTCTGTGCTTTTGTAAATATTTGAGCCAAACCTTTTTATATAAATTTGTATAACAAATGCGTTATTTCCCAAGTGACAGAACTGTATGTGCTAAATGAGGTATAGGATGTAACTACAAGGCAGGTGAATAGAACTGTGGGAGGAGATTTAGCTCCTGCTTTTAGAACAGCAATACTCATAATTTCTCTCAATCTGATAGTAGTTTTATAGTAAAATCTATTTGAACTAATTTTAGAACCATGTCTATTACAAATGAGTCTGCAGTTGAACACAGGTTTTTTGAGGTTTTGTAGAGAAAATTTTTAATTATTAGAGTAGTTTGGTTGGTAATATGATGCAAACTTATTTTCTGATTTATAGTAAAAGTACATAGTGCCAGTAGCATTAAAAATTATATTAATAATTCTCTGCTGTTTTGCTTATTAACATTAGGTCCATAAATTGCCCTTATCTGTACAGCTCTATAACAGAAATGTTGCGGCAGACCTCTCGTTAGGGGTAGAAATTAGCCAAGATAGACTCACATTCAACAACATGAAAAAAGTTCTGGTTTATTCCTCTTTATAGCTTAGCCATCCTGACTCTGACTACAGCAAGCTCCTACTGTAGTGTCCTGCTGCAGACTCTGACTGCTGGCTATTTCCTGCTGGACTGTGACCGCAAGCATTGGTTTGCAGACTCTGAACACAGCTTTCACTCAGCTATGACTGCAGGCACCAACTCCATCAGACCCAGACTGACCTCATAGCAGATCTTTTACAGCAGCAACTCTTCCGTGTTTAGTTCTTCTTTGTGTTGCTCTGGATCGTTTCTTCTTCCTCAGGGCTCCTCTACCACCTGAAGATCCTCTCCCTCCAAGATCCCCTAACCAGCCAGCCCACTCCCTTTTCACCCCCTTTTATCACACTTACCTTCATTAGTCACAGCTGCAACGCATTAAGGGCAAGGCTGTTCCTCTTCTTTGGTAATTAATACAACTGTGACTTATCAGGGGCGGGGTCGCCTGTAATCCCTTCTCCTACACCTGCAAGAAATTTGAATAATGATGTTTGAAACAAACATCAGCTCAAGAGCAAAAGAACAAAAGACTACATGCATGTGCTGAAAAAACTATTTCTCACAAAATCAAAGGAGTAGTCCTGAGCTTAGATGAAACTAAAACAATAACATAAAAAAAAAAAGTCTGTTTCTGTAGAAGAGTGTCTTCTTGCACACTGTGTTTATACCAAAACTAAGTTCATGCTTACTTTAGTACAGAAAAGACAAGCTCAAGTAGTGGAAATAATCATGTTGCTAGGAAGTTGCATATGTTCCATCTCTCCTGAGTTCAGAGGTTCATTAAGGAGCATAGAGACATAGTTGTGCATATCCTGCTGTCATCATGGCTCTTTAGAACACGTTCTGGCTCTGTAGAATACTCCACCTGGGCTCCAGACTGCACACCAGAAAGTTGAAGATGTCCTATAAATCCCTTGTTGTATCTGTCCATCCCATCTTGAAGTCTTTAGTACCAACACTATGTACACAGGCTCACACTGCAGAAACACTTCTGCAGATTTCTGAACAGTAGGTGTAGGTTTCAACTTTATGACAGATGTTTTAAGGAGTGAATAGGAATGTAAAAACAGATAAGCCAAGCTCTGTCCCAATGGAGATGTAGTTAAAGAAGGAAACATAATCTAGAGAGATATAAGATAACCCTAAACCAGTTACATATTAACTCAATTTGAGATGTTAAATATAGGGGCTTAGTAATATTTTAAGTGACTTAATGTATGCTTTCTGGCCTTGGTTTAACTTGTCTCCTGTAGACGCTCTGCTACTTCTTTATAATTGTATCCCAGATAAAACATAGTATAGCAAATATAATTAGATTCTTCTGATTACTGATTAGAATTAAACTTGGAAAGTTTTTTGGAAGGTAATGTAGGTTCATTGATAGCATGAAGATATCTGAGATACTTTACAGGGCACTCAATATGCAAATATCATCCCTTGCATGATTCAGAATATTGAAAGACTGCTCACAGAAGCTTTAAGCCTGTATTTGGAGTATATATTAATATTTTTTATGAACTATCCAAAACATTATTCAGTCATCGCTGAAATACTAAATTGTACTAAAAATATTTCTGATTAATTCTACACAGATTCTTTTTCCTAGTTGTAGACTAGAGTTTCCATCGCATATTGGACCTACATAGAAATTGTTACCACTAGTCACATTGCCTTGATGTTGGTTCCTTTCAACCAAGCAAGTTGAAATTTCAGTTCATTAATTGACTTGAATGATTAATCATTTTATCTGTTTTGAAAATTAAATTCACTGTCTTCTCCCTCTAAAGACAAACATGGGAATGCCACCACGAAATTTTTTCCAGCTTATCTTAACAAAACAGCATAAGTTAAGCTAAGAGAAAGACAATTTTCAGTGTTTATCTTAAAATTGCAGAAATTAAGATACAATTAATTTCTGTAGTACCTGCCACATAATCTATCTCTACTTGGTCTTAAAGTTACATAAATTAGCATCAAGGCAGGGCATGAATTAATTTTGCTTAGAAGAGAAATAAGGGAATGCCTTGAATTTTAAACTACAGATGTTAAGAACTTAACCTAAGTGATTTTATTCTGGATGTTCACACAGAGATTTATTCATCTGTTATGACGGTGAAGAAAAATTAGGCATTTCCTTTAAGATATTTATTTCTGTAGAGAGCCAGAATTTTTGTTCAGATATCTGTATAATAAAGATGTCTCATTACAATAAATAAATAAATAAATAAATAAATAAATAAATAAATAAATTTAGACAGAGATTAATCACATTCTAAAAAACGTGAAAGTTTGAGTCCTAGTGTCTTCATTGTGACTAAGTAATTAAAATCAATAATTTCTGTTAGCTTCATATTTGATTGCTCAAAACAGAATTTCTGGTATTTTGTATAGGTACATACCACTAATCATCAACTGCATAAACATATCCATGGCCATGTGGTCTAAATCTTTTCAAGGGCTTTTGAAGACCTATTCTTTGAAAGTCAGCATACATACTTTCAATGCACGGGTATTTCTAAAATTCCACTAATAATACAGATGGGAACAAATGTTTCTTTTTCTCATGAAAAGCTAAAAATCTTTACAGTGATGTTCAGCAAAATTTTTTAAACCTTCAAAAGACTTGTACAGATGCAACTCCTCTGAAAACTCAAAAGACACAGTGAAGCTCAAAATCTCCTAATTCCAGGCAGTTGGTCTTTATAAAGTCTGAAAAAAATTCATTGCTGAAAACCAGGGCATCCAAAAATCTATTTATGGTTTAAGGAACTTAAATCTGCATAGACAGTCTGCACAGAGCAAGTAAACTTTGTAGGCTTAAAAGCTGTGATTTAAGAGACTTCAAAGTTTTAGCCACACTTCATTAAAACCTATCATAAGATATATTGTTTAAATAAAGTTTTTTGTGAAATTCCAGGGTCTTAACACATTTTGTTTCAAGAAGCTACAGGTGATGAATGAGAACCATAGTTTTACCATTCAAAGCATTCAGTGGCAAAACTTTTGTCTCCATGCACACCGCTTGGCTTCTCACTCCCACACTGTTGTGTGACACCTCCCAGTTGTGCAACTGCTTCTGAGTTCAGCCTGGAAGATAGCCAGGGGCTGATACATTTCTAAAAGAGATTTTCCACTTCCACTTCTATTTCAAGACGGTTTTCTGCATAGATCAGTTGCTTCATCCCACAAATACTGGTGTGAGAACGACTGAGAAGTGTTGCTCTGTTACTGGCAATAAAAAGCCAAGGGCTGTTGGTCAAGTGAGAGCTGCTTTCACTGGGGCTGTCCCTGACATCACTGTTGAAGCCTCATAGTCTGAGACTGGCAGTCCAAAACCATGCTGTCTCTGGGACTTGGATGATATGGCCTACAGGCAAACTAACAGCTCTTTCAAAGCATAGGCTGATCCACAAAAGCTTCTGAAAATTATCGTTCAGCTTTCCAAAGCACTCAGATATAACACATCTCTTTCTACAGTATTAAATACTTTCTATATTAATCTTAGAGTGCTGAAATCTAACCACTAGAGTTCCTAGGTTAGAATGGAAAAAAAAATTAAATCTCCCTGGCACTTGAAATTGTACTTGGCTTGCTGAGCCACATAACAAAGCAGATTCAGGTCCATGCCCCTGGAACAGTTGCAGTTTGCAACATTCTCTGGGTGAAATCTTACTACCTCAGTATTGACCTTCTGGAGTTTTTTCACCATCACTATTTTGCAAAGAACCTACCCGTATGTTCATTACGAAGGAAAAAAATTAAAGAAACCACATTCAATCATTATTTTTAGGCAAAAACCAAAAACCCACCAAAAAAATATCTAAAAACTGTAATGAAGGACTAATTATTTTGCAAGTTACTGCACGATTTTCTTCCCAGGGCCTCAGCCACACTATTCATATTAACTACTTGTGTTAGTTAGTTACATTTGTTTACAGTTCAAACTAGAGAAGTAGATCAGGAACCCAGGCTAGGAAAAAAAACCAAAACCAAAACCAAAACCAAAATCAAAACCAAACAAAACGAGACAAAAACCAAAACCAAAATAAAAAATAATGAAAGACAGAACAAATGGTAGTTGCAAGACGAATTTGGTGGATGGGAGTTATAGACACTGATTTAAGGTTATGAATTGTCCAAACTACCTGACATGTGCCTCATATGTAGGGCAAAACTGAAGATGAAGTATTTTTGTGCCAGCTGGCAGTCTGGGTATATTCTCAGCTATCTACACATAAGGAAGTGTATGTGTTTATTGCTTTATTGATTTTACTCTTTCAAGAAAAGAATAAATACATTATTAAACCAGTAACAACCCTTTTTATTAAAAAGCATCACATGTATGCTAGGTTCATATGATAGATGTTTCTTTCTATTATGTAAGATATGTTTTCAAGCTCAAAGCACCGAGTAGCTTTTCTGTAGCTTATCTAGTTCTAAATATAAATTTTAAGTAAATTATGCAAGAAAACAATCTTGTATTATCTTTAGAATCAGTTTTTCCTAAGCTTGCATACCTGTTACACCAGCAATATCTAAGTAATTAGAGTTTCCAAGAAAAGCTCGGGCCTTCTAGAATGATTCTATTATCTTTAAGAAGATTTTTTTTTTATTCCTGTTAACTGAAAACTTGCAGGAATAGAATTACTTGAATAAATTACTTTTTCTCTAATAGACAAAAAGCAACTTAAATTCTCACTGTTGTTATAAGAAGCGTTTTCCCTTCATAACAAGCTCTATTATTATAAACCCAGTTATTAAAAAGAGAAAAGTTATTACCTATTATATAGATAAAATGCAAACTGATTTCAGAGCACTTAAAATAGAGAGACCAGGAAATCCATCAAGAAAGGAAGAAACCCCAAACTTAGCACATACTTTTAAAACTAAATAAGAGGAAAATGGAAATCTAAACATCTCAAATGGTTTTGTAATGTATTTCCTGAAATGCTATACTTTATTCTTTGCCATAGCACACTAAGAAGTGTCATTACTGATGGTGGCACTGTAGAATTTTAGAATGGTGTACTATATTGTTCAGATCCTTGAAGATTGGGGAAGAACTATAATAGTAATGAATAGTAAAAAATTATGACTTCAAAAGCACTGGAATTAACTTATGTCCTGCAACCACCTCCAGTCACAGTGGTGGGACTAGATGTGTATTGTAAGTCCCCTCCAGATGGAACAACTTCTATTCTATTCTATTCTATTCTATTCTATTCTATTCTATTCTATTCTATTCTATTCTATTCTATTCTAACCCCAGTTTGTCCTTCCCTGAAAGGAGTGCTTGTCAGAAAAGCAAATTAAACTTTGTGATCAGGCTTTAAGATAGCTTGCATACAGCGCTCACTGGCTCCGTCTCTCCTTCACTCTTCTTTGTATTTATGTGCCCTCTACACGATTTTCCTCAATCTGTCGGACTATACAGTAGCTTCTAGAGTTTATGGTAGAGTGCAAAAAAAATTACTCCCTAAAACTGAAGACCAGACAGAGAGATTTAGACCTGCACAGAGAAGGTGCTCCTTCCAGAAGGGCAACAAACAACCAGAATCCTGGTCAAGGAATAACTTGGCATATCTTCATTGCACAGGTCTGGGTGCAGGAGAGACAAGATCAAATCCAGGCTATTTATCTTGTAGAGCCACATAATGAATTCACAGCCTGTTTCCACTCTCCAGGTGTGAAAAGAAAAAAAAACCCAAGCGTCCACCTCCTACTAAACTCAGACTTTCAAGGCAAATACAATTCCATGGAACATTCAGCTCAGAAAAAGGATCAATATCCAACCAATTTAGATTCACTTTCCAGTGAGGAAGTGAGGAAGTTATTATAAACAATTTGTTGGAACAAATTTGGAAACATCTTAGGAGCAGTGATTTGGATAGAAATAGTAAACAATAATTCACAAGAATATACAGGAGATAGATTTCCTTTTCTTAGCATGTAGAGTTTCCCAAAGAAATTACTGTTCAATTGACACAGAAGATAAAATGAATCACCCTTTTTTTTTTTTTTTTTTTTTTTTTTTTTTTTTTTTTTTTTTTGTGTGTGGAGAGGTGCACTGGCTGGGAGAGTTAATTTTCTTCGTAGCAGTTCACCTGGTCCTGTGTCCTAGACTGACCACCAAAACCAGTGATGACAAAATGTTCATGTTTATCGACTGCTGAGCAGTGCTTGCACAG
Organism: Alethe castanea; assembly: GCA_024734035.1. Classification (NCBI taxonomy): domain Eukaryota; kingdom Metazoa; phylum Chordata; class Aves; order Passeriformes; family Muscicapidae; genus Alethe; species Alethe castanea. Next base: position 91,737,736 of record JANRGV010000051.1, on the reverse strand, counting down.
TGTCAAGGCTTTTTTCTCACTCTGACTCCCCAGTAAACTGAGGGTGGCAGTGGGGTGTGTGTGCACAAGAGGTTGAGAGTGTGCATTATAAGGCATATGACTTGAACTGTGAAAGAGGCATTCCCTCCCATCCAACATTATGCTCATCTATAAAAAGGGAAAAAAGGGATTTATAAGGTAGTCAGTTACTCAGAAACTGGATGGACGCAGATCTATCCATGGGACTAGTTGCCTTTACACCACTTTCTTGGTATTTTTTCTCTCTTCTTCCACTTCTCCTCCACTTATTTAACAATTTTCATCTTGACTTACAAATTTTTTGTTTTTATTTTTACTCTCCTCCCATCCCACTTGGGGTAGAGTGAAGTGAGGAAGCAGCTGTGTTGTGATTAACTAACCAGGGTTACCCCTCAAGAAGAGAGTAAGTGGGCAGATATCGCTGCATAGATAAACGGCTGAAAAATAGAAGTGTTGCAAAATGCAAGAAATCATGGGAATCAATACTTCTTAGGCTGCAAAAAGGTATGCTGGTGTCCCAGGGTACAATTTATAGCTGTAGCATCTGCTCATTTATCTTTAGACCTTTTCAACTTCCTATATGGATTAAAAATAAAAACAAACTCAAAGAAAAAAAATTAAATTGTGATTGTGATTCCAATTTAGTTAGTAAAACTAAGCCTTCAATACCTATATACATGCCCAAAATTATAAGTTTGTATAGAGATTGTGGTCATGTTTTTTTCCTTTGCACTGTAGTGACAGATTATGTTAGGTATTTGTAAAAACCCACACAAGAAGTACATACATCATCAGTAGTGTAAAACATTAAGCTCTGTATTGTGCTAATTACAAAGTATACTGCACATTCTGCCTGTTTAACATATCTTCATTTTCAATCTAATCCACTTCAGGGAAAAAACCAGAATATCTCAACATTTCTGATTAAGCATTAAAGAGAAGAACCAACTAATGTTTTCAGAATTTGGAGTGTTATTTCTTTTTAAAGATGAATATATTTAGTAGCACAGTAAAGAACAATGCCCTAGCTACTAAAAAAGGTTAAGTACTTGCATAATGTTTCCATCTCTTCATTTTCTGAAAGAAGTATAATAATAATAATTACACTTTATAATAGAATTTAGTGGCTGCCTAACTGTGTTTTGATTTCTTAGGATTAGCAGTTGGCACTGTAATTGTTTTTCCTTCTGATTGCAAGAAGTGCAGCATTTAACCAGTCGATTCTCATTTAGCATTTCACAGACTGCATCGTTTTTGAGACTGATTTACAGGTAATGAAGTAACCTATATTTAGATGTTTTTCAGGGAATTATTCTTTTGGTATTTTTAGTTGGAAATTAAATGTGACCATTCTAAGTAACAAATGAGTAATGCTGCTAATATGCATAAAGTTATTGGATTCTTTTTAAGATAGGATTTAAAGTCTTACTTATTTTTAATTGTGTTAAATAGGAAACAGAAAATAGACTTGCATATCTGCATTTTTATAAAGTTCACTCTTCTGAAACATATAAGTATGCAAGAACAGATCAATTGTAAGATTCATAAAATGGAATATTTTAATAGTGATTAGGTGTTGAATCAATACTTACGTCAAACTAATCTACTAACTTGTTTTATTTATTGGATTGTGTAACACCTGTCTCTTGACATTTATCAAAGTATAACTGAGAAGGGAAAGATGACCGTTATTAAGATTTCCAGTTTTCCTTTGAGTTTCTCTTTTCCATAATGTAAGTTAAAGAATGATTCTGCTCTTTCTTAGTAACAAAATAACATTACCTCAAAGATCTACAACGTTCAGATACAAATTCCCAATGACAGAGGGAATTCACCATTCATCAAAGGATTTCACCATTGATAAACCAATAAATTTTATTTTGGCTTATCAGACATTAATATGTACTATTTTAGATATCACAGGTTTGTGGAAATGTTGACTGCAGGGACACCACTCTTCCAATGCTCTGATTGAAGCAGGATTGTTGCCAGGATTCAGTTCATTCAGAATGGTTTGGTCTTATTCTGATCTTAACAGTTGACAAGGATGGAGGTTTCAGTAGCTACTCTGAGCAAGGCATTCCAGTGCTGCACAGTGAATTTTCTTTCCTGATATTCACCTGACACTCACAAGATGCAATCTTCAGCCGTTGTTCCTTCTATCAGTGTCCCTTGCACTAACCAGAGAGGTTTAGCTCCATGAGTTCGTCACTGCCTTTCAGATAACTGCAGGCTTGTGCAATACCACAGTTTAGCCTTCTCTTTGTTAGACTAAGCAAGACAAGCTTCCTTGGCCTCCCCTTCGAGGTGATGCCAGCTAGACTGTAAACACCCTAGTAACTCCCTCTGGGCAATGTCTGATTTAACTATGTCCTTCTTGAACAGGGGAGTTCAAAACTGAACAGTCTACTGGTGTAGCCTCACCAGTGCCCAGCAGAGGGAGAAAAGAACTTTTGATCTAGTGGCCATGATCTTGTTATAGCAAAGTACGTGGTTCACAGCTATGCCAACTAAAACTCAAATACATATCTGAGCCCATGTTGTGTCGTTTTTTAAACAATTCTGTCCACACTCCCTGCTCTAGTTCTATCCCTTACAATAAGGAATGTCTTTTTTTATCCTTTGATAATGAAGGATATAACCCTTGTTAGATAATCTGAGGTTTCCAAGTCATCTTCACAGGGTAGCACAGGACATATCAGTTGTCTCTCTATCTTAGAATCAATGCTAAAACAGTGAAGCCAGAACAGATATTATGCAAGGGATTCTGGATCTATTGGAGATACATACCCTTTATACAAGTTGCATATAGTCAACATGCAGTGAGGATTTCTGGTACATAGGTAAGTTAAAGTTCTACCTGCATTTAGGTTAAAGTAAACACATTCCACATATATAAATTCCCTGTACTATTATCTTCCTTTCTATCCTACTGGATTGCAGTAAAATAAATTTGCTCTCTTACACACTGTTTACATGTCAGTACTGGGCTGGCTGTATTTGATTTCCCTTATGACATTTCAAATAGTATAATATATAGACAGCAACAAAGGAAAAGCTTTCTGTTCTCAGGAAAAAAAGTCGAAGGACTCCAACATTAGTAATAGCAAACATTAATGGGGTCAGGTGGAGCCTTCATACTCTCTGTTTTACTACTATACCTCCATGAATAGGAGTCATGGCTTTGAAGCATTCAAATTTCAAAATCATTTTATCTATCAATCTTTTGGTTCCTTATTACTTGCAGACTACTACTAATGTCTGTGGAAATTGGTGGTTGCAAAGTTCACCTAGACAGAGTAAAATCTAGGATGTGAGAATTCCTTTTGCTGTCATTGCTGTGCATTTTAGTACATAACACTTTGTAGGAGTATGGGAGCACCTAAAGATACAAGCACTCAGATAAACAGTTTCCCACTAATCTATAATGGATCAAAGCTTGGAAAATTCTCCTGATCAAGCTTTACAAACATCTCACCCTTGCGTAATGTTTTCAGGTGAATATCTTCTAATACTAGAGGGTCGTTTAATGGGCATCTTTATTTTTCGTTGACAGTGAATTCATCCATTTCAAAGGGCAAGTACAAGGTCTATGGACATTTAGGTCCCATTTGAGTGCTCAAAGTAGAACAAAATGGGATGTAAATAGTCTTGTTATGGACTCAAGGTAAATTCTACACTGATTAAATAGGCCATAGTGTCTCAGTGAGAGACAATGGTTAACAGCTCTAAGGGCAGGAAAAAGCTGTTCAAGTGATAATGTGTATATAAAGTGTCCTCTTTGCCACTTCAAAAATGTAAAATTAAGCCTGATGAATTTAGGACCTTGATTAAAGCTACCACCATGAAGAACTTGCAGAAATGCAAACTGCTCTCAGATAAACTGGTGTGTAAGTGCTATCACCTAATTTCACAGAGTACACTTATTTACCCTAATTCTTTTCAAACCTCTCTGCTAGTCTGTTTGTATAAGCTGTTGCTTTCCCTGTCATCTATTAATCCCCTTGAGAGACTTCCTTTTTTGCCTCCCACAGAGCCTGTCACCCTCCTGAGAATTAACACTAAAACTAATTCTTAGCATCCTAATGTAATTTTGAAAAAAAAGTTAAAAATCTAATTTTAGTAAAATTTAAAATAAAGTAACCTCCTAGATAAACAAAACTGGCCTCATTTGTTAGTTCTTTTATTTTCAAAATGCTTTTTGAGTTAGAGCAATTCAAAAGAACTACAAAATAACTGAAAGATCTGCATCAAGCGCATTCATAATTTATCACATAAATTTTCTTCAGTTCACTTATCACCTTTTTAAATATCTAGAAAAGAATTATCTGTAGATAATCCAAATTCTTCCCCTAAAAAACCCATTTAGTAACTATCAATTTTATTTCTTTAATTATAAATTGATTATCTATGCTGCCTAGCTGAATGGCATGATGTTCAGACAGTCCTTTTGATGTAATGAGACTGTTCTCAAATAAATGGACAAAAAGAAATTATAAGGACACATTTCCATTGTATTTATAAATCAGAAGACCTTTGTGTGCTCAGCTTTTTAATTTCTTTTGGGCATTCTTTGTTTAAAGCAATGTGTATTAATTTTTTTTTTAATAGTAAGTTATCACAGTTCTCTGCTCAAGAATTGGTATTGTTCTGTGATTTTAATTAGTTTACCCACTGGGAAAATTAAATGCTTCACTGTGCACACAGAGACATAGTGAATGAAAATGGATTCCCCATGGAGATTTCCTAGCAAAAAGTTTACATTTATTTTATTCAAACTTGGTGGCTAGTTTTTAATTCTTGCATTATTTAATTTATAATTTTATTTATTTAGTGCAGGTTTTCTTGAAATTGATAGCAGTGATAATCTAATGCTCAGAAAATGGTTGACAGCATTATTGGTAAGTGTAGTTACCCCATCTTTCCATGTATCTGTACACAGTCCCACCTAATATTGCAACAGTACTTATGAAATATGAGCAGATATTGATAAAGTCATCATTGTAAAGATGAATAGCTTATCCAGTGTGAACACTATTCTCTGGTATGTAAGCTACAATCCTAGAAAATTAAGTGTCTGTGTTTAGCAACAACATACAATAAGCCATGACTCATGAACCACTACTCATTTCTTTTCGACCTGTTTCTGTGATCTTTGCTCCATTAAACTATTAAAATTTTCATAGTGTTTTTCGCACATTATCTCAGACCTCTGTTCTCCACTATAATTTTCTCAATCCTCTCCGTTCATACTACTAGGTGACCCTGCTTGTGATGCACATTGACACCCTACATTACTTCCTTCAATATTATTCATTCCCATTTGGTAAGGGTATTCCAGCTTCATACTTGTGTTTTGCCACAGCATCCTGCTGTTCAGCAGTGGTAGGCTCTTAAAGTAAGCTTATTTTTTATTATACCTTCATTTACTAGCTTTGTAAACATCTCCAATAGTAGTAAATTGTTCTCATCGTTTCTCTGAGTTTATAACACCTGTACCCTGACACCTTTTCTTATCCTCAAATAATCATCCAAGGAAAATTTCTATCATGTCAATTTGCACCTTAAATTTTCTATCATCTCACTTGTGCACCTTAAAATTTCTATGCTGCCTATACTGAACCTCTCATGTCCATGTCTGTGTCATGTCTATGTTCTCCAGAATGTTCTGTATTATGTGTGCACCTCCATGTGCACACACAAACTTGCATGGGTCTACCATTCTAGTGTGCCCAAAGGACCCTGTCTTCATTTTTAAAACAGAGGTTTCATGACACAGCTGAATTATCCAAAACCATTCCCCGATGGAGAAGGTATCCTCCATTCCTGACTACAGGTTGACAGTCCTTTCCTGTGTTACTTGTGGTCAGACATATCGGACACCTCAGATGTGGTAGAATCACAGGATGGCTGAGGCTGGAAGGCACTTCCAGGAATCACCTACCTCAGTCTTGTGTTCCCAGGGCAGTCAGAGAGAACATTGTACAGGGCTGTGTCCAGCTGGGTTATCAGTATCACCAATGATGGATACTGGATTTTGAGCCTTGTCGGTCTCTCCCTGTAAGCAACAAACCTGCCTGACTGCTCAGCAGGCAGTTGCCCTCTGCTGCCACTCACCACTTTCTCTTGGTGCTGCTCTGGGACTCACTCTCAGCTGACTTTGCTTCTTCATTGGACACAGTCCACAGCTCCCAGGCACTTGCTGCTACCAGGGCACTGAACCCGTTCAGGAGCTGGAGATCTGCAGCTGGAACTTGAGGAACAGGATCTATCTTCCTGGTGCTAGAAGACATGAGCTTGCAGCTTTTACTCCCATTTTCTAACCCAACAGCACAGACCTTGCCTGCTCCTACGTTTTGGTACAGCTGCAAGGCTCAAACGCTTGTACTCTCAGGATCTCAGAAAGCTTAGGTCACTCTCCTTTTAGTAATCTCTGATATTACACAGCCTCTTGACCTCAACCTGCAACTCCTGTCCTGTGTAACATAGAGGCTTCCCCAGCGCACACCTCAAGTGGACAAGTAAACTCTCTGACCCAGCAACAGGCACCAATCACTACTGTCCAGAGGTGCAGAGCAGCTTCCTCCCTTGGGACTGCTCTGTGCCACATCAGGAGCAGCTGCTGCAGAACTGGTGCCTGTGGTGTCACCACCACTGCAGATCCTGTGTGTGCTGCCCTCAGCAGAACTGCTGGCCTCACTTCTACTCTGGCTGCTGCCTCCACTGGCTTTGCTCTGAGCTGGACACCCTTAGGCATGAGCTGAAATGTTGTTTGAATTTTCCTAGTCATTTGAAACAAATCTCTTTGACCAGGAACAGCTGACAAAGTTTAAACTCTTATTGTCTGTCTCACAAAACAAGAGGGCCAGGGAGGAAGGAAGGAGCTACAGGACTGAAAAGGATGAATAGCTTTAACACTGTTTGCAAAAAAGAGGAGGAATCATTGCTTCCTTCAGGCAAACTTGAGGGTGTACTCTCCTACTCATGCACATGTTTTCCTTCATTCCCAAGTTTTCAACAGAAGTGACTCATAATTTCAGAGGAAGTTTCAAGGACACAAACTTCAAGTCCATGTAAATGTGTCACTGAAGCTCTGGGCAAGATGCTGAAGCTTGAGAGATAACTAAAATGGTTGCCTGCTTTATTTTCAATTCAGGTGTACTTATTTTCTCCCCAAATTTCCCACTGGTTCTTTGAGAAGCATCAAAAGCAATGTAATACACCAAATCCCACTGATAGCACTGTTGAATAGTTAAAACTGCTTCACTAAATAGGAATGTGAAAACTTGCAAAGGTTTTGATTAATGTGAATAAGACACAACAGCTAACATCAATTGGCTCATTGTTTTTCAGAAAGTTCTTTCTCATAGACTAATTAGATAATTAAAAGAATAGCTATAGTATTTGGTTTTTAAGTTTATAATTCAATTAATTAAATAACAAGAATGTTTAAAAGCTACATTTCTGTTGCTTAGAGATATTTTTTGTTTAAAAAAAAAACTAGCCCAAAAAGTCTTGCTCATTTTCAAGTTTAGGAATTGAATGAATTTGTGCTTCTCAGTGGAAATCCCTTATTTAACAGTAAAATACAGAAAAGTCAATGGAATTTAGAATGTAAATAATGAAAATTAACTAAATGATTATGGTTACCAGACTAACATTAACACTACTCAATTGAGTTAGAAATTATTTTTCTCCCAGATTTTATGAGAAAACATGTATTTGTATATAATCCACTAAAATGGTTAACAAATGCTAACAATGCTCCTCTATTAAAGAACTTAAAAAGATGAAGAGCCTATATGCTTTTGCCAAAGGTAATAATGTCTGTATCTAAAATTAATAGGGCCAAGATGAGAAGTCATTTATGATTTTGTATTTGGTGGTGCTCATATGCTCATTTAGATACTACCATAGGGTTTCTGTTTATTCCCCAGTAGAAAGCCATCAGGTGTTTTTTCAAACAATATCTTGGGGCTTTATTTTTTCTTTAGAAAATGTATGTATAAACCCATCTGAACAGTTGTAGAATTATATTGGTTTGATAACATCTGAATCAGGAAGCTTTCTCAGCTCCAAGACAGAAAGGAGAGGCAAAATTACACTGAGTGGGAAATTGTCTGGAAGTTATAACCTTCACCTGAGAAAGGAGAAACAGGCTTGGGTTCTAGTTTTGGTTAGTGAATATAGACTATGGTTGTAAGGAGAGATACAATCTCTTTTCCACTAGCCTTCTCACTCAAGAAACAAATTCAAAAGAGCCAGAGAGACAAGAGACTACATATTGTATGACAATTCTTTCCAGCCACTAGATTATAACTACTTTGGGTGGGATCCATTTTCCTTGAACTTTCTTTTCTATTTTTTTTCCAAATGAAAGATGAAAAGAAATCACAGTCTCACCTCAGTAAATTATTTAACTCTGGTCAGTAGAGAATATTTCACAACGGTTTCTATGGCTGCAAAAGGCACTTAACTGGAAACTCTGAGTCTATGTAAGTGAGAACTGGCACAACTATATTTTGGCTTCCTGACTTTGGGACATAATTCATAACAATTGTTTTTTTAATAAATTGATCAGGATTCACTACTGTTAACAGAGAGGAACATAGATTGGTTAACAGGTGAGGCACTGCTATGTTTGAGGATGTGGCTGCAGGGAGTGCAACAGCAAAGTCCGGAGAGGCTCCTGCCTTGTCTCATCATGCTGAGTAGAGGATCTGTGGCTGAGCTCACTGGGAGGCCTAGCCTGAAATACATGAAAAGCAGAAATAAAACATAAAGTCATTCCCTGCAGAGTCAGGAAAGGCACTAATTATCACCATGGAGACACCTGGTAAGGAGTCAGTTGGATAGTGCACCAAGAAATGAGGGAAAAGGACTCGGGGTGAGATAACTTGAGCCTTGTTGAGGAAGAACAATCCGGGGATGGGGATTACAAAACTGCAACTTCTATTAAGCAGACAGTCAGGATACTACCTAGAATAAAGTTTTGGTGACTGAAAGGTAAAAGTATTGAAGTGTCCTGGAAAGTGAATGTAAGAATACCGTTTTTGATGTTCATGAGCATTCGTTGTATGTTTTATTCTCCAGTTCCTCAAAGGGCACCTAAAGCACCTGTTATGACAGTTTCTGTAATGGGATTTAAATGGTTTTATTTCACTTTTCTAGCTTCTTGGTGTCCTTTGTGTGAATTCCAGATTTTGCAGGAGTTAATAAGAATTTATTTTCTTCACGGTGTGTGGTGATATTGTTTACTTGACAAGTCAGCATTGTTACTAATAGAGAGGTTTTTATTAAATTTGTTCCTGACTGAGCTGCTTGATGGTGTAAGATATACACTTTCTCTAAATCTACTTTCACTACCCTTCAGAAAACCTATATAGGTAGAAAAAATAGTTAAAATATCCAGACAGGTATGCTATACTATTGTTTCTGACAAAAATTAATTAAGTTTTTAAAAAAGGTATTAAAGAGTTAATACTAGAGAGAAGACACATACAGACTGAAATGTTTGCGAACTGTTGCTTTACATGGCAAAATGTGTCCCCAAAATGGGACAGCTGGGCAATTGTTTAGGATTCTCTTTTTTTCATCAAGGCTGTGTTTCCAACTTTTAAAAACCAAAAAACATGGAACATTTTGGCATTTGGAAAAGGGACCAATTTAAATTCAGTTAAAGATGATTTTTTTAAAAAAAAAATCCAATATTTATTCCTAGAGTACAGCAATATATGGAAATGAATACCTCAGTTATGGTATATGGATATAAAAACTGTTTTGAAAGGATATAGTGTTAGAAAATTGGCAAGTAACAGAAAACATGGTGGTTTTCTCAGTGAAGGTAACTCAGGTGTTTGTTATTAGGGCACAACTAGTAGTAGACCAGCCTCTATTTCATTCCTGTATTCTGTTAATCTGGCCTCCAGCCCCAAATCAGAGCTTTCCCAGACCATGCTTCCTTGAAATGCTTTCCACTAAACAGTTGTCTGCCTTATGATGTAAGCATACATGTTGAATGATTGCAAGCAGAATGAAGAAATTTTTGCTTTTCTGTTATTTTACTCATATTTAATGAGCAGGAAATTAAATGAGTTTTATAAAAATGGGGGAGAGTTTGAATCCTCAGAAATGTTTTTGAAAATCAAAGACTTTCTTTCTTTTTTAGGTTAAAATTAAATCACACTTCTTTATCCTTCCTGACTTTTTGCTAAAAGCTGCTCAAAAGTGAAACAGGATACAAAGGGAATAGTGACAGATATATGTTCAGGATTTCCAGTCAGAATAATCCTCTACATTGTCTAACAAAAAATAAGTTCAAAATATGTCTTCTTGTTACTCATTTTATTTCATGTTATTTGATCTTTATGTTATTCATGCTTCAAATTATTTTTAAACTATTGTTTCATTCCAATATGCTTATATTCTTTAATTTGTTGCACATGAAAATAAGTAATTTTTTTTATTGTTGTTTTTTGTTTATCAAATTATGAGTGCCATGTCACTAGGCAATTAGAATAAGGCATTAATGCAATAGTATTTACAAGTCTGGTAATTCATTTTGATAAATTGTTAAAGACTGGATTCAGTAGAGGTTATTAGGACATATAGAGACAATGTTTAAAGAGTACATAAAAGATGTTGCTTCTTTGGTTTGGTACAAGAAAGCTTGAAGAAGAACAAAGTTGCTCCCACAAATGTTAAGTAGTATATACATATCCTGTGTTGTACTTATGTAAGGATTACATTACGCACATGTCTGTAGGCAGTAAAAGCATCCAAGCTGCTTGTCCAATTCCTATTTTCTCTAAGTTAATTTACCTCTATAGCAACTGTGCATTTACTTTTGCTGTTCTATTCTGTACCTTTCTCTCCTTTGAGAAAAGTTCTGTTCTTATTATAAACTTCTTGTGTTTTGGGTACTCACCCACCTACAATTTGAAAGATCCTAGGAAATACTCTTGGGTTTTATTTTATTTATCTTACTCCCTTCAACAATTCTTCCTTTTTTCTGTTACATAGAAGCTGAATAAAGCTTTCTATGGTTTGAATATTGTGCATTTTCCCGAGTCTAAACTATAAGTATTTGAGTGATTGCAAGCATATAACAGCTATTCATAAAAGACTCCTATGAACCAGTTTCCTTAGTAATAAAAGACTTGGTGTCTGATCATCTTTAAAAATGCATTACATTTTTGGTTTTCTATTTAGAGATAAACAGTTCCATAGTCGTTAAAAGATGTAAAATGATGTGGATCTGTTTGCCTC
>JANRGV010000051.1:91696765-91726350 GCA_024734035.1 Alethe castanea | reverse complement strand
GTGGATCTGTTTGCCTCACCTGCAGGTTTGTTCAGTAACATGTGAACATCTGTTCCTCTGTAATTACTGAATGTAAAGAAAGTGGGATAGGTTTAATATATGTGATTCCATTTTGCTTTTATGAGTACTTTTTTAAAAACTCATTATTTTTAGAGTCAGAATTTTTTACCATTAAAAATAGATGTTCATTATTTCATAGACTGCAGTTTAAAGGCACATGTTTGTTACAAGTGCTTATTGTAATTGAAATACTGTAGTAATTTTTGTTCAGTGATTTAGGGAAAAAAAAGTACAGCTGGATCACCCTTAGACTTCATCATGTGAACATATTAGGATGTGCTCAGATAGGAATGCAATGCTCAGACCTTTTCTAAAGTCTTAACACAGAACTTTGGAAAGAAATCAGAACCTATAATATAAGTTTAATATTGTGGTGTAGAAACTCTGATTTTTATGATACTGAAATCCCATTCAATATATAATTAATCTTCATTAATGCATTGAAAAGAGAGAGATCTTGTGCCATACTGTGTGATCAGTATAAGTCAGAAAAGTTTGTGCATTGCACAGTACAGGTTTAACTTGCCTTCTAAATTAATACTGAATTTGTACTTTGAAATTTCTGATTTTTTGATAGAAAGATAGCATTGTGTTTTTTAGTATTAAGACAATTACTCTGGTGTGTTGGTAGAGATTTCAATTTGGACCTCCAGTGTTGCTAAAAAGAGATCAGGAACCCAAAAGAGCTGCTGACTCTGGCAAAGTAAATTCCTCTTACAGTCTTGATGTACTTTCAAGTGACTTTAGAGAAAACAAGATAAGAATCAATGAAAATGTAACAATGCCAGAATGAGACACTGTAATCGCTATACAGTTATTCAGACTCACACATGGTAAAACTCTCCTGGATCAGAAAGACAACTCAAAAAATGACCCCAAAATATATAGTTCTTTTTAACTTTCATAATGACAAATGAGTGATAAGGAGTCATAAGGACAAAGGAGTGAAAAGAGGAAAGACTTCTGGCAGTATGATGTATTAAAATAGTGCCAGCAGTGATCAGTTACACTGTTTATAGAAAGAAATCCATTTGGGGACAAGAAAAATAGATAAAGATTTTTTAAATTAATTTTTAGGAGTGAATAAATTCACTCTAAATTCAATAAGTTCTCTTACAGAGAACTGAATGCCCTCCTGAACTTTGTCTTTGAGTAATCCACAAAGAATAAGACCAGTTCTTGTTGCACAGACAGGAATGGAAGGAGAATTAAAACACTTGGGAAACTTAGATTTTTAAGGAAGTCAGAAAGAAAACTCAAGGTCAGAAATGAAATTCACACTTAAAATATCCCACCACAAAACTTGCCATCAAGATATTAATTTCTTTTTGCCGTCATGTGCTATAGGAAGGAGAACAGGACCACCAAAGATTTTTATTCTGTTACACAGCTCCAGTATTATAAGTATACTTTGCTATGTTTTTCTGTATTTTTGCATTCATTAGGGTCACCAGAAATCAGATTATGAGAACACAAAATTGCTGTGAACTTTTGAAAAAAAAAAAAAGTGGACTGGGCGTGGTGTGGTTGGAGAATTTGTAAGCTCACTGCATGCTCCAGTATGACAGCACCCTGATCCATGATAAAGTGGCCTGTAAAGTCATTCTTCAGTTCTGTTTTAAACTCTGCATCCCAAACTATTTACTGATTTTTTTTCTCCTTTTTGAAACAGACATATTCTCTGTCTTGTTCACACACTCACAGGAACTCTCCCATGGGGAAGTACAACAGAATGACTTTTCCTTGTACATAGGTAATTTTTTTCTTCCTGGCTTCTGTGTGGTTATTACCTTGACCTGTTCAATTCTCTTGTAAAGACAAAACTTCTAAATCATAGTTTTCTTCTCAAAATGGTTGCGATTTCTGATCACTTTTAATACCTTTTCTCTCTCACTTAGCACAGAGTAAGCCTGCTACACTCCAAAGACATAACTGGAAGTTTTAGCACATAAGTTAAGAGGGCAAAGATATATATGTATATGTATATGTACACATACGTACATGTACACATAAAGACTCTTTAGTATTTCTCATAAAAATATCTACTGAATTCCTTTATAGCTCCTGAGCCACAGATTAGGAGTCTCCAAAAGACATTGGTTTAGGTTATTTAGTAACATCACAAGGCTTACATCCCCCTGGAGCTCAGTGCCAAAGCTCTCATTGATGACAATAGGACTCAGGGTCAGGCATAACTTTTTAGAATGAGTATCTTTTATTTTCAAGAGTTTTTTGTTTTTGCTACTGCATTTTCCCAACAGCTATATTTTATGTACAGTTTTTACTGTTCTCACTTAAGGTCGCTGACATGGTGGTTACTGTTTTGCTTCATCTCTGACCCAAATTGATGGAAAAGAGTCACTATTCATGAGTGGTTCTAGTGCTGTTTTAACGGGAAAAGAAAAGTAACATTGTTGGTATGGAATTATGATTGAGCTTAAAACAAAAGACTCTATTTCATCAAATATCAGCTAGGAACTTGCCTGACAAGTTCAACTGAAAATGACAAAGACATCCAGACCAGTAGTTTCAAACACAATCGTTGTGTCTGTTTTCATAATACTTGTGGTATTGGCAACCCAGCTGGAAGGAAGGAAATAAGTGACACTTTCTATCCTAAAGCTGGAAAGGAAAGAAAATGCAGATGATTGCTATGTCTACTTGTCTGTTATAAAACAAAAAAAATTAGGATTTCCTCCTTTTTTACTTTTCCTTTCTTTTTTTCTCCCTGAAGTACCTATACTATGTACTATGCTGAACACATATAAACTTTCCTATTTACATCCTTTGTGTACCAAGATAGGCCACTATTTTGGGATATTCAGGGAAACAAACAGAATGTGAGCTAGTAAGACAGTGAGATTCATCTGTTGTTTCACTCTAGATCCTAATTTTTCTCTTTTCATAATAAAGAATAACCTAGACAAATAGATTTTATGTGTAAGCCTGTGGTATAGATGTCTGAATTTTGTTCTTCTCTCTAAATACTTGGAGAGTTTAGGGTAGGACTCAGTGTCTGAGTAGGCAGAAAAAAATTCTGCTGCATGGGGGTGGCACTTGGCTTAGAAGTTGACACTCAAGGCAAAGGAGTTGCTGATTTAGGCATCTCCAGCCTGAGAGTGTTGTTGAAGGGATCTTTCTAGATCCCTTTTCTTCAACCCAAGAATTCGTTTTTACCCAAATCTCATTTTCAGTATATACTGGAAATCATACCTATGGCCTTGTCATCACTGCTATAAATTGGAGATTAAATTTTACTGACATGGATAGAAATACTGTCACTTTAACTTGTTATAAATCAGTGTAGCTGTACATAAATTGACCAAATCTTTGTTGATTTCCATCCAAAAACAATCTATCATGCTGATTTTATTTGATGTTTAACGAGTTCTGTTGACTTGACAACTGTAACATGGTAGTAGCTGTGATTTGTGGGATATGTAGAAGCTTCCAGTATACTCACCACCAATTAAAATGCAATGTAACCTCAGATATTTAAATTATTTTTTCTTTTTGCAAATGCACAAGAGATGTTGAATTTTTGTTTGTTTGCTTTGTTGAGAAAACAAAGTATTTATCACCGGATCTGAATGAAAGCTAGTTGTTACTGTTTTACATCTGCTGAAGAAAATCGAGGTTTCATTTCATACATTAAGCTGGGTGAATCAGATTGTATATGACACCTCTCCTGTGTGACAAATGGGTTTGTAAAGTATTACTTGCACAGCATAATGGTAATTTGTCTACTTGGTGGCTGTAACAAACACATTACATTTTTGTTTAACGGTTATAATTCATCATTTCAATACACAGAATATTTTATTCCTCAACAGGGGATAAATAGGATGTCAACATTGAAGTTACATTTGTTTCCCAAAAGCAGCACTAATAATTCATTCTTGTGTCTCCCCATAAGTAGTAACCAGGCTGAGTCTGTGGGATTGCATTTTTAAGAACAGTCAAAAATTATACTGAGAAAGAACCATGCTGCCTGACTGCTCCCTGCTCATTTGAGCAAGTGTACCACTATGGGGAGATGTCATAGGACACTTTAATTTTTGTCTTCTTGAGATGGAAATTGTGACAGCTTTATCTATATTTGTTGATAGAGGCTTAGAGAACATTTATATATCTAAGTAAATCTTTTTCTCAGCACAACTCCTTTGAAAGTTTTGCTTGTTCATGTCAGCTTTGAAAAAAAAAAATTCCTTCAGAAGACCTTTACAAATACAATAGTACAATCAGAGAGAAAATTATTCTCATATTGCGTGAAATATCTACAATAGAAAATCTCAGTAACAGTATTAAAGATAAATATAGACACACCCATTGTGGCTTTTATGTGCTGGACATGTAAGAAATGTTATCAACATAACCTTTCAAATAAAGTAAATATATGGTAATCATTAATAATCTCATTAAATATTACCCTGAGATAACCTCAGCTGGATTTTAAGATCTCAACAAATTTGGCAAAGCTGTGGCCATTTTTATATAAGTGAGTAATTAAGACCTGCAGATTTCTGAAGAGAATTTCTTCCAGATTGGAAAATAAGAAGTAGATTTAGTATTTCTTCAGATGAAGTTATGTCCTTGATCTTAAAGACAGCAATCTAGGTTTTCTTTAGATATTTGGTGTAAAATAGAATAGACTATTTCAGTTGGAAGGGACCTACAATGATCATCCAATCCAACTACCTGATCAATTCAGGGCTTACTAAAACGTTACGAAATGCTTCTAAGGGCTTCATCCAAATACCTCTTAAACACTGACAAGCTGGGGGCATTGATCAGCTGTCTAGGAAGCCTGTTTCCTAGTGTTTGAATTCCCACTCTTTAAAGAAATGCTTCCTGACATCCAGTCCAAACCTTCCCTGTAGCATATCTACTTCCATGTGTCCTATTGCTGGATCCCAGATGAAGAGACCAGAACCTCCCTCTCCACTTGTCCTCCTCAGGAGCCTGTAGAGAACAATGAAATCACCCTTCTATTTCTCCAAACTAGACAAACACAAAGTCTTCAGCCATTCCTCAAAGGATATGCCTTCTGCACATTTCACCAGCTTTTTTGTCCTCCTCTGGACACATCAAAGGACCTTTACATCCATCTTGAATTACAGGGCCCAGAACTGCACACAAGTGATTGAGATGAGGCCTCACCAATGTTGAACACAGTGGGATAATCTCCTTTGACTGCATGCTGTGCTGTGTTTGAGTCACAGCTGGTTATACTGTGTTTTATGCATCCCAGGATGCCATTTGCCCTTGCCGTGGTTTAACTCCAGTTGGCAGCTAAGTATGACACAGCCTCTCTCTCACCCTCCTCCCTTGTGCCATGGGGAGGGAGAATAAGAAAATAAAGGAGACCATATAGGTTGACATAAGAAAGATAAGAGAAATTTAATACTTTAAATAACTTAAAATAACAATAACAATAATAATAATAATAATAATAATAATAATAATAATAATAATAATAATGGGAACACACACACTTTCCCCCCCAAAAAAAATGTAAAAGGAGAATGACACTAGATGCCCAATATGATTTCTCACCACCTACTGATCCATGCACATCCCATCTCCAAGCACCATTTGGCCCTTCCCATCCAACTCTCTACAGTTAATACACTGAGAATGAAATTCTGTAGTACGAAATATTGCTTTGGCCAGGTCAGGTCAGCTATCCTGGCCACGCTCCTTCATAGCTTCTTCTGCACCTGCTTACTGGAAGAGCATGGGAAACTGAAAAGTCCTTGACTTAGTATAAGAATTGCTCAGCAACAGCTAAAACATCACCGTGTTATCAACATTATTCTCATGTTGAATCCAAACCACAGTACTGTCTTAGCTACTAGGAAGAAAACTAACTCTATCCCAGCCAAAACCAGGACAGTACTCATGACTGCCAGAGCACCTTGGTGACTTCTGTTGAGTTTATCATCATCCAGCATCCCTTTCTGCAGGGTTTCTCTCCAGCCACCCTCTCCCAGCTTGTAATTGTGCCAGCATTACTCCACCCCAGGTGCAGAACCCAGCACTTTTGCTGGGTAAATTTCATGGAGTACTGGTTACAGAGATGGGGGGCAGAATACTAGATAAACACAATGACATCTCCTTTTGTTCTTCATCCCCCTGATCCTTACCCAGCATTTTGCAAACACATCAACCCTAACTGTAAGGGCTGTGCAGTCAAATATCTCCCCTACATACAGTTCAACCCTTCCAATTCACCTGTCCTGCCAATTATGCAACATTAACCAACTGTCTAAAAGTGTTCTACTTCATAAAAAATGAAAAAAAAAAAGTTTTTTTTCTATCTTCACATTGGAATTATTTTTTTTCTACAATTATTATTTCTCCACAGGCGGCAAACATTGTTCTATTAGTAAAGAAAACGAGGTTTTTTTAAAGGATTAAGATTTCTAGTCTATTTCTCCCCCACCCTTATACTGGGCCCTTATAATTTTTGCTCTTTGTTCCCACAAAGCAAGCAAAAGAACCTTATTAGATGCTTAGCTGATGTTTAGTAAACTTATTTATAAATGTTTATAAAAAGAATATCTAAAATAATTTAATTCTGAAAATAAATATGAGATTAACTGCATGAACAAGCACAACATGATTCACTCTTACAGTAAATCTTTTTAGAGCTTCCAGTACTGTATCAAAACTCTCATAACTGCATGATACAGAATGATGATCTGATATAAATGCACTCTGTTAGTTGAAATCCTTCCGGAAATACTTGGTGGGTTATCATCTCCCTGTCAGGCTTTATGTAAAATTTTAAATATTGTTTATTCATTATTTTTTAACTTTATGCTAAATCTGGTATAGGCTGTCCTCTTACAGTTGACATAAAAATAACAAAAGGTTTTGTCAACTGTATAAGCTCTGGCCATTTCAACAGAAGTGCAGACCAAATGCGTTTACGCGATGGATGCTGTTTGCTGGAGTGTTTCAAGAGTCATAGGATTAACAGTCATGGAAGAAATTTGAGACAACCTCTGCTCCGTGAAATCAGTAAATTTATGTCCAATCTATTGCGTTATATTAACATAGGTTTCTGCAGAATTAAAGTTTAATATGCTGCAATCAGTGTGAAAGGCAATATAATTTTACAGAGCAACCAATCTGGTGCAATGGCATCATATAAAACTGCAAAATTTATGTCTTGGTTTAAGACAAGTATGAGGGGTGGACAGTTCAAAACGTGTTACCTCTCCTTTCAGTTTTAACCACTCTGGGGTCACCAATAAGATGGAGATATATGGGAAGATATAAGAGAAGAAAAAACAGTTTACTAAAAAATTCACAGAATTCATAGAATCACAGAATCCCTAGGTTGGAAGAGACCTTCAAGATCATAAAGCCCAAGCCATGCCGTAACACCTCAACTAAACCATGGCGCGGAGTGCCACATCATCTTTTTTAAACACATCCAGGGATGGTGACTCCCCCACCTCTCTGGTGAAGAATGAATGAAATTAAACAGCAACAGGAAAAATAACAGTAAGAATCACTACAAACAAAGCTGCTCAATCCTGCAGGCTCCCCAGGAAAAAAAAAACAAAATGGTGGAGAAAGCCCTCCTGTCAAGATGGCGCCCTCTGCAGAGAGCCCCATGGTCTGAGAGACAAAGCAAAATGGCTGACAGGCCCTCGTCTCCTGACCACATGTGGAGAGTGAGAGAACAAAGAGCGAAAAACAGCACAGCAATCAAACCTCCTTGGTTACTAATGCTCCCCCTAAAAAACAACCAACAGAGACAAAACAAAAAGAAAACCTGGAGTCCAAAAAGTCCAATGTTTCTCAAGCTCCTTGCTTCAGGCCATTGCATAGGACCTCTCTCTCCTGGTGGCAGCAGCTCTGTCAACAATAGCAGCTGGGAAAAAAACTCGGGAACTGGGACAGCAGCAACTGTGTGGTGTCAATTTCTCTGCCTCTTCCTCAGCTGGCTGGTCCCACTTGGCGCTGGGGCTGCACTCTGAGTTGCTGGTGCTGCAGGGAATGTGTGTGGGGGGAAGAAACGGAACTGCTGAACACCAAAAACCAGCAGCTCCCACCTCCACAGGTTCCACTGCAGACAGGCATTTGTGTAATTCGCCCTCAAGTAGCCTGGGATTGCCAAGAAACTGCAATTTCGTGGGGATCTAAGCCAGGCAAGGAGCTCGGAGAGAAACTGAAGGTTTCTGCCTTGTGCTGTCTCAGTCTCCTGGTGGAAATGAAAGAGAAAGGGTGAAGGACTTTTACCTGAGCACCCCCAACTGTTAAAAAAGACCCCAGGATCTCCCAAACCCAGGACCAGACAACCCTGGCCCCAGGACTTTACAGGAGCAATTACAGTTTTGGATCGTGTGATGTAGCACAAGTACGGACTACAATACACAGTTTTGGGTTATCCATGACAATATATCAAACAAGAAAATGTGTAACAGTTTCATGTGTTTATCTTCATTCATGTTTATGTCTTCATTCGTGTTTATTGGGGAACAATAAAAAAATCTATTTCATTGAAAGATGAGAAAAGGTCTTTAAGATTAAAAAGCAACCATTTTGTGTTAATAGTGCCTGTCACTCCAGCTACCGCAGACAGACTTCCCAAAGAGACTATCCCAGCCTTTAGAACTGTGTGGCTCACTTTAAAAATTAGAAATGTTAGGTTTATGATTAAAAAATAAGAAACCATTTGATTAAATTGTAATGAAACTGAATGATGGAGAAAAATTATCATTTTATAGCATAAAAATGACCGATTTGTCAGGGACTTTAACAGTCAGAAAGTCCACTGATTTTATGCTTATGAAATAGGCTAAGGAATTTAATACTCAATCTGAAATTCTGTTTTGTTATGATGGAAATATTATAAAAATTAATAGCATGTATTGCAATCTAGAGTGAATTAATATAAATCACTTCCTACATGGGCAAAACTAGAGAGCACTGACACACTCCTAGCTCTAAATGTGAGCCAAGATTCTGAATGCTTAGTTAAAAAGCATTGCAGAATTCCAAATTCAAAAAAGGGTACTGGGGAGGGGGCAATGAATTATTGCAGTATAAATGTGTAAAGCTAAATAGACACTGTTTTTCCAGTTAGCAGAACTAGTTGACAGATACAAAAGAAAGCTATCAGTATTCAAAATTTCCCCCTAACAGCTGTGTATTTTTAAAAAAATTAAAGGTAATATTAGAAATATTTTTAAAACATATTTCAGTTAATCAGAAGTATCATTTGCCATGTCTTTGTGGAAAATAGTGTAGAAATTTATGATTTATATGAATGAACTTCTGGGAACAGAGAAATATATTCTCATGCCATATATATGGCACGATCCCTTAGGATAGCAAAATTGAAATTTTATACAGCAGTTCTTGTGATGCTTCTTTTGCAGGAGTAGAAGTGGGATTTGACTTTGGGAAATAAAAATGTTTTTCTGTATACTTGTCTAGGTGTCTAAATTCTCTGAGCTCCGTAATTCACAAGGGCTACAAATAGATTTTTCTCTCTGATGGCTCCACAGAATTATGTAGGGAGGTAGCTCCAGTAAGCAAGGTCTTGTCTGCACCCGTAGTGAAGCTCCTCTGGGCATCACAATGCATAAAGCAAAATAAAAATGAGGAAATAGGAAAGGGACAAGAGTTTTTAGGGCTAAGTGCTTCTTACAGTTTTCCATGGTAAAAATTAATTTTCATGTCTCTGGAAATGCAGAGAACATATTATATTTTTAAGTTACCAATGCAGCAAGATGTCATTGCATTGTATTTGGTTAAGAGAAGACATGCACATGCAGAGGTCATCTGTAACTTTTATTCTTTTTACATAGGCAATAATATACTATATTTATTCCTCAGGCATGAAGAAAGTCCTTCCATAACATATATAGGTCAATCCACATGAATGGCAAGATTTTTACATCATAACTATACCATGGTTCACTTTTGCATGGGACTGCTGCCAATTAGCCATCTATGTGCAGTTTAACCTTTCAAAATACTTAAGGGCTATTTTATGTATGCACAGTCTGGAAATTTAGTTATAAAAAGCACAAGTAGAGAATATTCAGAGAAGATATAAAAAGATCCAAGTATAAACAAATTCTACTTTTTTTATTTTTAGTAAAGAAAATCTGACATCTCAGAAATTCTTGAAAATTTAAGTACTTTTCTATAATCATGTATTTTAGATTTGAAAGGTCACAAGATTGTATGCCTTAAAAGCATACCAAATTTCTAAATACAGAAAAATTGTTTGTCACAGAACTATACATGAATGACCTGAGGCATCATAGGGTTAGGTTTAGGGTAAATAGTGTTATTGAGATGGGAAGGAGAAGTGTCTAGCAAAGTCACAAAAACAGCAAAATCTACTTGGAGCCCTTTTGGGTCCTAAATGAACTCATGAAAAATAAGTATAAATATAATAAATGCTTATGTAGCTCTGTTAATCTTGTGCATAAAATGCAAATTCTGTTTACAGAGGTTGTTGAATATCTGTACATGCTAGTGAAGTCATTTGGAGGAAGTCTTTCTCCACCACCTTCTTATTCTCCTGCAATTTCCCAGCCTGTGTGGAAAAGGGACTTGTATCTTCACTAGCCTGCTTTTTCTGCTCAGTGCCAATGAAGAAAGATCTGTTGATCCTGTTGACCCAAAACATGCAGCTAGCTGGAAAATGGTTGTTATAAGTAGCCAATAGGCCAGATACCTGGTACAGGCAAATTTGGTGACCCTTCTTCATTTCTTCTATATTTGGTTGATGTTTACAGAACTTTGCTTTTCTTTGCTTGAAATACACAGCCTGTGGCCCCACTTCTTTGTAGACTTCACTGGTAGCAGTTTTAAAAATAATGGATATTTGTGCTGTGATAGCCAGAGTGGTGTTCATGCTGTCACTCTTATCTGAGAAACCCTAGGTGAAGTTGTTTTTCAGGCTTAGTAGATTAAATGTCAGTCTTGAATCCTATGCTAACTTGGATAAGAGAATTGGGAATTACTTCCTCTTTTTGTAACTGTGCCGCTGTACACACACAGACACATGTAATCTACATAAAAAACATGATTAACGGGTATAAAGTATATACATGAAAATACATTCTTCATGAATAAGTTGATTTGAGTTCTATCCAATATTTAATATCATATTTCTATTTAATAACTCTACCACAAAGATATATTGTGGTGATAAGGAGCTTCCTTTGAATAATTCTGATGACAGAAATACAAAGTGATGAAATATTGTTTGGGGAACCTAAGGAGCTTTAATAAACAAGTGTAGAGAAATAAACTACTTCATAGTTTGAAAAGATGAAGATTCTTCAGGGAGATGAATTCTGAAAAATAAAATGTAGATTCTTCTGGATTGTTTCTTCCTTGCTTCAGACAATAGTGATAATATAATTATCTATTTTTCTACTAATGCAAAAAATTTTTTTCTTCATATCTGGGTTGCATCCAATTTAAATAAGAACATGTCCAAGTGGATTCAGGGACAAATTTATTCTAGATGGGCTTCTTCACAATGGATATGTGCTTATGATTAGTGTTCTCATAGAACACTGTCTCTTTCAGTGACAAAACATTAATTAGGGGCTTTGTGTAAGAGCTATGCCAACACAGAAGTACAGAATGATGGGGATATGAATGCAATTTCTACAAGAAATACTAGCTAAATTTAACAGTTAAACTTAAATAGATAGATAATTATCTTTCTAGAGGCTCTTTCCAGCTTATCTGTTCTCTTTCAGCGTGTGCAATATAAGGACTTCTATTTGAGAGTGAGAAACACATACACGTTCATGGGTGAACATGATATTTTTTATGCCTGATATATGTATTCTTTGATCTGAAGGAGGATAAGAACACTTAGGGAGAAAATATCTTCGATTTCTTGATACCCTTTATCTAAATTCCAAACAAGAACAAAGATGGAGAATAATCAAAGTATTTATTTCATTTTTTTCTATTTCAGCAATAATAAGGAAATTTAGTATTCTTTCTTATAATATAATACATATACTTGGCCCCTGTTATGCCAAACTCATGAAAAAACTTCAGACGTTATGCAAATAACTTTGAAATAGCTTCTGTAAAATACAAGCAGAGAAAGCGCAAATCAGAATTACAACAAAAATACACTAAAAAAATATTTTTGAGAAAACGTACCCCTTGTTTAAATGTTACACATTGCATACTGATAAAGAGTTAGAACAATGCTTGCTTAATTTCAAAACCTCGTGGAGGGAATATTTTTGCAGGATAATTTATTATGTATTAGTTTATGTTCATACACATTATATTTGTGTAACATCCATTCCTTTTTAGATGAGAAAGCTTAAATACCTCAGGCAGAGTAGTTTCTTCAATACTTTCTTGGAGTAGATAAATATATTAAGACAAGACTGCAGTTGCAGGATAACCAAATTTCTTGCTGACAGAAACCTAAACCTGTCTAGCATTCCCAAATGTCCTGCTTATGTAATAAAAGACTAGCTCATTTGCATTTCTCATTAAAGTCAATATCCTAATTAGTATTAGCAATCTGTAAATGGGAAAATATAAATGAGAGCATTTAGGAGAAACATAAGAAAATAAAAATATACAAGAAAATATACTTTCCCTCTCCTCCACATCTGAACATGGAAGGAATTCTAGTTAGTTGTGTGTAAGCCATTAATAATTTAACATTTCTTTCTTTAAGAGCTAGATAAATCCAAATACCTCTTGGGGATTTTATCCCAGAATTTTGCTGGAGGGGTTTTAATCTCCCTGAATTAACAAAATCAAAGCTCATTTTAAAGACTTGACAAGCTAAACTAGATTTGACTCATAAATAAAGAAGCCCTATAATAAACTGTTTTTCAGTTGATATTTGTGAGACCTATAAATTATGTATCACTGCTTTGAAAGTCTGTATAAAATTAAAGTGAGAGATCATTTCTTTTTGGACAGGAGATAGCTTTAAGCTATTTTGAAATGGGATAAAGGGAGAAAAAGGATAGAGAAGGAAAGACCTGAAGGGACTTTAGTTTTATTTCACATAAAATTTGATGTGGTAAGCATTCACAAGCTTTCTTCTTTTGTTAGGTATGAGAAATCCTTACTTTCCATAAATCTGATATTTTGTCTGTTTTGCTTCTTCATCAAATTTAAGATCTGGAAGTAAACCAATCCAAAGCAGTTTTCAAGATGTTGGAAGTCCAATATAAAAGTCAAAATGAAGTGGTCTGTCTGCTGTCTGTCAGGTATGAGGGTGTCAATTCTCTATTCCCTTCTTCATCTTTTGTGAAAACCAGTAATGTTAAGTGGCAAAAATCTACCACTTTGGGTGCATCAGTGAGGGAGTAAAATCCTTAATTTTCCATTCCCTTGGGGTTGTTTTCTTAGAATGAATATATTTTCTTTGACAATGAAAAAGAGGATCCCTAGAAGCGCATATCAGGATGTAAATGTTAGTTAAAATAAATTTGTGGAGCAGAAACAGAACTGAAGAACTTATTAGTTGTCTAAACTATAAGTACATATTGGAAAAAAATATCCAAATTGAGGAGTACTAGAGCAAAGCATCCAGGGAATCTGCATGAAAGAATTTATATCTGCAAGCAATTTTACCATTTCAGATTTCAAATTAAGGATCATAGATTTGTAATGTAGGATTTCCATGCCTTAAAAATTCAATAAACCTTGGCAAATACCAAGTATTAAACGATAAGTCCAATGTTTATTGCAAATTTTTCTTTTCATAAATACAGATACAATTAAGCTCTGCTCATTGACAGATGAGCATTCTCTATATATCTGTTTAAATATTGGATCTATGTATTCCTAACTATGTTAAAATTAGTTCCTAATCCAAGAACTAAATATATTCCTCTTCATCTATGTCATGGTAGATGAAGAGCATACTAATTATTTTCTCAAAAATACTTAATATGACTTGGTAAAGTCTTTCCTCTTATGAATCAAAAGCAGCACCACATTCGTGGTTGTGTTCAGGCAAAGTCTTCATTTTTGAGGCTTTTTTTACTGCTTGTTTTCTATTCCTTTCATATTTCTGGAATCACTAATTGCAAAGTTTGGTTTAAAAGTTACTAATAATATTTCAGAAAAATATAAAATCCTTTGAATGAACTTATATTTATTCTCAAAATCCATACTTGTGTTTACAACCAAAGTCACAATACAATGGAAGTAGAGACTCTTCCCAGGTAAAAACTGACAATCCTGCAATTACAGTTTTTTTTAAGAGACTGTCTGATTAGAAGTCAGCAGAGGAACTAGTGTCATTGCAGTATTCAAAGCTACTCCTGAATAGCCAAGAACAGTAGGTTTGCTTACAGAGTCTTAGGTTATTGCCATTTATTTCCTATTTATGTGGAAATATTGTCATATCTGGACATGAGGAGTCAAGATGCTATGAAAGGAGGATGTTTTGAAAGCATCCTCCATCTGTTTTAGATGGACATGATTCTCTTTGGCATGCATTTCCACTATACTTTTCAAAATATAAAGCTGTAGCACTCAACACATTGTGTTCAGGCTTTGATAGCACATGTAAACTACCATATAGCATATCTGCTTTCCTTTCTGGAGAAAAGTCCTGGAGAGGCTTTCTACAAACCCTTAGTCATTCATTACAAATCTCTTCCTGAATATTTAATCATTTTTATAGTATTGACTTTGCACCTGTTCACAACATTATTTCTCTGTCACGTTGTTGGTACTACATTTTATTGATTTTACTACATACTTTATTGATTTGATGAAGCATGTACCTATTTGATTCAATATTCTTGTGAGAAGGTTATCCTAATTTTACTGTAGTTTAGTTAAGAAAAGACACTTTATTCTTCAGATGGTAAATATAGGTAACATGACTATTCTGTGATATTTTAACACTCATTTTTTCTGTTTGTGATTCAATATTTATGCTCTAAATTTTCACAAGAAATTACAAAAATTTCAAAGATTTTATCTCCCTCTCCAGATGTCATTAAGAAACTTAAGGAAAGCTGTCAAGGAAAATTCTTCTTCCCTGTTTAACAGGTTAGCTGAAGCCACCAAGAAAAAATGTACAGGCATAAAGCTAATCGTAATTGTTTCTTGTAGTCTAAATGGCGCAGTAACACCAGCATGTCCATTTAGGAGATCTTCAGTGGAGTTGTTGGAGGCTGTGTCCATCACTGTCTTCTGTTGTAAATTGTCTTGCACCAGTCTAGCAAGAAGATAAAAGTATCTATTGTCAGTCCACAAAACTTCAACCTCCAGGAGAAATTTTGCAGTTCTTAATAGATTTCACGACCTTTATCCCTCAGTCTTGTTCAGCTACTTGTGATGTGCAGCCTTGGTACCACTAGCACAGTCCACATGCTGAGTGTTTATGGCCAGTTTTTTGGACTCGTTTTCAGGAAGCTAGCTGTACATTACAGCCATAATTATCATGCTGTAAAATATAAATTTCAGTTCTTGAAACCCAGATAAAGTAGAACTTACTTTTGCTGCAGCATTATATAGTATTTCAGCCTACTGGCAAATGTGACTGCATAGTGGTTATATAAGGAGAATGTTACAAACAGGTCACGGTGATATGCTGACCAACTGAAATGTATCATGTGCGTGGGAGTTTCTATTTTTCCCCAAATTATAAGGCTGAAAGCAGAGTGTACTGTTCCATTTCTACTAGTTTTATCCTGCATAGTGCTTCTTCAGACACAGTCACTTAAAGAAAATGTTTTTCAAGGATGGCTTACAATGACAACTTCAATTTTAGTAGCGATATCTTCCACAGACTTTGTATTTTTCAAACCTTTAAGAGATAATGAACTAGTTGGTAAAGACAGTGCTGAAATGCTTCACACTGTGACTTGTTCCATTTACTACTAACTTCCTTCCTGCTACCCCTAGGCTATTCAGGAATATAAATCCTATAGGATCATTACAAACAAATTTAAAGTGTTCACAGCTTTCACCTTCTTCTGGGAATGGTTTCAGTGAGACATACTGACAGTCTACCTAGGCAGCAATTCTTTCACTGCCAGCACAAATTGGTGATGTTGAGGTAGTGTATAGGAGGAAGAGCTGATGCACAGTGATAAGTCCATCAATATACTCTCCTAGCACCTCAAAATCTAATTTGCATGTATTTTATGAGGAGAAGCAGCATATTTATGCTTATTAAGCAGTGATAGTTTTCTCTTTTACAAATCTTGCTTTTCTGATTGTTCTCCCATAACATGAAAAATTTTGGCATAGTCTCTGTAAACTCCAAGTCTCTTGGTACATAGTTCAAGAAGAGTGGGGCAGGATACTGAGCTAGGGTTCTTGGGATTGGCCAGTGAAAAGCTGATTTTTCAGAGGATGCCTTCCTATGGTGTTAGAAGGCTATTTTGGCGACACTGTCTCCAAATGAGACTAGGTGAGCCCAGTCCTGAGGCAGATGGGGTAGAAAGTCTTTCTTTGTCCAAGTTTTCAAGAAAATTTCCCGCATGGACTAGTGAAGAATTATTCAGCTAATGCTCTGTACGCAGCTAGGCCCTTTAGAATCACCTGATCTCAGGTATCGTAAGTCACCAGGGACATTACACTTCCATAATGTGCCAAAAAATGTGAATGGTACACTGCCAGGTAGAAAACTAGGAGAGAGATCATACTAATTCCCATTGTCCATATTTTCTGTCATCTATATGACAGAAGTAAACAACAGTCTTATCTATATGAAGAGTCTTAACTATATGTCCTTTCTGGTTTACAAATAACATGTAAAAGTACTGCAAATAATAGAGAAATTTTCACATTTAGACCTTAATTTTATGTTGGGAAAATATTTGAAATGTTTTACAGTATTTTCAAAATTTTATAGTCACTGTAATAATGCATTTTATACAGTTGTGTTTATTGTTTTTTCTGTGTAGGTATACCAGCTTCAGCAGTATTAATTTACTTCTTAGTAGGTGTAGAAAAAAATCCAAGATAAAGTGAACTGATGAGAGACCCATAACTACATTTTTTAAGCTAGCTAAATTGAGTAATCTATCTAATGATAGGCCTTCATGCTGAGAGTCTTGTATAAATTATTATTGTGCAGCAGAGAGATTTTGTGTAATGGATTGGGACAATTTTAAAAAAGTTGAAGGACATATATTCATAAGCACAATAACAAGGTTTTTTTATCACTAAAGCTATTAAAATTAAGAAAAACTACACAAAGGAACGTGGGGGTGGGGTCGTTGTCTATTTGTTCTTTTTTTCTTTTTCCTGTGTTGTTCTGATCTACACTGATTTTCACACCTTAAAAAAATCAATAATATTACTTCATATTCATACTTTTCTTTCTGAAGTATCATAATGGTCCAGGTTTCACTTTTAGCACTCAGCAGCCTGAAAATTAAATGCTGAATAAAGAACAAAATATATAGAATATAAAATCTAAGTAGCAAGTGCTTTCCACATATGGAAACTAGTATGTCTTATTCCAACTTCACTTCTATTGCAAGTTCCCTAAAACATAAATGGAAAGAGTTTGAAATGTTTTATCAGGTATGAGTCTTCTAGAATGATTTCAGTACTTCAAGAAAGGCTGAACTTGGATAAAAATCTTCAAACAGGACAAAACCAATTACTAACACGACTGGAGAAGCCTAGATGACTTTAGGAAAAGTCCTTCAGAACTGTACAGTTAAAATGAACAGGGAAATGGGGTTCCTTTAAGATTTAGATAGTTTAGGAAAGTTAAAGATGCACCCAGCTTTCAAGGGAAATCATGCAGCACTCTCCTTCAGACAGTATGTGTTGTTCAGCATCTGGACAGAGTTAGACAAGAGCAAACGGGTGAAATATCACAGGCACTTACTTCTTCCTCCCATGATTTTCTGAACTATTAATTCTGTAGCCAAGTCCAGGAAATGAGATAATTCCTTTTCAGAATTACTTTTTCTGAGGCAAACCCCTGTATGTATGATCAGAAATATCTATATATATATATAGGTCACTTTTGTGTAAGGTATATAAATAACTTAGTGAATCTTTGAATTTATTGAATCTATACGTAAGTTGCTTCACTACTGAACTACTAGGAAAAGTGTGAAATATATTTTTGAAAGTACCAATAGACTATAAAACAGTCTGCAGATATGACTACTTTTTATTGCCAAACCTTATTTTCTGAGAATAATGTTTTATCCCATATAGTTATGACAGACAAAACATACGGTATTGAATAAGATATAAAATTTGCCTAAAACTCAGCTTTGTAAGGAGAAATTTCAGGATCTATTTTCTGTTTGTTGCAGATCTGTAGCCACATATGCCCAAAACCATTAGCATATCAAAATTTATGTATAGTTTCTCATTATTTTATAGCTGAATGGTAAACTGTCTATTGACTTTTCAAGGCAATGATGGAATTCCATTGTGAATATTTGGAAAAATATTAATAAATATGGAAGTGTAGGAAATTCAAATGTTTTGAACTTTGACACTGTGTCCTTGGTTGCTTGTCTTTTCTGCTTTGCTGCAAAGCAGAAGAAGTTAGCAGGGTTAATATGAAATTCAGAAAACATTGCTCTCACAATACCCACAGTAAAATAAAAAAGATTATTTGCTCTTTTGCTAGTGCCCAGATAATTCATCACATTATACAACAGAACAGAAAATCTACAATTCATTAATTGGGCTGTGTAATACAAGTTGTAGACATTTTTTTGTATCTTTCAAAAAGAGACTTGCAATAAGAAAACAATTTTGAGTATTTGGAAAATTGAGATATTGTAACACTAACGTCACACTAATATTTTTGGTTTGATATGCTTCATCTTGGAATAGAGTTTAAGATGCTCAGGGCATTATCAGGTGTTGTCTCTTATGCTAGGTGTCTCTTACTGGCATTGTAAGTTTATCTGAAAGGATGAATAACAGACATTTTCAGCGACTATTATTTTTGTATTTCTTACACTGCACTAAGAGATTGATGTGAACAAAGAATGGTAGCTTTATTACCCAATGAATTCTCTTTAATGAAAAATCATTGGAAGCAATTTTTCATCTAGTAACAGACCAACAATGTAGTTATTATATATGAAAACACATATGACAAAATAGAAGCCATTCAGAGAGAATCCATAGTAGGATCAGAGAAGTGTCTCCTGTACTGGACAGTGGTGGGGCTGCACCTCAAGCAGTTTGTTGATCTTGAGCCCCTCACTTCAAAAAAAGACATTGAGTTGCTGGAGTGAGTCCATGAAGGCAACGGAGCTGGTGAAGAGTCCAGAGAGTAAATCCTGGGAGGAGCAGCTGAGGGAGCTGCAGGCGTTTGGCCAGCAGGAGAGGAGGCTCAGGGCCAACCTCATTCCTGTTCACAACTTCATGAAAGATGTTTTAGTCAAGTGGTGGTTGGCCTCTTCTCCCAGGCAACCAGTGACAGGGTAAGAAGAAGTGATGTGAAACAGCACCAGAGGAGGTTCAGACTGGACATCAAGAGGAATTTCTTCTCAGAAAGGGTTGCCAAGCATTGGGATGGACTGCCCAGGAAGGTGGAGTCAAAATCCCTGGAGATACTCAAGAAACAGCTGGATGTGGCACTTAGTGCCTACTTGACAAGGTGATGATTGGTCAAAGTTTAGACTCAATAACCTTGGAGATCTTTTCCAGTCTAAACAATTCTGTGATTTTATGTTTAAATATCATAGCCAACAAAGTGGTTTTAGCAAGCAAAATTTATCTGAATATGAATTAGCTCCTTTATTTGTAAAGAAGTTCTAACTCTTCAGAAAATTTTATTTAAAAAATAAAACCTAACAAAATACATGACAAAAACTATGAAATAAATAATTTGGTACAAGGTTTCTATGCATGTACCAGGACTTCTCTCAAAGAACATGGCAAAGATTTCTATCTTCAGATCTTGTTTTTTGCTGTTTAATAAAGCTCAGGAAACTAGTAATATCTTAGGTTTAGTAACAGAAATAATATTTTTTTCTATTCTAATGGGAACACCATTTCCATCCTCATCCCCATTCCACATTCACCTGTGTTGAAATACAAAACAGTTGTCAATGGCCAAACAGTAACAGTCACATTGGCAGAATCTTCCTGTTGAGCCCATAGCCATCCCACAAGTGCTTGATACATGCTGTGCCAGGAGGACTTGCTCAGAAGCTTGTCAAACTCCTAAGTTTCCACAAAATATATTATTGGGGTTAAGCAGTATTTGAAAATCTGACATCAACAACTCAGGTTGACATTATCCAGGCTGACATTTTACTTTCAGGTTAACTGATCTTTATAGTCCTATTCTAAAATATGCAGGGATACATCCAAGTTTCTGACTTCCTTCTATATCTTCTTAGGTTTCCTTGGCTTTTTTAAATCTTTTTTGTTTTCCCATTTGGTTGATCTAGCCCTCAAAATGATACAAATGATGCTCAAATGTTGCACACAAGAGGATTTTCTAATTTTTCAATGGCAATTCTACAATGTCATGATATAATTTGATCACAAATGGGCACAGATTAGACATCACCACCACAGGTTTCAGTAAACTATTCTTTTAACTGATGTCTGATTAGCACTTAAATTGTTACACACCATTAGTTACCTAGGATTTTAGGGATCATTAGTGGGTCTGAAATTGAACAAGATAAAAGGAAGTTTTGTTTTCAATTTGGGAGATGGTTTGCTTTTTCCATGCAGGGTCATTTGTCACTAAAGAGGTGTGTGCTGCTGATTAAAGTTTAGTTTTATGCATCATTGTATTCTGTCATGAATAATAATGATATTTTCAAGTTAGGCAGGATATTCTTTCCCCTCTAAATATTGAGCAGTCAATAGTGGTTTTGTGCACCTGCATAAGTTGGATGTAACTTACTTTAGAAATACTATTCTTGTTCATTTCTACCATGAGATGCATTTCAGTGCTCTGGGGATATTTATGTCTATACAAAACATGTGTCATCATATACCTGTATAAAATGGATGGTACAGTTTCCCACTGGCTTATATGGCTGGTACTTCTGCCTCTGAGCTATAGTGTGGGGCACCCTGTATGGAATCAAAAAGGTCTAAGAGGTCTATACTGAGTTGTAGCTAATATGTAGGTCTTCACTGTCAGTATGAAAGCATGGTGATCTTTCAAAATTATATTTAGCATCCATTTTTAAATGAAAAAAAAGTAAGATTCGGTTGTTCAATTACTTAAGTATGTTGTGATAAAATCAGAAAATTGTCTTGACTGTTGTTCTCTGGCAGAGCTCAATGTATTAAAAAAATCTCAAGACTGAGCATTTCCAGAAGTTAACTGCAGATTTTAGTGGAAGGATTGTGATACTGGAATAACAGCATCAAACTGGAGCCAAAGTCGTGATTGAATATAACCACTCCCTTCTTGAAACAGCATAAAAGAATTATCTTCAAACAAATATATGTACTGCACATATATACGAGTTACTTTGTAATGTGAAAAGGAGTTTAATTTTGCCATAATGCATTCAATTTGTCTTGTCTGGGGTGATCACAATGCTGTCTCAGAGCCTTTAAAGTTACTTGTTTGTGGCTGTAATTTCAAAGCTTTTAGAGGAGAATACGTTTGTCAACATACTTGTCTCCACAGGCATATTCTCCATCTGCGATGAAATAAATGCCTGTATATGAGTTAGTCTTAAGATTGTCTTATTATGCATCAAAGCACCAGTTTTACATTTCATATCCATAAAAACATAGTGTTATAATTAATTTTCTAGTCACATAAAGATTTGATTTGATTTAAGAATCTGCAAGTTCTGTGCTGAAGGTTAGGCACCTCTATTTAAAGACAATTTTCACTTTCCACTATTGCTTTGATCAGCATCATTATAAAAAAAAAAGGAGCAAAAATACTATTGTAAAATGCTTGTTTAATTATGACATGTGCCATAGTACCTATTTTGCAATTCCCTTTTAATTGCTGAGCAAGGTGCAATAATTAAGTCTTGAATTTGAAGTGCTTAATTTGGTTGTACTATTTGTTAAGGTGAAAAGGTTATACCACTACAGCGAATATGAGATTTTCTGCAGTCATGAACATTTTTTTGACTTTCATAACAATTTTGAAGAAGCACTAAATCTTTCAACTTTTTCTCATAGGTGAAGACTAAATCTTTCAACTTTTTCTCATAGGTGAAGATCTGAAGAATTACTTTTATTTAACTGTGAATCCATGTCAAAATAACTCTAATTTCTGCTAACTAAACAAATACGGGAGGAAAAAGAGAACAGAAATAATAAAAACCTATTGAAAGTCAAAGTAGAGGGCAAGTCTCAATTTCTTCCATCCAGCCTTAGTCACTAAATTCAGAAGCTCTGTGTGGTAGTCTTGTTTTGTAAGGAAAGAGACATTCAGTGGGGGCTAAGTCTTCCTGAAACTTGAATCATTCTATAGAAACTTGCCTCTCTTTAATTCCCACAGGAAGGATAGTAATTTTCCAATCAGGACTTTCAGCCTATTGTGATTTGCCACAAAGCTGAGCTGCTCCAAAAGCATGTAATTGCTCAATAATTCAATCCTTCGGCCTCTTCTTCTCTGCATTCTTGTATAATGTTTCCTATGTGTTTTCACCTGCTGATGCTGGAAATGGTTTGATTCTGAAGTTATTTAGGACATTAAACATTCAATAAATATTCTGTTCTTTATTATGATATTAGCTTTTGGTTCCTTATGTCATTAAACAGTTTCATTGCAGAGTCAGATGAGCGTCAGGGGTACTTTGTGTCCTATTCACATGATCAACAACCTCAGCTTTTTTATAAAACCTTACTTTAGCTAAAAGGTCAAGAAGATCATACAGAATTGAAATATTGGTTTGTATGAAGGGAATCTGAAGTTTGACACACATTTTCATATAAGCTAATATTGAATATCAAAGAATCACTGAGGTATGGGAAGAGATAGCATTTTAATAACTAGGGATTATTATCTCAGGTTAAAACTGACAGACATCATTCTCTAGTTATTCCTGGTTCATATTTGTTCAGAATGTCTTTTGCAACTCTAAAGATGAGAAAATGGTATCTTACTTTTAGATGAAGATACAACTGCAAACTTTGACTTGTCATTTTCATAAAGAAATGCCAGTGAGTAGACTGACACAGGCAAATTATTGTGCCATGTAATTCAAACATGAGCTTCAGATAGGTCATGTAACTTGCTAAATGTTCTGTCAGTTTACTAAGTGAACTGGTAATCTATATTCAACTTTATTTTTCTTTGACTACCGTGGACTTGAATAGCAAAGTCAGGAGTTATACATTTGAAACAAAGATTACCATGAAGCCTCTAGTCTTGCAATGAATCAAGAATTGTAGAAGCAGAGTATGTATAGAAAACTGTCAATTTGATATGCTCTGTTCATATCTCTGTCTCATATTTCCTCTGTGATTTCATTTTCAAAAACAACTTCCAAACAAATTTGAAATCTAAAGAAAATAATGCGAACATTCAGTTACATTTAAAATTAAAGACATGCTTTGCAATATTCTGGCAAGTTACTATAGCATATTTTAAAACACAGAAACTTCTGTCTGAAGATATCATAGAACCAGAGATGTTTTTCTGAGCTCATGAAAAGCTTGAAAATACTGCCTTGTGTCACAAGGAACTCATTTATTGACAATACTTTTACGTCAGATTTGTGAAGTCATTGTATTTGGGTGGCTCTCTCTGAGAAATTGAAATTGTAGTAGAATTGAATCTCAGCCTTTTATGTCGATACTGGTGTTCTTCTCCACATACTACTCATTAAAATTTTTAAAGATATCTCAGTTGAGCTGTGGTGAATGCAAAATTTTTTAGAGTGAAAAATAAGAGTTCACTGAATGTTATTTTCCTCTGTTATTATTGCTGTTTGTTGTTATTTATTATCAGTTTTTATTATTATGACTTTTAAAAATCATCAGGAAGAATTATTTTACTATTAATGCATCCAAATGAACTAGGTAATACAAATTATTTTTTTTAAATAACTTTTCTACTTTAGAAAAGTTGCTGCTTTTGACATCAGGCCTGAGAATTTTTCAGTGTTAATGAAACATTGATGGCTTTATTATATTACCTCTTCATGAAAAATCACAATGAAATTCACTTGGTGTCTGGTATTCAAAGATTATTTTGTTTTCTCCTGTGTTTGCAATTAAAAGTTTCAGGCTATTTAAGTGTTTTTAATACAGATTTATCAGAATAATTGTGGGGTACTCCCTGCCACAATATATCCAGCAGAGAGATATTTGTGACGATTTAAAGCTGACCAATTTTACTTTTGAATATTGTTAATGAGAAGCATTTTAATGAATGTATAGCCTAAAATACCAAAAATCTCACACTTAGAGGAAATATATTTCTATTTAGACTAACCATTCACAATAAACAATATGTGTGAGGATTCTTATTTTTCCCTACTGCTATTATTATCAAAAGAACACAAGAAAATTGTGAATTTCTTTAAGATCTCAAATATTCTGAGGAAAATTTATCCAAGACAGCTCTTGACTTGAGAAGAGTTGGCCTGGGTCAGACTGGGTGAGAGTGTAATACAATGTCAAGATCTTTACATGTCTCTCACGAACTATGCTTTGCTTTGTTGAACTACATAAAGGGCAATCCTATGGCTTAAACCTTGGGGTGAAGGAGGAACAAACCATTAAGTGTGTCAAACTTTTCATTTTCAAATGGGTTCCTGTTTTAAGGACAGCAACCCACTCCAACTGCACAGAGCTTCAAAATCTTCACACAGTAGGCATTCAAATCTGACATTAATATTTGTATATCCTCCTGAAAGATAAACCCTAGTAATCATTGCTCCTCCTCACCAATTGCCTTTCCTTATTTTTCTACTTCTGTCCTCTGAAAGATTCTTCTGTTTTATCTCCCATTCTACATTGCTTATATGAAATGGTGACAGTTGTCTTTACAAAAAACACAGACTGCATTAAATCATAAATGGAGAATAATCTAGGAAATCAAAAGAAATTTGAATTCATCATAAATCAATCTTTGCATCCAAGAACACCAAAATTAGCTTCCACCTACAGGAATAAAACAATTTGTATATATGTTAATTATTTTATTTCTTTAGCCTAGTAGTGAGATGCTGGCTGGGACAAAAAAATTTTGACCATAGCAAGAGACAACAAAATACTCAGATTTCTTCTCCCATGTATATAACAATATAATTATTTTGTGTAAATCTATATATGGTCTAAATTAGGTGCTTTAGGTGAAGTGATTGTAGTAAGAAAAAAAAATTCTTGTCAGAGTAATAGAATTCCGTTTTATTAAGATGGCCCAAGACAAGTGTATATAGCTCACATTTAGGTCAATAGTGTTCACATCTTACTTAATGAAAGGGTGTGAAACAGATGTCACCCATGTCAAAAGGATTGAAAACACTGGAGGCTTTCTTTCAGTCATGCTTGTAGGATGATATCTTTCTAAGATTTTCCTGAGAGACTACAGAGATTGAATTTTCCTGAGAACAAATGTGGGAGAACAATCCAAATAGCCGTGGTGTGCTTACCTTAAATTATCCCTTACCAGATAAACAACATAATTTGAATCACTAGCTTTGTACCTGTTTTTTATAGATTATTACATTAAAAACACATGGGTGAATATCGTTTTACTTTAGAGTGATCTCTTGTTTGTTAACAATGTCTTACCAAGGGTTTATTGTTTTAAGCCCATGATATCTGGTGAACCAAAACTGACATTTTTAGATATGTAACCTTCCTCAACCAACAGAGATGTATGAGATATTGATATATGAGATATAATAGTTTATTGGTGTACATTTACGCAGGAAAGCTACAACTTTCTAACAGAAATCTCCTATTTTGACAGCTGGGTCTAGCTTTAGCAAATTGTGAATTGCCCTCATACACCACAAAGCTTCTACACAGCCCTTTTTAGTGACTTCTCTTCATTTTCTGAGCAGTATTTTCAAAATCTAATTACAGACTAAATTAAATTGTTTTATTATGGTCTCATCCTTCTCCTCTCACTTATCAAAATCACCATGCTTTCCCTGCTGATATCTAAAATGCAGTTCTACTTTGTGGCAGTGGGGCTTGTATTTAGAATTCTCAGGTGTATGTCTTTTCATTTAACTGCACTGGCATACATGCATGAATGTGTCTTGACTAAATGAAATAACTTAACTGTATTAGTTGTCACTCCAGTAATGCCTGTAA
The DNA here is from genome assembly GCA_024734035.1 of Alethe castanea. Classification (NCBI taxonomy): domain Eukaryota; kingdom Metazoa; phylum Chordata; class Aves; order Passeriformes; family Muscicapidae; genus Alethe; species Alethe castanea. The sequence goes on along the minus strand of JANRGV010000051.1, from coordinate 91,700,076 downwards.
ATGTTAGTTACATGTTTTGCCAGTGTTCCTGTTTCCTTTCAACATCTGTTGACAAGGTTTTCAGTAGACACAGTCAAAAGCAGCTCACTGTATGTTACTACTTGTAGGAGATCTGTTTATGGTTATTTCTATAGATCTATATTGTAGCTAAAGTTTAGGATATTGAAAGTCTATTTGTTTTCATGCTGGCAATATTTTTAATAAAAACTCTGGTTTTCCCCTTCCACACCTTGAGTAAGTTTTGTGATATCTGATAGCAAAGCAGATCTGATGAAAATCTCCAAATTCTAATTCTAAGAGGTTGCAAAACAATGTAAATTTCTGCAGAGCTCTGAACAGCCAGTTGTGACAAGAAAAGATACAGACAGTAGCAAAGAAAACTTAATTTGCCCTTCGTGGTGTTCATGCAGTAAGGTAATTTCTTAATTTATTAAGTAACCTCATTTTAAAGTGGTAAAGCCCAAACATTTTTGGTAAAAGTTTCTATTATGAAAAAAAAAAAATTGTTGTCATGGCAACTTAAAATTCTTTAGATCTTACTGCCTGATGTAACTTTCTAAACTTAGTCACTTTCACTAATTAAATATTTCAAGTAATAATTTAGAACAATCACTCCATGTATTTCTGAGGAAAAATCCCTGCACTTTAAGATTAGACTAAAAATCTCTTTTTAAATGATTTATACCTGATACCTGATGTAAATGGACATTTACACAAACATTCATTCAGTTAAGTATCTGTGTACTACTAGTGCAGCTATCACAAGGCTATTTAGAGTTTCATTTTGCAGGGGTTGGTTGGTTGGATTTTTGGTTTTTTTTGGTAGGGCAAGCACAGATCTATATGGAAAGTAGGAGGGAAAAAAAATTTGAAGTTGAACTTCCACCTAGGGACAGTTTCTAACCGAATAATTTTTTAACATTTCCTGTGAGATATTTTTTGAACCCATATTGACAGTCTCTACAGCAAGACACAGTGATTTGTGTTTGAATTTGCAAGCAGAAAGGAATTTATTTTGAAATTTTAAGAAAAAACTATTTCTTAACAAGATTTTTAAGGCAGCCTCCAATTTTATCTGGCAGACTGTAGATGCTGTCATCAGACAAAGGCAGTCTTCATAAAATAAAATATATTTGCTGAACTTTTGTATGTTCTAACGGAAAGACAGAGTGAAACAATAAAAGTGGTCATTTTAATGGAAAATTGTATATGTAAGCCTTTTAGAAAGAAAATAATCTAATATGATTGCAAACTTCCCATAAGGTTCTGATAACTGAATTTGGTTTTGCATGCCTTTTATTGTTGTAATGGTTGTCACTGTTAAGAAACCTGGCTCAATCTAGTAGATAATAGTGTGACTGTACCATAATGCCTTATACATTTTCCAAGCTGCACATTAAGCTAATAATGTCATACTTCATGCTCTCACATAATGCAGAAAGTTACCAAGAATTTATGCAGAGCTCACAGTTATTTAACAGACTAACTGGATTATCCAGGAAGGGGAGTCTTTTGATAGCTGAATTGGTTTGGCCATGTAAGTATTTACAACAGGAGATTCCTGCAGCTGCAGGCACGAGTTTACTGCTGTGTGAGAGAAGGAGGGAGGCTTGTGTAGCCAATTAAGAGATGCAGTGTAGTGATTGCTGCAGGCAGGCAAAATGTCAACATCAATTTCAGGTTCCTCACATTAAACCAATCATCAGTAGACTTTGTTTCAGCTTCTGCTCTCTTGCAGGTTTTTGGTTAAATTAAATTTTATAAACAGGCAAATTGAACTGAGCCCTTCACCATTTTGAAGCAGGTTTTCTGCTTGTGCAAATGAAGGTCAATAGGAAATGCAAATATCATGTGCATACCAATAAATCTTTTAAAATGTTTCACCTTCTGCACTACCCTTCAAGTCAATTTCCTTCCATGTAGAAATACTTCACTTTGAGTTGCCTAGAGTTTAGCCATTTGAAAATACATAGGCATCATGAATACAAATTGTATTAAGTATTCCTGTTTTTTTAAGTGATAGCCAAACAAGATACGTTGCCCAGTTTCATTTAGAAACAGATATGTGATGGTGTATGTAATTTAATCTTATTTCAGAGCAATTTTTCTTCCAACACACAGAAGTTATACTTTCCAGCTCTTCTATTAAATTCATAGTTGTTATAGGGAAACATCTGAGGACGTGTTCTCATATAGCGGTACAGATATTACTTTTCTCCTAACATGTATCTAATGGGCTTCAAGGATAATTTCATTATTTTTTTCACACAAATACTATCTCCCAAGTACACCTGTTTCACATTTCAAGTGTTTTGTGGGTTTTTTTAGCCCTAATGGTGGTTTCCTAAGGACACACATTCAGGCTAGGTGGTTCCCAGCTCAGACCTCCATGGTATCCTGCGAGTGTGAGTCTAACTTTTCAGTGCAAAATAGCTGAAGGGAAGATAGTACATTCTTCCACAATTTAGCCTCAGATAATTTTTTCCTTCTCTATAAAGAGACAAGCCTTTCAGGCTGATCTAAAAAATAAATCATTTGGATGAATCTGATCCAGCCATGCAGCAAGGCCATTCTATCCTTGTGGGGGAAAAAAAAGAACGAAAGAAGACTTATCCATTATATATTATGACAGTTTCAGGTCTTTGGACTATAATCATCACAACTGCTCTGATCAACTCATGGATGGGTGTCCTCAGGAATTTTACTACCAGAATTATGAATGTGATTTATGAGTACTTTTGCATGCTGTGGATGCATCAGGGAAGTTGTTTATATAAACATGGGTAGCATCACCTTTTTCAGACAGTTCCGAAACACTGTCCAAACCTTCTGGTACTGGTTGGAGACACCATAGAAGTGAAGTACTTATGTGAAAAGGCTGGGCACAGGTTACTTACACTTTACACACTTCTTTGTCAGATCCTTTCAGAATCACAATATTTACAGACTTGTTTAGATTTTTCAATGTGGTATGATCAGATTATTTGATCACAAGATCATTTCTAGAAAGAGAACTTGGAGAATAGACACATATGTTTGGTTCTTAGGAGTTGGTCTACATAAGACTATCTGAAATTTATGTCAGCAAAATATTCTCAGATGAATGATCATGCAATTTTTGTACCAATGCAGGTCATTTTCTCAGTTTGCTGCTGCTTCTCATGAAATTTCTGGTGCTATGGCAGTCTGTAGCAGCCTAATGAGAGCTTAATGCTAGCCTTGCCATAGTTAATAATATCATGTTTTATTCTGTATAGTTGCTACCAAAGTAACTAAATCCATCAAGTACATTTGAGTGAAAAAAAATTTTG
>JANRGV010000051.1:91659534-91681078 GCA_024734035.1 Alethe castanea | reverse complement strand
TGGCCTAAATTTTCTAGAACGTCTGCAGCCTTAGTGAGCATTTCTGTTATGGTCATTCCACCCTTAGTAAGATCAAAGGAGAATAATTGAGGCAAAAGCAAGGAAGTGTGTCCCACTTTTCTGTGCCTTTCTGTACCGTGGCAACTCCTGTCTGTCATAACAGCATAAATATGATGTTAGTAAATGAATATGCACATAGCTGCTGTTCAGAAAGCAACAGCTTCATTTTAAGGGACACTATTGTAGCAAATTGTCCAGTTTTTTGGCAAACTAAAGCTTAACAATCAAAATTTCTTTGTTCTTAGCAGGAGCTGAATGTCATAAATGTTTTTGCTATGTAAGCTAACATTCAGTTCATGCAAACTTCAAAGAATTTCATGAAGAAGATTATATTCTGGATAGAACCACAATAGGACAATGATCTTGGAAAAATTTGCATATCAGCCAAGTCAAAGATAAAATAGACAAAGGCTAGAGACCTGTGATATCTTCTGAATAATAGTAAGAAATAGAAGTATACAGATTTTATTTCTTAAAAAAAGTCCTAAACACTTTTTTTAAAAAATTGTTCCATTTTGCTATCAGTAATTTACTGAACAAGCAGTATTTAAGTATAACCAAGAATTTTCATAGCTAGAATTTTCATAGGTTCTTTTAAGGATATAGTTTATGTTTGACAAATTATGTATAAGTATATGTGAGTGTGTGAGGAGAAGGACAAATTAAATATGCTAATATTTCCGCTAGAATTCATCTATTCTTTTTCATCTGCCTCTCTATAATTAAAAGGTTTTTTTCATTTTCAGTTCCACTATGGCACAGATATTTTTAATGATAAATGAATCAATTTATGAAAAACAATGAAAAGAGAGATTTATATTTTATGAAATATTGTTGCTGTTTCAGTCATCTCTTTTTTTTCCCTGAAATATTGTAAAAACTCATGGATGCTGAGCGCTGTAAGTGAAACTGTTGTTTTCCGACATATTTCATATGAGTCATTTAAACTATAGCATTAAATATTTACATTAGTTTACTTTATTTTCTATGTGTGGTGTGATTTAAAAATCCCCAAGAGTGAAATGTCTTTGGGTGGTGTTTACTTTGTCCATATGGAGAAGTTCCTTTTCCATTGGGCATCTTTTCCTGATAAAATAATATCCAGTTCAATGAATGCTTTCTCTTTCAACTGAAAAATCTGCATTTTTGGACTTGATCCAGAAAGAAGTACAATCAATGAAAATCTTTTCATTTGTTTCAGAGGGCTTTGAGTCAAGCTTTTAGCTAAGCATCTGTTTGGTACTTCTAATCAGCGTAGAACACTCTTTTGAATGATATGCGCTTTCCTGTACCACACAGCTACTATATATAAATTTTGAATTTGATAGCAACATGTATCCTTACAGGTGACATCCTGTTTCAGTATATGTGCCTGATCTGAATATAATAGGGATAATAATAGCTTATAATAGGGATAACTGTTAAATTTCATTACTAATTTGACTACAGTAAAAAACAAGGTCATCAAACCAAGATGCTAAATAATACAATTTCCAGGAAGCAACTAACACTGCTGACATTGCCATCTATTCCTGTAAAAAGCCATGATGAAAATGAAGTACCTCAAATACAAACTCAGATGATTTATGTCGTATGTAGCCTTTAAGATACTGTCAGGAGAAATTAAAAATTTACTGCCAACTGTGCATAGTTCTACCATTAGAAACACAGTTGAGGTTATACGTCGGTGTTTTCACACAGAACAAATACTATATGTAAGTTTTCTGCCATCAAAAATGGTCCTTATATACAGTACATCGGGCAGAAATTTTAAAATGGGAGAGTAATACACTTGAAGGGGTAACAATATCTGCATTCTTAACAATATATCCTAGCAGAAGAACACTCTGTTATCATGTTGCTAATTGCGCTGTTGATCTCAACGAGGTGTGCTGTCCTGAATGATCCTAAATCTGGCTGGCTCTTGGTGTAATGCTCCATTGGGTAAGAGTACCTCACGGTACTTTGGTTAGCACAAAATTTTTTCCAGATTAGCATAGTGCTAATCTCCAGAAATAGGAGAATGGTTGAGTCTCAGATTATACATATGGCCTCATTCTGACGCAGTTCTTTTGAGATACTGTATTTCTTCCCTTCTGCTCCTGCATATGGGTTGCTTTTCTCTTTCCATGTCGCATTTCTTTAATATCCTCTCCAAATTTTTGGCATGAAATTGCATAAATCTTAGAAAATGCACTGCTTATTTTGAAAGTTTCAGACTTTTTTTTCAATAAAAATTCTTCATATACTATATACTATGATATTAATCTATTGTACTCACTGAAATTTATATTACATTAGTCTCAAACAATGCTTGCAATTAAGAAGGTATGCAGCATTTTATGGCCTGGGAAACAAACTTGCCTTTAATTGCGTAATAGAGTTAAATAGTGATTTTCTTTTAAAAATCGATGACAAATGTACTTTTAACATATTAGGGTACTTCTGAAATTATGAAAGACCTTGCAGAAAATCCATACTTATTTTTTAAACCTACTTAGTGGTAAATATGATCATGTAATTCAGCTTTTTTAAGAGTGACATTTGACAAAGGTAACAAATGCTAGTAAAAGGACTGACAAAGGCCATCCTACAGAAGAGGGCTAGAATGTCTGTTTGGCTTACAGCTATGATCAGTTTCCCTTCTGTCTGTTATGTTGGATCACACACAGGGTCACAGGATGGCTGAGGCTGGAGGCATCTTGAGAGATATTCTCATCGAAGTCTATGCCCAGAGCAGGGTGGGATAGGGCAGGTTGCTCAGGGCTGTGTCCAGTCCAGTTTTGACTATCAGCACGGATGGAGGCTCCAGTACATCTCTAGGCAGCCTGTCCAGTGGTGGCTCATATTACAAAAATGTCCTGTCCAGGTCACACAGAATTTCCTCTGTTTCGGTTTGTGCCCATTGCCTCTTGTCCTGAGCACTGATGAGAAGAGCCTGTCTTTCTTACTCCCACAATACTGCATTAATACACATGAAAAATGTCCTCCTGAGTCTTCCCAGCTCTCTCAGCCTCTCCTTACATCCCAGATGGTTCAGCCCGTTAGTCACCAGCAGGCTACAGGAAGGGCTGTTTCTTATGAGATTTCTACATAGGATCACCACATATGCTGGCATGCAAATGAGAAACAGTCAGTCAATTGAACAATATTTCAACAATGTCAGAACCAGTCTTGACAAGACAAAAGCATCACTTTATGTCTATTGTTCAAAAATAGCATATTTCCAGACTAATATTTATTCCTGTATGACCTACTTTCAAGCAGCTCTTATTTCAGTAACAAAAGATTGGGATATGTGAGTAGCTCATACTGAAACTTAGTCAAGTGCCAGCTTCTCATCATCACACAGAACACAAGGAGCAAAATCAAATGTGCTTGTTGTGAAATTCTAGTGTATCCTGCACAATTTTTTCTGCTTTATTGCTAAGTCTTAGGCCTTTCTGAGTCACTAGGAAAACTGAACCTGGTAGGCATAATTATTGAAATATCTCTTAGCAAAAAAAAAAAAAAAAGGAAACTGTGGAATGCAAATCTGTGGCCATGAAAGTGTTGAAAATAACTGAATTTTCAAGAACTGCAGCCTGTGTAGCATAGATTGGAAAGCACTTGCAATAGCAAATTTGGTTTTGGTTAGTTGGATAAGAATGACTGACTTGTTTGATGGCAGATTTCAAACCCAGCTTCGTGAAGTCTTTTTAGTTTTGATTTTCTTGTCTGTTCCCTTTTTGTTATAGCAAGGTAAAAGAACTTAGGGCAGATGGAAACCCACTAGAAAGTGATTAAATGGTTTCTGAGAGTATTCTTCCATCTGTTTCTATTTTCTTATGCACATTGACTTAGTTCACTCTCTTAAAAGGGTAGCCAAATAAGAAGGTACAGTTTTTTAGATCTGTTCTTAGAAGGAGATATTTTTTTCCCCTTTGGTCCAAATCCAAAATCTGCAGATACTTTCCTCAACAGCTGCAATAAGTGCCATAACTTGAGCATGGTTATTTTTAATTTAAAAATAAAAAAGAAATATTTTGATTCTTTCATGCATTGATAAAAATATATATTAAGAAAAATATTAATCATGCTGCTGGAACCTATGTCACTTATAGATGATATATGCGAGATGTGCTGTCTTATAAACTTTTTCCTCGAACTTTTATTTTTCATGCCATGTACGTGCATATGGACACTAATATACTTCTAATATTAATTTAAACTTGTTAAAAACTCTAAAGAACTTACCATGCCACTTTGGTATGGGTTGTAGGAAAATGCAACAGTACATTCTATCTTGCATATACAGAGACTAATTACTCAACATTTTTCTAATATTATTAAAGACAGTAGCTGTTTAAATGGCTTAAAATTTCATTATTGCATTTAATGAAATTTCCAAAATGAAAGTGAAAAAGAATTCATTAAAACAATAAGAAAAAATAGGTGGTTTTCCAATTTCCTACTGCCATGACTTCATGGTACATATAGATAGATATGGATATAGATATAGATATAGATATAGATATAAATAGATATAGATGATATAGATATATACATAAATTATATAGATACAGGTATAGATATGCATGTATATTCATATATATATATACACATTTACATATATACATATATATTTATACTTATGTGGTATCATGTCTCTGGCATGAACAGCTGCCATTCTTTTCTCATTATTTTATCACTACATAGGGGAAAAACCAGATTTATAAGAAAAATCAAACACTGAAAATGCAAAAGCTTGTTTTTTTTAATAAAACTAATGCATTTGATGCTATTTATAAGGCTGAGTGCACAGGATAGTCTAAAAAGTTAGAATCAATTATATTTAATGAAGCATGTGAATTTATAGGTTTTCTGTAAAGTCAGTAAGGGGAAATGAAAGTAACACAGTATATTAGCTCAAAAAATATTCTAGATTGACCTCTTCTTGTGACTTAATGTGATATTTAGCAGACAGTCTAAGATTAAGAATATGAAGTCCACTCAAAATCTTTTAAATAAAAGGCAGAAAAAGTCCCTGAAAATTCAGCATATTCTGTAAACTATTAGAAATGCAAAATACAATATCTTTTTCTGTAAAAATATGTCATCTGGCAGTTATGTTGGAAATTTTACTCTTTCATTATTCAATTATTTAAATGTACATTTTTTTTAATATAGAAAAATCAACACCTGTATTTTGCGAGGGGACTGTTATTGAACACTAGAGTTATAATGGTATAAAACCTACCCGTAGAGCAGAGGGATGTTTAGCTACACATAGACTAGACTTATTGCATCATTCTTTGTTTAGCTACTGTTATGATAGGCTGCAAAAACCATAACTGTGGCTATTAATAGATTTTTATATTTTAATGCACAAATTATTAGAAACTGGTGCATTGGGTTTAAGCAGCATAGTTTTGGAAGCAGTGGTTGTTATAGCAGTGGTTGTTATAGCAGTGGCTGTTATAGCAGTGGGCTACCATGAGAAGCTGCCAGAAGTTCCCCTCGTGTCCAACATCTGTCTCCAAATGCGTCACTGGACAAGTCTGAGCCAGTCAGTGATGGTGGTAGCACCTTGGGATAACAGATATGATAATTGGATTAAAAAACTATGGCACAACAGCGTCTGTATAGAGAAGGGAGGATATGTGAGATAAAGAGCCCTCCAGACACCCAGGGCAGTAAGGGAGAAGGGGCCAGAGGAGCTCCAGGCACCAGAACAGAAATTCCTCTCCAATGCATGGTGCAGACACCCATGGTGAGGCAGCTGGGCACCTGCAGCCCATGGAGATGAGGTGGAGCTGAGATCCACCTGAAACCCCTGCAGGACCCCAGGCTGGAGCAAGTGGATGCCTAAAGGAGTCCATGACCCCATGGGAAGCCTCTGCTGGAGTGGGGTGCTATCACAACCCGTGGACTTGTGGGTAGAGGACCTCATGCTGGAGCAGTAACAGATTTTCTGGCAGGACTTGTGACTCCATAGGGGCCCACTGGAACTGGAACAGTCTGTTTCTAGAGGAGACTGCAACCCCGTGGAAGTGACTGATGGTGGAGCAGTTCATGAAGACCCCTAGTTATGGAGGTCTGTCTCCAGTAGGAGAGACCCCATGCTGGAGCAGGAGAAAAGCATGAGGAGTTCTCTCACTGAGAATGGAGTAGCAGAGACAATGTGTGATGAGCTGACCACAGCCCTGCACTCCCTGCCCCCATGTGCCAATTAGAGGTCAGGAGGTAGAGAAAATCGAGAGCAGAGTTAAGCCAGATTGGAAGGGAAGGGTGGTAGAAGGTCATTTAAGATTTGGTTTTATTTCTCATTAGCTACACAGAATACAGTAATTAGTTTTGTGTCTTGATTGTGGAGTTCTGTCATATGAAATCAGTTCATGTGAAGCATGAGGGTTATACGACTTTACATGACAAATAAGACACTAATTATCATAATAGGAGTTGAGTGTGATTTTAGTACATACTGGAATTGGTGCAATTGCTGGTCTGTTTATAAAATTTTATCTTCTGAACTCCATGTCTGTTTAGCTTTTGTCAAAAGATGCCTTTAGTTATGTTACAATCTGGATGTAGTGAAAATGTGGGTGTGATTACAATGCGGAGTTTTACATCAGCAGTGGACACACATACATATAAATATATATGTCCATTGCCCATGCATATATATGTATGTATGTAAATAATGCCACATCTATTCTGAACACCAGTTCACAATTTTGTCACCTGCCTGGTGTACCATTCCAAGTCTCCCTAGCAACACACCAACTCTTTGCAGTAACAATCCATCTGTCTGTTTTACCAATCCAACTGTTCACAAGAAAACCCAAAATCTTTCCAGGATCAATCAATCTCAGTCTTCTGCCAAGCTATTTTCTCCTCCATGTTAAAATGATACAGGTTCTTATGCAATAAACTGCTCTGGATTTTTTAGGGCCACATCTGTTGTGGTCCACTGGTCTTCAGACAGTCATGGAACTCAAATTTTGGTTAAAAAATTAGATGAAAAAAGGAGCAGATGAAAACTAATTAAAGTTCAACACCTGTGCCAGAAAAATGCAGAATATTTTTTAGAAATTTTATGCTCTTCCAACGCCTTCAACACCGGGCACATCTCCATATGGGAGTACAACGCATAACTTTGAACTGAAATTGAAAGGAAGATAATTTTCTGCAATCACAGAGCACATTTTACACTAGAAAATATGCAGTATTTCTTTGTGTGAGTGCTGAGTACTTCATATATATTGCAAAATTCTAAATGTAATTATCTGTATTCATTTCTCTCTCTTTCCCTAATGCTATGAAAATAACAATTTATGCATGTCATTTACCCTATTTCCAGTCTTATTTATTCTGTCTTCATGCTCCAGTGACTCTGTGCTTCCTTGGGTCATTTTTCTTTATTCACAATACAAGATCAAAGCATATTTCCAACACATATCTTTGTTTTCTATGCACCAAAGAATAAGTGAGGCTGTCAGGGAATTCAGGAACCCTCTAGGCCACCCCACAGCCCAAAGCAGGGGGAGACCAGGCTATTCACAGCATCATCCAGCTGGGACTTTAAATCCTCCAAGAACAGAGATAACACAGTTTTCAGAGCAACCTAATACTCGCACAAGATAAAAGTTTCTTCTTCTATCTGGTCTGAAACTCTCTTGTCACAATGTACACCTGTTGTTTCTGGCCCTTCCTCCTGTCTTCAGCCTGTCCCCACCCAAGGATTTTCTTGTGTCAGCTGTGGGGTCTGTTAAGAGCATTGCAGGTTTCCTTCCTCCAGGCTGATCCAGCTCCATTCTCTTCCCAAATGGTCAGAACTCCATCCTCCACCACATCAGTGGACCTTTGCTGAGCTCCCTTCAGTTTGTCCATGTCTTCCCTCTTGAGAAAAATAAGAAAAGCTAGATGGGCTCTCTAGATGTTATCCAAGAAGTGCCACATAGCCACTCCCTTGACCTACAGGGAATGCCATGTTCTGGCATGGTTCATGCAGTACAGGAGGTTGCTGGCTTCCCTTTCTGCCAGTAAACACCATGGACTAATGTCCCTCTTGGTGTCCACCTCCACCCCAGTATATTTCCCACAGAGCTGCTTGGTAGCCTCTCCATCTCCACATAGTATTGCATTGTTGCAGGAGCTGTTTTTCCTTGTAATAGGAAAAGCTTTTTGATGCTTAGAGAGTTTGAGATTTGTCTCTGCTGTTTCATAATGCTCCTGGTGGCCCAGTTCTTCAGCCTCTTTGGGCCCCGTCCTTGAGTTTAATAACTTGTACCCCTAATTTGACAGTCTGCAAAACTGATAACAATGTTCTCTGCCACCTCCAGTTCATCATTGGTAGAGATGTTAAAGAGGACAGGTCCCAGTGCAGATGCCTCTGGTAATCCATCTGTCACAGGCATCCAGGTAAAGTATGACCTGATAATCACCTTCTGAGCCCCATATTTGATCCATTCACTTGTCTAGCCGTGCACACTGTAACACTCTGACTGTAAATATCACAGATGACAGTGCCAAAATCTTGCTTGAATCTACGGAAAAAACATCCACTCATCCTGTATTAAGCATAATTTACACTTGGTAAATGCATGCTGGTGACTTCCAGTCACCTGTTTAACTTCACTTGTCTAGAAACGTTCTCCAACAGGACTCAGTCCATAATTTTTCCAGAAACTGAAACCAAGCTGACCATCCTGTAGCTTCTAGGGTTAATTTTCTGGTCTTTTTTAAAGGTGGCTTGTGACATTTCTCTTTCTCCAGTGAACATTGACCTCCTTTTCTTTCTCAAAGACCATGAAAAGAAACTAAAACCAAATTGCTATTTTTAAAACTTTTCAAACTTGCACATTTGTCATTGAGTATATGTTTTATTTTGCTGAATAACAATAGAAACAATAAAATTACACATCTCCTCTGCAGATGGCTTAACATTTGATTTCATCTGAAGTTGTATTCATTTTCATGGTACATAAATTCTTCTAGGTATGAATTACAGATATAAATTTTCTGTCTAAAGAATATATCTTGGAAGTCTTCAAGAGGATTATTGTGTTGGATTGCTGTCAAGTGTACTGTAGCTTGTAAGATGTCAGAGGAAATTAGAGATGCATGGACATTAAAATATGAACAACCAACTTAGCTGAGGAATTTTTTAATGATTCCAAATTAGCCTACTCTTCACTCAAAGGAAATTCAGGCAGTGCTTCAAGTGAACAGTCTAAAGATTATTCACATGAATTAACAGTGTAAGCCTGAGTACACAAATTTGTTAAGTGTAGTTATGAGACTAGTATTTCAATATGCTTCCTGAGAATTTAGAAACTATTTTAAAATGGTTTCTGTTACTCTAATTACTGCAATTCATCTAAAGTTTAGTCAGTTAATATTCTTTAAGTTACTGGTCTTCTCAAAGAGGCTGACACTGTATTTATCTGAAACAATAAAAGTTATGGAAAGAAAGCCAACATGACATATGCTAATAAGTTACATCCCTTCCTAGCGCCATGTATATAATTTGTCTTTTAGATCAATGCTTAAATTGGTATGTCTGGATGACTTTTAAATCCCATTCACCTGCACAAGAAGATGCCTTTGCACTGCTTTTTGTAAGAAAACTTTATTTATTCTCTCTTCTGATTATGCTGTCAGCATAAAATAATTTCTGTTTTATAGTCTCCTACTCAAAAACCTCAGTATTGGAAAACTGGGTAGGAGGAAGTTCATTTCTTGTGCATGAATTTTTGAGGTGCCTGTGGAGATCACTGGCAACACAAGAAAGCTCTAATACAGTTTCACCCCTGCTGCTGGATAGTGGTATTAAGTGAGGTTTGTGCTTTATTTTGCTTTATTGATGTGTGAAAAACATTTTTATTTATGTTTGTAGCACAAGCACCACATCTTAATGTTTCTACTGGCTTTTAAAAATAGTCATCTCCTTGTAAAATCTGTGAAAATCAGGTCAGCTTTATTTTTGAAGTCCAAATTAGGACTGAGTTGCTGGGGATAATATCCTTCTTGTCCTTTATACAAGTTGCTCCATACATGCATGGGAATACTCCTTTGTATTTCTGTACTTTTTTCTTGTACAGCATGTTCTTAACAGGAACTAGCATGTTAAACAGGTGGATCGTATGTAATTTGTACTGGAATAAAATACAATATGAATGTAAAAAATAGTAATGTTGAAACTGACTAAAATAGTCAAACGATTAATGATATTATAAGTAGGTCCCTAGATATTCTTGGCATTTTATTACATGGAAGAATTTCAGACCAGAGAGATACTCTAATAGTCCTGGTCAGTAAAACCAACAGACGTCCTTATTCAGACGAGTTGCCCTGTGCATCCTGAATAATTAGATTGTATAGGGTGGCTTGAACTTCAGCACTCGGTGCAAAGAGCTGACTATGATCTCTTCAGGTCATGTGAAATTAATTTGGGATCCGTAATGTAATGGAGGTTAGGCTTTGTGGACGATTCACATGCCAGACTGATAACAGGGGATTCACAGGGGTGATAGGGTTGAACGGATGAAAGCACTGCTGTATTACAGACTCAGACTTCTAACCTAATTTGGAGACAGAATTTCACCTTTTCAACTCTTCCCTACATTCAGTCACAAAGCACAATTGCTTAGACTTCATACAAGCCATGACTTTGGCCCTGCAGTCATAAGTAGAGATGTCACAGTTAATTGATCTAAAATGTATATAACACTAGGCACTACTTAGGAAAATGTTTAAAAACAAGCAAAAGTAAGTGCTGAGTATTCAGAAGTTGGATACCGTGTTAAATTGATGAGAAAAAATGTGTTACAGAGCCTCGTGGGAGGCAAATGTATGAAACAGCTGTAGACCTAATATTGCAGACTGTTCCTCTACCTGGAACACTACAGAAAGAATTTTAAAAAGGAATATTTAATTTTTAATTTTTCTTTTTTACAAGTGAAAATATTTATTCACATTTTTAATTTTTCATATTAATAAAAAAAAGAAAGTGATATCATAGTTACATTCTCTTTCTTTCGCTTGCTTGCTTCTACAAAAACAGACCGTGTTTTCACTGTTTCTTATGTCTTTCTCAATTCTTGACAGGTAAAGAATCACATGGTTTTAAAAATTAGAACATGCCAGACAAGAAAAGGTGATAAAAGAAGGAAAATAAAGTTATATTGAGGAAAAAGAAGATAGCCATTGACCCAGAAATATAGCCTGATTTTATACATTAGAGAAAAACCAGGCATAATAGATTTCCTAGCACAGATGATACATTCTGAGAGGGAAAATATCAAAAGAAAATAAAAACTAGGCATTATACTACTGTCATTCCTGTATGTGATCAGTCCATTTTCTATCTTTCTAATTAAATTGCAAATAAATGTTATAATAATAGTGTCTTCTGTTAATGCAAATGTTATTATTTTGTTTTACATTAGAAAAAGCAGGGGGTAAAGAAAAGTTTTGTAGTTGGGTTCCATTTCACATCTCATCTTTATCATCAAACTGACTTTTCTTGTGTTGTTAGATGGAACAAAAATAGATTCCAGAGGACAGGGAAAGAGGAGCAAATTGTGACATAATTTGACAGGAAAGCCTTGTGATATTAAATAAAAGAGTTAGAGTGCTTCATCTGAAAAAAATCCAATGAATCTTGTTTGGAATCTTTGACTTCTTCTTGTCCTAATTAGATATAAGTTCAACAAAGTAAATTTCTGTAGATATTTTTAAAATTATAAAACCATTCCATATTATAATAAAAAGGAAGCATTTTGAGATTGAAAATATGATGCAAATTACTTCACTTAGCCTATAGCAAAACATTCTGCATCAAAGAGCTGTGCTAACTGAAGCAATAGACAATGTTTAAAAAGAAATAATGAATGTAGAAAATAAAGCTTGAATTTTAATTGTCACAGCTTTTGGAAACTTATCTATGGAGTTGCATTCTTGTCTTTAAATCCAGATCAAATTTTAGTCTTTGATAATGACATAGTTCATAAACCTATGTCCACAATTCTGGCAGATCTGGAAAAACAAAACAGAAAAAATCAGAAGTTGTCATTTTAATATGTTCAATGCATGTAGTGGGCTTACATTTGAAATGGCACATTTTCATAAAAATTAGAATATTTCCTAAAATAATCACAAAATCATAGAGCAGCTGAAGTTGGAAGGCACTTCTGGAGATCATCTGGTCTGATCCCAGTGCACAAGCAGGGCCACTGAGAGCTGTTTATCCAGGACTGTGTCCAGATGCCTTTTGCTTTTGAATATCTCCAAGGAGGATGATTTCACAACCTCTCAGTGCAACCTGCATCAGTGTTAGGCCACCATCACAGTAAAAAAGCATTTTTTGATGTTCAGAGGGAACCTCCAGTGTATGCCCATTGCCTCTCACCCTGTCAGTTGGCATCACTGAAAGGAGCCTGGTTCTGTCCTTGCACCCTCCCTTCAGGAGTTTGTATACACTGATGTGATCCTCCCTCAGCCTTCTTTTGTCTGGGCTGAACTGTTCCAACTCTCTCAGGCTTTCCTCATAAGAGAGATACTCCAGTCCCTGAGTTCTATTTGTGGTTTTTTTTTTGGAGTGTCTGCAGCATGTCCGCATCTCTCTTGTGCTGAGGAACCCAGAACTGGACACAGCACTCCAGGTGTGGCCTCACCAGGGCTGGGCAGAGAGGCAGGATCACCACCTTTCATCTGCTGTTGGTACTTTGTCTAATGTAGCCCAGGATCCATTTCCCTTCTTCATAGCAAGCACACATTGCTGGGACATGTTCATCTTGTGTCCACCAGGTCCACCAGGGTCTTTTCTGCCAAACTGCTTCCCAGATGGGTAGCCCACATCACTGGTGCCTGGGTTGTTCCTCCACAGGTGCAGGACTTTGCAATTTCCCTCGTTAACCTTCCTGAGGTTCATATCAGCTCATTTCTCTTCCTGAAGGAGAACCCAAGAGACTTCTGCAAAAATGGTTTCCTAACCCGGCTTCCTCTGTTGCCACTGTTGCCTGTGCTATTACAGAGATACCTCAGAACAGTCTGCTACAGACAGAGGATAGTGGAATTTTTGCAGCACGCTCTGAAGGTTGATGAGTTGTGGTTAGAAATAGGCTCTTACCTTTGCTGCATGTTCTCTTTAATGTGTCCATCCTGCTTTATAGTGCACTGTGTAGATACATACATGATGTCTTGGTGCTGGGTTATATCCCTGCACAGTAATTCTATCACCATGGAATGACAGTATTACTTAAAAGATTACCACTTGTTTCCTATGTTCATTCAGCTCTCAAACAATTGCTAAGAATAATCAAACTGTAGGGAGCAGTTCAATTGTCTCTTTTTATTTTTTTTTTTTTAAGAGAAGGAACAAATAAATATTGTATTTTTCACTTGTTTGTTTTGGGAGTTTTGTTTGTCTGTTTGTTTGGGGTTTTGGTCGTTGTTTTGGGTTTGGGTTTTTTTTTCTTATTTTTGTGTATTAAAAAAGCAGATAACATATGCAAGGTTATGAATACAAGCAGCTATATAGATTTAAGACTTATAAAAATTTTTAGGGGTAAGCCAACTTAAAGGTGTGAGAAAGGCTGTTGAAGATCTGGTTCCTCATTTATATACCTAGTTTTATCTAGTAAACGTAAGCATCTAATTATACAAATAAACATGAGAAAAATTGTAAAGGCCTTTGGTCCTTTCTAAAATGTTTCCTTTTACTATTATTTGCACAGTAACAGGAAAAAATTCTGCTTATATACCATTCAATACCATTAGATTAACCAATATATTTCCTAGCTTTGTTTACATGACGTGGCCACTTGCTCTTGCTCAAACTTCCTGTTTCCTTCTTTCTGTAACTGTTGTCTTTATTCATTTGATTTTATGGTCTTTATTGTCTACTTAGATAATAGCAGTGATTTCAATGGAACTTAAAACTATGGACCAACTGACACTAAACACAAAGTTGTGCAGGACTCTAATGTTGGTCTCTTTTAAAAAGACATTTATTTATTTATTTATTTTAGCAAAAATATTAAATTTTGCCATTTTTTCTCAATTCCACTTATTGCTTTATTTGAAAATAATTTTTTAATTGTGAGGTTTGATAGACACAGTCTTTCATAGAAACTGGCTCCACTAAGAAGAACTCAACAAATGTTCTCCGACACACTGTCAATTGGTTTGAAGGAGTTTTGTTTCAATGCTCCTCCAAAAGCCTGCAAAGACAATCAGGGAAATAATGTCTCTTCTTCAATCCATATGAGGTGTTTAGGGAAGAGCATTCAGGTAAAAGTACATCTTGGTTTTAGAATACTCCTGTCCAAGCCTGAATGGTTTCTACATATTTAAGGTGTGGACTCACTGTGCTTCTCTTACAGCCTTTATCATAAACTGATCTCTTTTTCCATCCACTTGCTGCTCAAGTAAGAAAGAGAAAAATTCTTTAATAAAAAAATACAAAGAAAAAATAAATCTAACAAAATCGCTGAGGCAAATGTTAATGGTGTCCTAATCCCTTTTTCATACAAGAACTGTAATATGCTTCCCCTTACACAATAATCAAATGCTCCCTACAAGTAATTTATTCTGTCCTAAAACCTTAAAAGCTTTTGGATGTGATATGTTTCACCCTTTTTTTCACTTAGAAGAGTTACTGCTCCTAAACAAATAAGTTCTGGCTGTACTCTGATAGACCTGATAATTTTTCTTTGCTCTTCTTTGTATTACTCTATGGTTCTGTGAGCTCATAGATAATTCCACCCTTTAAAAACCTACTCTTCCTTGGAGAAAGGTAATGAGATAAATACTGTCTTCAGATAGTGTCTACAAAAACTGGGGAAATAGTAGCCATTACCTGCGGCTTTTAGTTCTATTATCACACACAGAAATGAATCTTATGACTGCTGAATTTTAGATGCTTTTAAGATAACTTAGAAGTCATAGACATGAAACACACAGTACTAAATTGTTTAATTACACAGCCGAAAAAAAGACTCTCCAGATAAAGTATGCTATTTTTTGCCTTCATGGCAAAGAAAGACCCATATTTTTATTCAGGTACCAGCTTTCAAGCTGAAATTTTGGAATCTTTAAAAATTTTGGACCAAAACATTACATATCCTCCAAGGTATCAGCCTGAATTCAAGATCAGCAAATCAGTAACTTTCTTTTATTTATTTATTTTATTTAATTAACATTCCTTCAGAAAAAAAAATAAAGTAATTTTTAAAGGCAAAGTTAATTTTCTGTTTGACCAAAGTAAATAACTACCTGTGTCTTTATGGAAGTTATAACTATCGTTAATTATATCTATTACAATCTGTAATTATCTTTAGGGAGGCTAAGGATAAGGTTATGAGGAAAGCTGTAACACTGGGTCAAACAGTCTTTGAAGGAAAATTTGATAATACATTCCTGTGATGGCTTATGCCTTCTACATTAACAGCCTTTCTAAAATGTAGTAAGGTTTGCCTGTAATCTCAGGCTGATAAACATTGAGTGCAAAGTAATTACAAACCTGCACAGGAAAAAATAAAAGGAGGTGGTCAGAGTGAACTACATTTTGACACCTTTAGCCAAGGCAAATAGTCACCTACTTCAGGAGTAATTTCACTTAACCCAACAGACTTCATGCCAGTAATACATGCCTATTTTACTGCTGGTGTGTGTCTTGTGCAAAGTGACAGCAGATGCTACCTGCTTTGCAGAGGTGGAAACAACTGCACAAGAGAATCAAGTCCTTCAAAGATGTGCAAATCAAAATGTCCAAAAGCAGTGAGCTGCAACACATGCTAGAGGGATTGCTTTTAGTTCTGGGAATTTTGGCTCATTTTTAACAAAGAATCAGCAAAACCAAATTAAATATATCTAGATATACTTTAAAAATTATTCCCTTAAACATTTTGTGTTGCAAGTTTCAAAAACCAGTCTTGTGCGTATCAGATGACACTTCTGGTTTTACTCAAACATTTCTGTTTGTATTCTCTCTCCATTGTTTTCTAAGTAACATGATGAAGGCTACTGACTGATAAATGTTCCAAAATCTAGGGAAAGAAGATAACTAAAGCTGCCAGAAAACCTTGATTCGGATACAGGGCATCTTGTTAGAAGATTTTTCTCAAACTTCTCCTAGTAGGAAAACTTTTAAAAATTACTTTAGCAGAACTTGGTGATACTTCTGTCTGCTTAATGTGTAAGTTTCATGTGGCATAAATTTTTTAATACATTTTTTCCTCTGTTTCTTACTTTATATAATTTATTAATAATATACTGCAAGTTTTACAAAACTAAATGCATCAAAGAGAAGGAACAGAGGAGTCTGGCACAACATCTCCAGGGAATCTGGAATTAAACTCTGATGGGGCATTTCAAGACTCCCACATTTCCCTCCAGGAAGAAGATTTCGAAAGCAGTAGATTCAAATGCACTATATTTTAAAACATGTAACTACAGCATTCGTTTTTAGAGAATTTCTTTTTTTTCCAACCCTGACAAGCTTATCAAGAGACAACAGTAATTAGCTGCATTTTGCCCACACTCTTAAAAGGAAATCCTGTTTCTTATCCAATATGAACAACTTTATTAACATTACTTCTCTCTTGTTTAGCTTCTGCAATGCAATTCCACAGTGATTTGAGGACAATTGCAAGTCATCATTGACTATTATTCATGATTCCCTCAGAAATGTTTCAAATCATTAACGAACACAAATGAATGATGTCATGGAAAAGACCTATAGTATTTTAATTCTTCATTCCAAAACAATAAAATAACTGTGAAGCCCTGTAAGGAGCATAGACAAGTCTTTCAGCAGTAATGTATAATATATATATATATTTAAGTCAGCGTAGTTTACTAATGTTGACACTTCAAGGTCAAAGTTCTTTTGAGTAGGGACAGATCTTTCAAAACATAAGCTTATGAATAAACTTTAAAAATTTGAATTGAAAACCTAAGAATAAATTTCTAAATCAGGATACAGAAAATGCACATACACTTACAATAGACAGTGAGAAGTTTTGTGTTGATTCCCTGAGTATTTTGGCACCACATCTAACTTTCTTAATTAATGATCCAAAAAAATTTTATTCCTTCTATTTCAAGAATATCTGTCATGTTACCATGTTGAAAGATATTTTTATGGGTTTCATGTAAATTTTTGAAGCCTTAGAAGTTCCCTCAAAATGTCACACAAAGGCTAGGAATGTCTAAGTGGTGTATCTCTTACCAAGGTAGATATTTTATCATCATTGATAAGTACTACCTTTCACATTACATCTTGGCATTTATTTCTCTGACCTTTTCATCAAATATAATATAAAAATATTACTTCTCTGGTCAATGAAGATGAATGATTGAGGTGTAAATCTGAAAGTGACAAAGCCTTAGAGAGGGCCTCTCTCTCTCTCCAGTGCCTATAGAGGGAGCCTGGCTGCCACATTTTTAAAATTCTGTCATTACGTCAGAGGAAGTCTCATCCTTTGTATGACAATATGATATATGAGAAGTGATACATTCCAAACAGTTAAGAAAATAACTTCAAATCTCTGTATCAAAAATAGCATCTGGTATTCAATATAAAACTAAGGACCTTTTCCAAGAAGCACTGCTTGTTATTAGGAAAACAATAATAAAAAGGTGTGTATAAGATTGTCATATGGTATAGTTAAATTATTTATGAGTTGAGTGTGCATTTTAGTGATGCTTAACTTTGCATTTGTCATTAGCTGTTGATTAGTATAGCACAATAAGGCAAGGAGAAATCTATAGAGTAACAAGGTTTGGGGACACCCACCATAGCCCATCACACTAGAAATTTTAGATAAAAAGACATTTATCCAGAAACAGGAAAAATAATTTTAGTATATGGGAATAACAAGGAGGTAATATCAACATGGTTTGTCAAGAGTAAATTATATCCTTTCATAAGAAGGCAACATATTTTTTAAGTAGACAAGACACAGTAGTCACCTATTTTGAATTTTGGACCTATTCTCTGTTAAGCCTAGTAAACGAGTGAAATAGAGAAGAGTTGCTAATTTCTCTCTAGAAAGGATGTATTGACTGATGTTACTCAAGGTTCTGTCTTAGGTCTCATTTTGCTGGCTTTATCTCTGATTTGCTTTCTGTTGTACTAAATTTCTAGATGAAGGCCTATTAGGAAGGACTGTAGCAATGCTGGAGGACAGGATTGCAACCAAGGAAATCTTGACAGATGTAAGAAAAGACTGGAAATAAAGATTAATTGATGATTCAGTCAAAATATATGCAAAACTCCTCCATTTTGTTCACTGTAAATGCAGATGCATGTCAGCTGTAGAATACGTCAACAAATGAGGAACACTTGATGTCACTGGTATTCATTAGCCTAAAGAAGAAAACCTCTAAGTGAAATGAAGCTGGTGAAGAGTCTAGAAAATGTATCCCTTAAGGCATGGCTGATGGAATTGTGGTTGCTTGGTCTGGAGGAGGCACAGAGGGGAGCTCATTGCTCTCTACGACTATCTGAAAGAAGGTTTATTGAGGTGGGGGTTGGTCTCTTCTGCCATATCTCAAGTGAAAGGACAAGAGAAAATGGCCTTAAATTGTGCCAGG
Organism: Alethe castanea; assembly: GCA_024734035.1. Lineage (NCBI taxonomy): Eukaryota > Metazoa > Chordata > Aves > Passeriformes > Muscicapidae > Alethe > Alethe castanea. The sequence continues at coordinate 91,662,433 of JANRGV010000051.1, read as the reverse complement.
AGATGTTCAAATTAGGTATTAGGGAAAAAAAATCTCTGGAAGAGTAGTTAGGCATTGGAATAAGTTGCCCAGGGATGTGATGGAGTCACCTTCTCTCCAGGAGTTCAAGAGGCATCTCAGTGTTCCATTTGGGGATATCGTTTAGAACTGATTCTGGGTTACATTTGGAGTAGATGATCTTGAAGGTCTCTTCCAACCTTGATGGTTCTGTAAGTTTTTGAAACATGATAAAATTTTCTGGATATTCACAAAGTAGGGGCTGGAGACTGCACAGGTCTGCGGTTACCTGCTGCCAGTTATGATTTTCACTGGCTGCCATGCGGGTCAATCTAACACTGCAATGAGGGCCACATCCCTGGAAATTCCAAAGGATTCTTTAGCACAAAGATTCAAGGGAGAAGTCTGCTGATAAAAATTATCCCCTTAGTGATTTAGTGGAAAGTATCCCTGCCCATGGCAAAGGTATTTGAACTAGGTGAACTTTAAGGTCCCTTCCAACCCAAAATATTCTGTGATATTGTGATTCTGTGATTCTGTGATTCTGATTGTTGCGTATATTTACTGATGATATTGCAAAAAGTATAGAACAATTACATATATGTGTATTTCTTAAACAAAATTAAAGAAAAGTATCTGCAATGCTATAGCTGAGCATGAAAACATCTCTCTGTACCAAGGTCAAGTCTCTTTTCTGTTCAGATATTAACATATTCATTCATACTCTCTTGAAATCCCTTGTCCCTCAGGGACTGCAGAATAGGCTTAGTGACCCTTAATTATGATCACGAAGAAAAAAAGTCATTAATGAGATAATGCCCTTTGGGTAGCATAGAGAGCAAGAACAGAAGCAAAACACCCCCAAATCCACAACAAAATGACCAACAAAAAAAACCAAAACCAAAAACAAAAAAAAAACTGAAGCAAAACCCCCCAAAAACAAAAAAATAAACAAAAATGCCTCCAAGTCTCTCCAAATGCAATTAATTTTAACTAAACATTTAAAATATGAGGGAATGTATATATATGAGTTGAATAAAGCAGTTGTCCCTCCAAAGCTCTGTTCTGTTCTGATTTTGGTTTTTTGAAGATCAAGGAATGATATAATTTAAGACAGCAGGGAAAAAAACACATTGTGGTGACCCCAAACAGGTGCTGGAAGTAACACAAGTGTGCTGGGATCATAAATTTCTGCTGCATTCTAGCAGAATTTGAGGGATGATTGGATAGACAATGAACTAACAAGGTATAAAATAATTTATAGCATTAAATATTATCCTCAGTGTAAGAGAAAAGGGGATACAAAACAACACACATGGTAGTGTTGCTATGAAAACTAGTTTTTTGAGTTTCTGGCTTACACATATTTTTCCTGTTTAAAAGTATTCACAAGGTTTGCATTACAACAAAAAATATCATAGTCTGTCTATGCATGGCCATTTGTCATATTTCCAGGGTATTTTGCATTGTCAGTTGATTGTAGAATCATAGAATGGTTCGGTTGGAAAGGACCTTAAAGATCATCTGCTTCCAATACGCTGTCGTGGACAGGGACATCTTTCACCTGCTCAAACCACCATCCAGCCTGGTCTTGAACTCCTGTGAATGAGACATGTATAACTTCTCTGCTCATCCTGTTCCAGTGCCTCACCACCTTCATAGTTAAGAATTTTTTCCTAATGTCTAGTCTAAACCTATCCTCTTTCAGTTTGAAGATATTCTCCCTTGTCCTGTCACTAGATGCTCTTGTAAATAGTCCCTCTCTTTCTTTTTTGTAGGCTCCCTTCAGGTACTGGAAGGCTGCAATTAGATCACCACAAAGCCTTCTCTTTTCCAGACTCAATAAACCCAATCATCTTACATTTCCTTGTGGGATGGATGTTCCATCTCTTTAATAATCTTGGTGGCCCACTCTGGACTTGTTCCAAGTGGTTGATGTCCTTTCTGTGCTGGGGACCCCAGAGCTGGATGCAGCACTCCAGGTGGGGTCTCACAAGAGAAGATCAGAACCTCCCTCATCCTGCTGCCCACGCTGTTTTGGATGCAGCCCAGATGCACCATCCAAGTGCATTTCTGGGCTTCAAGTACGCATTGCTGGGTCATGTCCAGCCTCTCATCCATCAGCACCACCAAGTCCTTCTTGGCAGGGCTGCTCTTGGTCTGTCCATCCCCAGGCTGTGTTGATAACAGCAGTTGTCCTGATTCTGGTGCAGCACCTCGCACTTGGTCTTTGCAAACCTCATGATGTTTCTATGGACCCACTTCTCAAGCTTGTCCAGCTCTCTCTGGATGACATCCCATCCTTCAGTTGTGTCAACCACATGAGCTGGGTTGGTGCTGTCTACAAATTTACTGAAGGTGCGCTTCATCCCTTTGTCTATATCATTAATTAAGATGAAAGGACAGAATTCAGTTTGGGTCAGTACATGTGCATTTATTACTGCCTAATTGCAATAGTAGGAGTGTTTTCAAATCTACTATGCACAAGAGGTAATTAAGATGTTAATAAAGTTGTATTTTACACCTTTTTTATATATTTGTATAAGCATGCATACAAAGTATAATGACATGAGAACACTTGTGCAGAAGGACTCCTTTATTTTAGCAGAGTATTTAAAACTTTAGTCATTTAAAACTTTATCAAATTTGGGGTTGGTAAATTACTACAACTGGTTATAAAATGATATTTGTTGAGTAGAAATTCCATGGATTTTTCCCCATATTTTTTACACTGAATTTCAATGTCCATACAAGCACAATTTGATACATATATTATGCCTGTTATCATCATTTATAGAATTCTAATATAATGAAAACCCGAAGAAAAAGGCAGTTTAAACAACCAGCTGCTGTCAACCAATGGGCACAGTATTGAGAGGATAAGATATTGCAGGCAACAACA
>JANRGV010000051.1:91632539-91654154 GCA_024734035.1 Alethe castanea | reverse complement strand
GAGGAGAGGAGAGGAGAGGAGAGGAGAGGAGAGGAGAGGAGAGGAGAGGAGAGGAGAGGACGCAGGACCAGTACTGACCAGTGGTGTCAGAGTTGCACACAGTTACAGATAGTGCCATGAGGAATTTCTGCATTGCACAACTGGTGAAGGAGGGGTCCTGAAAGGAATTAATGAAATCTGTAACTGAAAGGTATGTGGGTGCTCCTTTTTGGGTTGCAGGGCCTTGCAGAGCCAGCAGGGACTAGTTTAACTCTATCAATAAAACTACATAATGACAAGATTACCTAGGCAATGATGTTAGGCTTAACAACTCTGGGTGCAGCAAATCTAATACCAAAGTGGTAAAAACAATTGTTGGCAGTTTTTTTGGGGGGAGAAAATTTGGGCGGAAAAAGGGAAGTAGAAGAGTGGCAAAATGAAGGGTTGAGAAAAGGGGATAAGTTACCCAAATCAAGCGATAAATAAAATCCTGGGGTACCCACTGGGCAGGCCCTGCTCTTGGTCCATCCTATGGAAATCATGGCCACAAACTCAAGCTGTTGCTGTGACTATAATATATATGTTTCCAGTCAGGAACACATTTTTCCAGTCAGGAGTACAAAAGAGAAAAGAGTTCTTTCTGTAAATAGGAAAGGAGCACCTGGTGTATGTAGGAGAAGAGTTTGTAAGGATAGTGCAGAAGGCAATTTTCCTCAATGAATTACAGCTGTACTGATTGCTGAGAAGTGGGGATAGCCTTGCCTGCCCAATGAGGATGGGTGTTATAAAAGACTGGGTTAACTGGTTAAGAGTAAGGTGAAGCTGGAATCTGCTGGAGTTCAGATGGAGTCTGCTGGCTGTGAGGAGGAAGGGATATGTGGTTGTGCTAGGGATAGAAAAGATAAGAAGATGTTGTGTGAGCGACAGATAGGGTTAGGTGGTGAGGTAAGGGACAGCTTGGTGTTAGCCAGTCATGCAGAAGGAAATTTTCAGAGAGGAGAGAAAGAGTCACTGCTGTCCGGACCTGTCTGTGAGGAAAGGAGTCAGAGTTGCCTGAAAAAAGGAATGAAAAGTTTTTAATAAAGGGCTGGTGACAATGCCAGTTGTGTCTGTACTGCCATAATTCCTAAAGATGCAACCAGCGTTGTTTTTTGTATCCAACCTTGTGGCAGTGTCTTTGCAAGCTCTTTCAAACAACTACTCAGTTGAACTTTCTACAATGCACAAGCCAAAATTTGCTGGTGGGTCTCAGCTTTTTAGCAATGACATTTATGCAAACTGATGAATCTCCAGAAAATAAACAAAAGTGCAGCCAAAGCATCTCAGCAATAATCGATCTTTGCATTATTTAAAGCAGTATTGAGATTCCCTTCAGTGTTTTTGAAGCTCCCACACTTTTGAGATTTTTTTTTTCTGGTTTTTCACATTGCAGAAAAGACATCATTAAATAAGAGGAGTCTTAGCGTCTTGAGTTGGACTCCAATTTTTTGTATCATCATTTACAAATAGTCACTGGACTTGAGTTGCAGCTTTACTAATTTGCATTATTTAAGTACATTACATATTTCAGAAAGGCAATGGCCAATCCATGTAATTAGATATGGAACTGAAGACTAAGTGAACGAATTTTCAGATAAAATGAGACGGGATAGTGAAGAAAGATGGTGAGGAAGAATTTTGATTTAAGTAACAAAATGCAAGTCAGTGAAGTTAGGAAGATGTTTTCTATAGCTTCATGGTAGGTTATCCATATTAACACTGTTTTGGTTTCTTGAGTAGTTTTCATTAATAAAAATCTCATTTGAACTTAATTCTTATCCTGATGTACCATACACCATATCGAGTACTTTTTGTGAAAGATTTTTGGTGGTTTTAGTATTTGTTAAAGATACTGTAACCAATTACAGTGACAAGGTTTCCAGAATGTTTACATATCTTGTCTCAAAAAGTGTGCTGCAGAATACATTTCATCTGTATGTAAAAAGTCATTAGCAAACTATACTGTTTGATGTGGCTTCCTTTTTACATTTTATATTATTTTATTTTATTTGGGACTCTGTTTTTTTTTATTTTTGCCTTTTCTTTGCAATACAGTGTATATTTAAATCATAGTATATGCTAGCTGAGAAGTAATTTAACTGCCAATTAATTTCTTATTTAATATTGTAATGATTCAATGACTATTTTATTTCAGGACTTCGTAAAAAAAAATTTTAAAAAAGTTATTTTGAAAAGGTATTTATAGCTGAGGGAAGACCTGTTTATTCCCAGTATTAAAAAACAAAGTTGACTCTGAGACAAATTAAAAAAACATTGTGAGGTTCCTTACAGGCTTACACTCAACCTGTGATTTCCAATGATTTTACCTTAAAAGCTATTACACATTTTCAAAATAAAGTAAGTGAGAAGTGACAGAGTTGTTACTGCAGGTTCTAAATAAAACTAGATTGGTATTTGCTATATTTAGGTAGGTTACCTAAGACAGTGTTTTTCAAGAATTATACTTAACAACAAAATAGAAATGAGATTGGAATTTCCTGCAGTGTTAATCATAAGAATCACAAAGTGATTCAGCAACAATGACAACAATAATAATGATGATATTGTTGTTGATAATGTTAATGTAATAATAAAGTATTTTTGAAACAAATCTCCAAACCCTATGTACCTCCATTCATCTGGAAATTATCACAGAATTCCATTATTGTTTTTCCTTGCGTCTAGGGAGTACAGAAAAGGTCTGGAACTAAGTATCTTGTCCAATAAGGTACCAAAATGAAGAGATGTGTTACATGAGAACCATCAGTGTGGAACTGGAGGAGGTGGCTGGAAGGAGACCAGGTGAGATGCTCATCAGAACATCTGAAGGAAGTCCTGTTTTAGAACAGTACTCTCCTGAAATACAGTCTTAATTTGTAATTTTCATTTTATACAGTAGCTTTCACTGGAGAGGAAAATCTCAAGTAATATTAAATCACTTGGAGAGTAGGAAATTAAAGAAATCTATGTCTTCCATCCACAATTTTTAAGGCATTGCTCATTTCCTGTTCAAAAGTTTAGTGATAATGCTTACCAAGGTCTGATTTTTTTTTTCCTTCGGACTGTGACAGGTTCACATGTGATTACCCACTGCAGAGCCTGTGTCTCAGAAAGAATGCAGTTGCAACCAAACTTCAGAGATGCTTTGTGATTACAGTTAACTTCCTGCAGGGGAGCATATTTATCACAGAAAGATTTGTACCTCTAACACAGTACATTCAAAACAAAACTCAGACTGAAATCAATCTGTTCACTACAGCAAAATTAGAATGTTACAGAAGGAAGAAATTAATCAGGTAGACACCTCTCCAAGTGATCATGAAATTATGTTTTATAACCAATAGTGGTAATAGATCGAGAAGGAAAATTAATTCCTGGGTCATTTTACCACAACATTTGTAAATAGATACCTGCACTTTTTACAAAAGTGACCAATCTTCAGATCTTTCTGAGTGTTATTTAGCATCAAATAGGCCAAAAAAAAAAAAAAAAAAAAAAAAGGAACAGAAGCTAGATTGTAATTTCTCCTTTCTAAATGTCTTTAAAAAGAAGAAAAAATGTTTTCTTGAATGTTAGTCATCAGATACTCCTTAAAATAGCATTAATTATGAAATCTGAGCAACAGTTTGCAGTCATGGAGATGTCCATCTGAAGCCTATGTAAGTTCAAGTCCAGAGTGATTTTTATGACCCTTAAATTTGAATAAATTCAAAACATGAAAGGAACTGGATGTATTTTGTTGGTCATTTATGTGCTTCCATTCATTAGACATCAGTTTACCTACTGCTTTTGTAGGCAGAAGAATAACTCTATGAAGAAAAGAAGTAGCTTTTACCCAATATATTACTTAATCAACAACTTCTACTTGTAGGGTTTTCTATATTTTCAGCTTAGAATTAATCTTTCTTGTCCTCTCACATAATTCCTTCAGTGCCTTTATTCCGGATTGTCAGGATCCCTTCTGGAAAGACATAACTCCAACTATGAGAAAACAGAGTAATTGTTCCTGCAGGTAATAAGAACCTGATGATGTCAGATTTCAGTCCTTCTACCTACCTCAGTCTTCAGGCTTTCTTCCAGCATTTTTGTGCCCTAACATATGTTACATATTTTGTGCTAGGAACATAGTGTCACAAAGACCTGCAGTCATTAACCAGCTAGAAACTCTTCCAAGTGCTTTGCAGTGTGGGCACAAGTCAATGCCCAGGAAATTTCACAGGCCACAGATTTTCCTAAAAGGAGATTGGACCCTAGCCTCCTGCATTATGAGGAAAGAAACATTAGCCATAAGGATTTTTTATATACTTGTATTTGTTATGCAGAGATAGTATGTGACAATTTAGAAAAAATAATGATAATCAAATTATTATTTCATTATTATCATTATTGACATTCTGCTATGATCTATCAACAAATAAAAAAATGAAAAAGGATACAGTGAAAGGGTGAAACCATTTCAACTGCTGTAGGTAATGCAGGAAATGATGTAGACTTGGAAACAGAGAACTTCTATAGCAAAGAGTAGGATAAATATCCTGCAGAGGTGTCATTCTCCTCTGCTACTCATCTTCACCTACCGCATTTACGAAGATGATATCTAAAGTTTCTCCACAATGGCATTGCTTGATTTGTTAGTCAGAGGAACACATGTGAGGCTGGGAGCAGGTCATGAACTGCTTTCAAGTTATGCTGTTTAATGCAAGATCAGGGGGCTAATTATTTTAATATTATCTTCCATTACTCAGGCATGGCTAAGGCTCTGAACTCAGTATATAGATATTGCTAAGGGATAATACAAGGCAATTATGGCTATAGCTTTCTCTCATAAACACAGCACAAAATCATATTCAAGACTGTATTAATTATACAGAATTAAAGCCCATAATCACAGCAACAAGACTATCAAGAGTATGTGCTTTCAGTCTCAAAGGAACTTGTACAACCTTACATAATTTACAGGCAACTTGGAAGCACTTTAAGACAGGAATCTGCAAGTAATTCACCCTCCATGAAGTCCTACCTAGGTCTTCAAAGTTCATGGGAAGAAAGATGGAGGTGATGCCTGTTTTAACAACACCTATACACAGATATCTTCTCACCCTTGGTCTTAGCAGGCACTGTGACTTTCACCTATATTTAAAGGTATCTTCTCATCCTAGGGAAAAAAAAAAAAGGAAAGAGGAGAAGGAATTATTTTACACTTGAGTGTAAGATGTGGTTTAATACACTTTTTGTACATATCAGATATACTCTGCAGTTTCTCAGCCAGTGTTTTCCTCATGATCTGCTGGTGCCAGTATCTGTACAAGCATTCCTCTGTGCCAGTTCCGGCAACTCTTTACACTCAGCATTGAATCATGGTATTGTTGCTAATACTGTTCTGTGTTTTTAACATATATTATGATAGAACCTGTCTCAGCACAGCCAGTGAACTGCTAGGCAAAATGAGAGCTCGATGGCTTGTCCTTGTTATGCAATCCAAAGCACCTGAAAATCATAGACCTCTAAAGTGCAGATATTCCTGCTAAGTTAGAAGTTCAGTCACACAGTGGGATGCACAGTAGCAGAGAATGTGTATCTTCATTACTATTACCATATGAACACATGGAGATAAGTCTTCATGTTTGCCAAGTGACCTTAAAAGCTTCATGGATGCCACAGGGGTGCTGACAAGCTGAACTTGTCTGTGGAGGCCAGAATTATTTTTGTGCCTGCATTACACTGCCCAATACTTGAGAGTCCTGACAAAAGTCTTTTAGTTACAGCTCTGCCAAAATGTTAATGCATATATTATTTTTGATGCAAGTTACCTACTACAAATGATGGGGTTTAGATTAAAAAAAAACAAATCAAACCTAAGTTAAACTAAACTAAGCTAAACTAAACAACAACAAAACCCAATCAGAAGCTAAACAACCAAAAACCACTAAAAACCCCAGATAAATGCCTTAGATTGCAGTGCAGATGCAACACTGTAACACTGTTGTTTAAATAATGTGTTTTTTCCATTAACCTGGAATGGCTTCACCTTTAACAAAATATATTACTATATGCAGAGGAGGGTTTAATTCTTGATATTTTATGGCTTTGATAGTTTTCCTTAAGTCTAAGTTTCAGAATGTTATTCACTCCATTACATTTGAATGAAAGTAGAATATCTCATGGTTTATTTTTACTTTCTCATATTTCCTTTCCCTCCGGGCCTTTTCATTAGATTCACATATAAGTCAGGAAGTCATAATTTGGTTAATGCAACTCTTACGCTATTTGATGAATAAACTTCAGACTCTAAATTTCATTTATCTGTAGTCATAACATAAGGAACAATAAGGTTCTGATACAGGGGAGTGTGGTATACAGACTCCCAAGATTCACAGAAAATAGATTATTTGCACCTGCATAAAAATTTCAAAATTCTTGCTGTACAGGGCTACATAATATGTACTTTCTACAGCAACATGGTTGGATGTAGTGCTATCCACAAGGGTATTTTTATCCACTCTTAGGAAACTGCATCTGTGAGAATTTTCGATCTTTAAGCTGCAATTATTTTTTCATTCCTATCACCTCAATTTTTTGATGTTATCTATTGAATTTTAGCAGGTCAGTAGCAGACTGACTTCTTTACCTAAATCTTAAATAGCACAACAGAGCAGTGCTACAGGAAATTCTTCATCTGTATGGTGCTGTCTGGCAACTTGGAACTATCCATGAAAGAAAAAAAGTAAGGAAGTCAGCTCCAGGCAGTTCTTGTTTTCCCACACCTTGTTTTCCCACCTAGCACTTTGCTGTGCTATTCTCATTAAAAAAAAAAAAAACAAAACAAAACCAAAAAACAAAAAAAAAACCCAAAAAACAACAAACCAAAAAACAATATAGAAAGAAGAAACAAAAAGTTAACAATATCTGTATCTGATAGGTAGATAAAACCTGGAAGGCTGTAGATAAAAGAAGATGACTAGAGAGATGTTGATTCTCTGGCATTACTATGATAATTAACCTTAAATGGCTTTTATTCTGACTGCCCACCTAACATTTTGGTTTTTAAAATACAAAATTATAATTTCCTTTTCTTTGCTAAATTGTCTAAATTGTGAACAAACTATTTTGCTTATTCTATTTATAAACTGAACCTTTTGACATTTTTGATGATTCAGTTTTTTAATACTAAGTAGAGAATCTAAATAAAGTTCCCTAGGAGAAATGAAACTAGGAAGTTTGTTTTTTGTCATGTTTGGAATATTTACAGGCAGTCATTATTGTATTTAAAAATATCATTTTTACTTGTAATTTTATTTTCAGTATGCAAGGATCAATTAATATGCAAAGTTATTTGTTGTACATAATGGGGGAAAGCTTGTAAAGAATATATATGATTTGTTTTTTTGGACACAAAAAAGACGTGAACAATAAATCCTAAGTCTTTTATTATCATATAATTTAAATGCTTCTGACACAGATGTTTGTATTTATAATTGAAAATTTAATCTAGCTTCAGATTTCCCAAAAGAATGTACACAATATTCAGACACTCGGAAAAAGACAAGTTATGTTTTAAAGTGATTATAAAAGAGAAGCATAAGCAATTAAAATATCTAAAACTTTGTTAAATTGTTTATGATTCTTTTAGCCCTCTAATTGATTGCTAGCTCTCATTTAATGGTGCAACTTACTTATTAAGCAGAGGATTCCTTCTTTCATGTTGAATAAAGATTCTAAAATGATATAGCAAATATAATTTGACTACAATAGATTAAATTGCTCTTATTGTACTTTTACTTAATTTAATTTAGCATCCTAATCCTGTTAGGGAGGTCTAATCAATGCTGTTTCCTTTTGTATGACATAACCTTTTTTTTCATTTTATGTTGAGGCCAGTAAAATCAGCTTTAGGCCTTTCTGAGTTAGAAGTTACCTTTTCTAACTCTCATTGATATTCTTTCCATAAATATTTAGTCTTTTGTTCTTAAATTGGGCCGCAATACAGAAGCAGTGTGGCCAGCAGGTCGAGGAAGGTGATTCTGCTTTCATGAGACCCTGGCTGGAATACTGCATCCAACTTTGGACTCCTTGGCACAGGAAAGATGTGGGACCGACTTCACAAGAGAGCCATGAAAATTATTAGAGAGCTGGAGAACCACTCCTCTGAGAAAAGGCTGAGCTGGGGCTGCTCAGCTGGAGAAGAGAAGGCTCTGTATAGACCATGCTGCAGGCATTCAATGTATGTAGGGGACTTTAAAAAAAATGGAAGAGGATTTTTTTATGCAGGAGCAGAGGTTTTAAATGGAAAGAAAGTGGGGTTTTTGAGGTATAAGGAGAGACTTATTTATGATGAGGATGATGAGACACTGAACTAAGTTACACAGAAAATAGTGCACACCTCATCCCTCAAAGTGTTCAAGGCCATGTTGGATGGGTCTTTGAGCAGCACGGTTTAGTGAAAGATATCTCTGATGTTAAAAGGAGGAGTTGGACTATATGATCTTTGAAGTTCCTTTCCAACCCAAACCATTCTATGAGTCGATGATCCAGTTCATTACTTCCTTGAGATTGTGCATGAAATGGCACAGAAACTTTTTACACCTTCACCTAATTAGTGAATTATAAGCTAATATAAAGATGATGTCATCTTCCGCCTCTGTCTTGGTGACTTGCAGCAATCCTCAAAATGACGTGTGTATTGCAATTCTTACTAAATAACTGTCTTTGTGGCATACTGCATTGTATGCCAATACTGAACAGCTGCAAAATGCCAAAGGACAATTGCATACTTGGAGTATAAAATTCACAAAAGCTGCAAGTTACAAAGGCAAACTCTTGCAGAAAATTCTATCCTAAGTTTTCAGTTAAAGGCAGAGGAAAAGTTTAGTTATGTTCATAATTTTTAATAATTTTCTCCAAGTGCTGGACCAGATATGTTAATATCTTTACCTCTATTTTACCTCCATATAGACCATTAAGATACCTATATAATTCATAGTTCTTTTTCTAATCTTTTAATAGTTGTTATGCCAACATCATAGAGAAGAAAATTAAAAGTGTTCTTTTGTTGATTTGTTGCTCTTGATTTTCATAATTCATAATAATTTACAATATAAGAACTTATGAACGCCAGTTCTTCTTAGGTATTATTCACTCAACTTGCTTCAATTTTTTCTATTTCATGTATTTCTAAAGCAGCTGTTAATAAAACATGGACACAGCCCTCATGAAATGTAATCAGCATTCACCACTTAGGACTGAAGGTCTACTTAACTTACCATACAGAAACCATATTTTCCATTATAGTCTGAAGATGTTCTGTTTCAGTCTTTTCTTTTGAAGGTAGGATTTCATAGCAAGACATTTTGAATATTTTCCTGTACTCAGATTCTCCTTGAATTTTGGTTTGAACCCCATTACCACAGTGTCTCTCGGCAATAAGGCCCATGGGCTGAAGAGCTGAGAAATAGTCTCATGTGTAATTAGTGCTGAAGCTAGTCAAGGATTTTGAGTATTAATACCAAGATCATTAAGTATCACTACAATCAAAACATCAGGAACTGAACAAAGCATTATTTTGAAATGTTTCCATAAGATATTTCTGTTTAATCACAGGTTATTATGTGCAGGAATCCAAATACTTTGCACAGTTTATACAAACGGTAAACTAAAGATATGTATTTCAATACAGATTGGAATAAGTTGTAATCATTTTGTAGGGGACTGGCAAGTGATTAACCAGTGGATCACTTTTAATCAAAACTGGTAAATTGTCTAGGGCAATGTTAGAGTGCAAAGGAAATCTTTGTCATTTTATTACTATTCTGTTCTAAAGAACATCACTATCCAAGGGACTTTAATAAAAGTGACAATCAGAGGAAGTAGATATTTTAAGAAAATGCTCTTTGATTACTGATACTCAGTCAATGTGTAATTATGAAGACTTTAATCTCAGATTCCTTCAATTCTTTCAAAGATACTTTCTTTCAAAGATTTTTCAGCTCAAACTTTGAAAGATAAGTTCATAGATCACACACTGAATTAAATAAATTGCAGAGTAGAGGTTCTATTTCTGTTACTTCCAAAACATTATAATGTACAAAATGAAAAAAAACCCAAACAAACCAACAAATAACTATATATATATATGTATATATATATATACGCACATACATATATAAATTGGGAAGATAGAGGTACTAAGACCTCTGGAGGTTCTTGCAGGTCAAAACATTAGCCTGTTTTTCCAGGTACATCAGGTGGTCTATTAATTGCCACCCCCAAGTTGTGAATTGCTAATTAATTTTTTTTTATTACAGGCAATAAGAGTTAACTGCCTAGATAAACTAATTAAGACTGGATAAATTGAGGTCTTCCTGAGAAAATTCAGTGAAGACATAAGGACATTCAGGAAGGTCCTGAAGAATTGTAAAGAGTTTTAGCAGACAAGAGTTGAGAAAAAATGCAAGTGTGGTGATATTTTTCAGCATATAGAAATAACTGTGTCACACACTTGCTGGAGACAAGCAGGTCTTAGACATTTAAGCCAGAAAATATCTATATGCCCTCCCTTTCTGTGATAAATTAAAGATACTGCATTTTTTCATTCATACTGCTGACAGTCTTCCTCATTTTCCTGTGATCAACCCTTGACTGGATTGATATATCTGTCAGGGCAAGAAATCTTAGGTGACATGAATATTTCAGTAAATTTTATTTAACAGACTTTAGTCTTTTATTGACGGTGCTAATGAGTCAAACAACATTTCTTTTAGTTGCCTGTGATGCATTAAAGGTTTCTGAGAGGAAAAAACTCATCCTTTTGTCTGATATCAATTCTAATAAGGTGGGACCGGAAATGGAGAACAACCCTGACCTTCTGTTTGCCAGGGGCAGAATTTTAGCAATCTAAACAACTGCTAACAGTCATGCAGCTGATTGGGAAAAAAATGACAGTCTAATCATACACTTGACTGCATGCTGAACTTTTTTTCTGACAGAATATTCATCTCTGAACCAGGGACAAGGTGGCAAGTGAACTACTGATACCAGTCTGCTAAATACATTTATATCTAATTTTTACCAAGGATACGTTTCTGATTACGTCTTTAGTCCATCAGTTGCAGTTGTACATTTTGGTGCTTGTGCACCTTAATCAAATTAGGATTCTTTTAAATTTGATAAATCATCCTCCAATCTAATAATATACAGTTCCAACCGGGGAATAGTACTAGATACAGTTCTTGAGTGTGTGGATAGCAATGCATAATAGTGCATTCCCTAAAGTATCTGTGTATGTATACATGGTGTATTGATAATCAGTCTTTTTTAGGGAAGGGAAATCTTTTTATTAGAAAATTTCTCTTTGCTAGAATCCAAAAGCACAATATTAATGGTAATATTGAACATAATAAAAAATTAATGTCAACATCCACAATATTAGATGCTTTTGGAGCCATTAACCTTCTGCTAAAATTCATAACCCTTTTGAGAATTTCTCCCTATTTTGAACCTTCAGAGTGCCCAATAACAACTGTCATGAGTTAGATATGCCCTAAATCAAGCAGTGCCTTTGTTTCTAAAAGAACTTTACCTCATAATTTATTTTTTCTATTTCATATATTTTATAACTAGCAAATGAGAATTTCCTGTACAGTTTTTACACACATTGCTTTAGAAATTTCAACAAGTCCCCATTTCTGACAAGCCAACACCTATTCATGTTTTTTGTCCTGGGACACAGAAATCCTACCCCAAAGTATGCATACAGGGTGGATGCCAACTGGCATGTCTATGTTTTGTTCTTGTTCTCTTTTCCAACATTATAGGATTTTTTTTTCTCCATCCCTCCCTCCCTACCTCCCTACCATTATGCTCCTACCAACCCCCTCCATTACTGAGATGCAGCTGTTGTAGTCAGTGCTCTATATTGGCCTCTGAACTTTTTTCCCAAGCAAACAATGCTGATTTACAGTCTGTCATGGTGCACAAATAGACAGGGGTGTATTATTTTGTACTTAGTTAATACTGAATTTTACCTTATAATCATCTTTAGATATGGCTGTCCTAAACCAGCGTGTGGATTTGTTCTGTTGTTTCATTTGCTCTGTTGCTCCATTTTTATTCTTCTTTTCCATATAAAGTAGGGCTTATTGTGGTTTTTTAACTGTCTAATTTCCAGGTTGTCATTGTTTGACACTGGCCAAACACCAGGCACCCATGAAAGTCGCTCACCCTTCCCTGCCACAGCTGAGCAGAGGAGAGAAAAATGTAATGAAGTTAAGGACTGGGAGAAAACACTCCAAGGGCAAAACAGGCTCGGCTTAGAGGTACAAAGTGAATGTATTACTAACAGAATTCATTACTAACCATACAGGCTGCTCCAGCCTGGAAGTAGGGCACTTTTCTCCACCAGGTCTCCCACTGGATCACAGCCTCCTCCAGGCATCACCCGATCCGGAATGGGCACTCCCCCATGGGCTGTGGGTGGATCTCTGCATCCCCCATGGATTCCCAGGGGCTGTGGGTGGATCTCTGCATCCCCATGGATCCCCATGGGCTTTGGTTGGATCTCTGCATCCCCATGGATCCCCAGGGGCTGTGGGTGGATCTCTGCATCCCCCCTGGATCCCCATGGGCTGTGGGTGGATCTCTGCATCCCTCATGGATCCCCATGGGCTGTGGGTGGATCTCTGCATCCCCCATGGGCTGTGGGTGGATCTCTGCATCCCCATGGGCTGTGGGTGGATCTCTGCATCCCCCTGGATCCCCATGGGCTGCCTCACCATGGGCTGCACCAGGGGCTGCAGGGCAATCCCAGCTCCAGTGCCTGGAGCACCTCCTGCCTCTCCTTCTGCACTGGCCTTGGGGTCTGTTGCTCCTCTCACATGTTCTCACTCTGCTCTTCCCTGGTCACAATCACTTGTGTGCAGTAACTTTTCTTTCTTCCTCTCAAATCTGTTATCACAGAGGGGTTACCACCATCTCCAACTGGCCCAGCCCTGGCCAGTGGCACGTCTGTCTCAGAGCCATCAGGAATTGGCTCTGCTGCACATGGAGGAAGCTTCTGGCAGCTTCTGACAGAAACCACCCCTGTAGCCCCACCACTACCAAATCCTGTCCATGCAAACTCAGTACACTCTAACATTTGAACAGTTCTATAAATGCAGCTGAACACAGTTTTTCATTGTTTTAGCTGTGCAAAGACAACCTTGAAGACAAACAATGTACAGCTCCTGATCCTAACTGCAGATTTGTGAGGTGAGGTATGACTACAAGTCATGCAGACCCCCCAGTGGCTGATGCCAAATGAGGCAGGTGAGACAACTCTATTCTTATGCATGTTTTAATATTCTCTGTTATTTAACAAATAAGTACTCAGAGGTTCTGATTTACAGCACGGTGACATTTGGAATGTACAAGGGCAAGAAATGCAATACAGTCCCCATACTGGAGTTATTTCTACTCTATAATTAATTGACAAATTCTATCACAAGTAATTTGTATTTATGAAATTGCATAATAGACCCAAGTGGTTTTTTCAGATATTAAGCCTATCTAGTGCAATCACACTGCAGTGAATGTATCTATTGTTAGCATTAGCACTGAGAATTTAAAACTGGAATAAATTTTTGTTACCTAGGGAAATTTATATATGCAAATTTAAGGAGCAAAAATCCCCAACCTATCAGTCTTGAAGTTTTCTTGTTTTCTATGGTAAAACTCCCTTAAAATAATTAATCTCTTGTAGGGGCACAGTTTAGCAGATTGCTATTTTGGAAATAGAACTTGAAGGTTTGTAAGCCTGTAAAATTTGCAAATAGATGAGAACAAACCCTTGGTAAATGAGATAAGGTAATAAAGTATGTACTCTTTAACTAATTGTAGATATAATGCCTAAAGATCTTGTGAAATAGCTTCTGTTTTGACAGGTATTAATATAAATTAGCTCAGCTGTGAACATGGTCTTTTCCTAAAAGCTGAATAGATTTGCCCTGACATTGCTTTAAAAACCTTTGGAGATACTCTGTGGATAATGATGAATATTGAATGAATTTGCATTACATTAAACTAGATGGAAACATTTGACTCCTAATTATATTTCCTGTTTTGTCCTCACCAAATTGCATACCTAAGTCATGTATCTTCAGCTGAAATATCAAAGCCCACACCATAACCATCCTTTTCCTAAGCAGTCACTGGTTTATCAGAAGGGAGGACTGGACTCTGCAAGTGGAATTTTCCAAGATTTTAATTTTCCAAAATTTCAAAATTCCCAAAATGTCCAAAAATAAACCCAAGTGAATCTGTGTGAATTTGACACCTGTTCTTTATCCAAGGGTTCATAAAAGACTATTAACTCAAAACAAGAATGTGCTGCTGGGACCAGAAGCAAGGAAGTCTAGAAGTGGTGGATTTCCATATCTCCAGTTCCTATGCACAATGATGACTCTTAGAAAGTCGGCACCTTTCAATACTTTCTCTTCACAGTTTGAGAAAAAACTGGTCTATCTTGTATAGCACTATGTAGAAGCACCTGACACTCTTGACTACAATACATGGAAGAAAAATTCCATTAGTCTCCCAGAGGGTTTTCTGGTCATAGAAATCAACATAATTTGATCTGACAAAACCTCTCTTCAGAACAAAATACTTTACCTGCAGACAGCTGTACCTGAGCCACAGATAGAGGAGCTCACTTATGGTCTTTAGAGAAATGGAGAGTGGCATGCAGAGAACCATGGTAAACATGATAGTGCTGCACAAATATAGGAGGATAAAGGGCAATTCCAACCCTGTGCTTCTGTGGCTCACAATAATCTTACTCCAGTTCCTATCTCCCTTTTCAGAAGAGACCTATGGAGCATCCAGAAACTAAGGATGGTGTGGGAAAGCAGGGCACATACAGAGTGCTAGGCTTTGAATCCCACCTGTCAGAAATCCCACAAAGCAAGATTGGAACTGGAAATAATAAATCTGCTTCTCGAAAAGGGTGCTGGCTGCTGTTGCCTGTAATTCTCCAAGCTGATGGAGAGATTCCTGAGCTCCAATGAGACCCACAACCTGCACAAGCTAACTTATCTCTGGCTGCAATTTAACCCAACTTTAATGGCTTCCAGGCCCTCAATAACAGCATGATCTGAACTGGAGTTTCTCAAGTGCTTTATTCTATCCTGCATTATTTAAGTTTTCTCCTTAAGGATGTTTCCAGCACAAATCCTGCCTTTCTTTATCATGTCTGAACCTGTAGCAGCAGAAATAACAAATATGGATCAGGGAAGCTCTGGAAAAACATCTCTCAAGTTGTTTGGGGTTTGTCATCACCATAATGAAACTGAGACAGGTTACTGGTAACAATTTCAGGAAACTTATTACCTTACCCCATGCTAACAGGAACAGTTAGATTAGCAGGCAGCATTAATCAATTCCCACTAGTACTACAAATGCTGTTCCCTGAAAGGCAAGACATACCTTTTGGATAAGATTTTGCAAACACAGCTGGCATAGAGACAGGTACAAAAAGGTGGAGGCATTTAGTCTGACTGCAAAACGAGCCTCACCTCAGCTACTTTGACTGGATATCAGCTAATGAGAACATCCTTTCCCCTTAAATTTTCACCCAAAGACATGCTTAGTTTTTTGGTTTATATAATGGACTAGAGATAATTGCCTACTTTGTAGTTTTAATGCCTTTTAAATTCTAATTATTTTTTTGCAGCGTCAGGAGCCAAAATACCCAGGGTTCAACACAAATTACCACAGTGAACAATGATTTGGCAAACTTCTCCTCTACCAATCTTCTCAAGATAAGTCATTGGGATTTTAACTGAATGCCTAAGTCTCTCAAAGGCTCTTTAGACCTGTCATTTACCAGAAGGCATCAAAAATAAATTACATAAATTTTCTGCTTGGTGCTAGATCTAACCTGAAAGCAAAATTTTGTTCCAATTTCTTGTTGCTGAAAATAGCTACAATTAAAAGATAAACAATCAGAGGAGTAAGGGTAGGGTTAGTTTTGGTTGATTGGTTTGTGGTTTTTTTGAGCAGGACAAAACTCCTGTTTCTTTAATGTTTGTAGATACAAACCTCTTAAGAATGATTTTTAAACTAATGTATTAACCACATAATCTTTCTGCCTTCTGATATTCAGTTATGCTGTCCACATATTAGGAAGACCTCTTATAGCACAGAGCCTGTTCCAGCCACTACTGGAAACTGTCTTTGACAAAATGAGTTTTCACCATTATTCCTGTCAATGCTAAACAAACAAAACACAATTTGGGGTCAACAGACTGACCTGTAAACCAGAGGATCTTGGCTTGTAGTGTATACACTACTCGCTATCTGCAAAACAGCAGAAAGTAATTAAAAGGAGAAGGGGGAGAGCACTTTAAAAGAAGAGATATTCCTACCCATTTAATGAAGGAAATTATTTAAAAGAAGAAAAAATACAAGTACTGGATGACTATTAAAAATCTAGTCTAATTTTTATCTGACTGAATGTAAGTGTGCCAAGCCATGTACACCACAGTCTACAGAAAGAAAAGGTAATTATTCAATCTTGCAAGAGTGCAAGGGTAATCTTGACCTTCTGAGGTCTTTCTGCAGGACTTATCTATTCAGGCAGCATAATCTTTATTATTGCTGAAGGGTTTAATATTTTCACATTGCTTTGATAACCAGTGGAGCATAAAAACACAGGTATTCCATGAAACTCTTTTCAAAACAGAATAACTCTAAGCTCTCTTGGAAAGATTTGTTTTGTAATTTAAGAGATCACAAAATTCTAAGTATACATTGGCCCACACACACAAGAAAACCCGGCTTGTAGCCTAGTTTGATGAAACAGTTGTGAGTATGTGTGTATTTTTGTCTGCCTCTCTCATCCAACTAAGTAACTCTTAAGCCAATTTCATCAACATTGAAGAGAGAGTAAAGGTCTTTGAAGTAGGTCTCAATATTCTAGATATCAAATTTTCTACAAAATTGCTGGAAACAGGTAGCTAGGTAGAGATGAAAGACCATCCCTTGCCTGAACTGAGTTACACTGTGACCTCAATTCATACTAAGCCTCAGGGTATTTGTAGAGGCTAGAGAATTGCTGAGTGTCCCAACATGAGAAAAGTTTCCATCTGCAGTCATATTTTTATTAACTGTGACACAAGAATGTTACCACAGGACTCCAAACCACTGAGAACCAGACCTCAGTACTGCCACTGCCCAAGAAAACACTTTTCCAGTTCTCTTCAGAAGTGTTAGACACTTGCATGAGTCATAAAGTCTCCCCAGAGACCAGCCCTTTCTCTGCCATAGAAAACCATTGTCTTATCACAGTACAAGCATTGTTTTGTTCCTCAGCACAAAGTTTGAGAACTTATGTAGGATGTCCCATCTCATACAAAGAGGCTGAAAACCATCTAGATACTGGTGCTCATGTTCATGTTCATGCATTGCACTTTCAGCTGCTTGGCTCTTATTATAAGTCTGTGGAAAAGAGCGAAGATGAACTTAACAGCTTTTCATTTTTTTCTTATTTTTCTTTTTTTATCTCTAGGGTTTTTTTTTACTTATAAAGACACCTCAGGAAGTTTTTTAGCCCAGCACAGATTACAGTTTCTCAAACTCATAACCAACTGCCAGCAGGACCAGCTGCAATACAGACATAGAACCCTTCTTCTCCCAGGAATGCCCTTCACACCAAGAAGTAGAGAAAACATGAAGCTGGCTTTTTGACTTTAAGAAAATTGACTTTAAGAAACCTAGGCAATTCAAAGTCTTTAGGCTGTTTCTTATTCTTACAGAAACAGAAGACAAAAGTGCCTTGATTTTTTCACAAGTGCAGGTTTTGAATATTTTTTCTGTACTTCTGAATCTTCCTGGCTAGTTTAGTAAAATACAGCACAAAATAGAGCTTGTAAAAAGACAGCAGACATATGATGTTCTCAGAAAGGGGAGTTGCTGCAGAGGTCCTGCAGAGGATACTGGATGTTTCAAAAGAGCAAAGGATCTTAATAGAGGATTTTATTAATTATTGTTTTTCATTTACCTCTGATTATACTTATATATTTTTTTAGAACTTATTCTGCCTTCACCTACACTACAGCTTAGATGCTGGCATGAGTAGGGAAACTATGAAGAGCTAAATCAGTCATTTGTTGTCTAGAATTCCTTGGGATATAAAGGTCCCCTTCCTTTTGTAAGAGCATAAGAACAACTACTTGAAAGAACTATATCAACATTTCCAATCTTTTTTTTTTTATTTTTATCAGTAATTTTCAAGTCTCCTGGAATGCAGAGTCTCATTTTCAAGGGTCCTGTAATATACTGTTCTGTTTAATACCTTTTCAATGATCTGGATGAGGAGATTGAGTGCACCCTCAGGCATTTTGCAGCCAGCACCAAGTTGGGCAGGATTTTTGATCTGCTTGAGGGTAGGAAGTCTCCCCAAAGGGATTTAGACAGGCTGGACCAACGAGCTGAGCTATGAGGTTCACAAAGTCTAGGTGCTGGGTCCACAGGGTTTAGAACGGATACTGGAGCAAGTCAAGCATTCAAACAGGCTGTCCAGGAAACTGGATGAATCCCCATTCCCAGAGATATTCCAAAGATGGGTAGTCATGGTGCTTTGGGGCAGGTTTAGCAATGAGCTTGGCAGTGCAGGCTTAACAGTTGGACTTTATGGTCTTAAGGATCTTTTCCAACTAAAATGCTTTTATGTGTTCCAGTCAAAGAGCCAGCCCCAAATGACATCTCTATACAGGCCTGTAACATAAGAGCACCTTGAGTTTTTTCTCAAAGTACAAAATTGTAAAATTGATCCTACACCCTACTAAGAACCTTTTGCCTGCACTCCATCCCCAATTTCTCCCTATAGTCTTAGCCTAAGAATCTACAAGGGAACTACAGGTCTGACTCCAGCTGTGCCCTGTGTAACAGAAGTAATAATCCCATCATGAAACTGTAATCACTGGCAGCAGTGAGTGTCATTTGTCACTTTTATGACACTAAAGGAGGCTAAAAATCTGAACAAAGACTATCTCCGTAATATTAAAAAACACATGGTCTGCCCTACTGTCCTCACTTTGCCTTCCTAGCCTGGGGTCATTATGTACAGGCACCCATATATTTTATCTACCACTGAACAAAAGTGTTAGTCTTAGTCTCTGAACATCTTACCTGTGCTGGTTGCTGGCAAACCTTTTGCTGCTTGTACTTTCTCATCACTCTTATGCTGCTAGTGTTTAATAATGTTCAGTGAGACCCAGAGGTACCAGTCAGCACTGAGCATAACAAGAGATTAACTCAGGCCACAGATCTGTTGGTAATGGAAGCTGTGTAAAAACTTAGGTAATTTGTTTATGGAAAGATGTTGACTTGGCAGTATGTGATTGCAGCACTTGCTAGCACTCAACAACACAGAACCTGTGCCCACAAGTGACATCAGAGAAGTAATTAAAAGAAAGAAAACAACTGATTCTATTTGGTCAAAATGGAGCTTTTGGGACATTACTGCAATGAAAATCAGGAAGCCAAACAATCAACAGCTCTAGTGAAATATTTTTGAAAACTTCTGTATTTCTGAGTAAGATAGGTTTAATCCCTTCTCACTGGGCATCACTCTTGGGAAATTTAATTAGCTCTGGACAGCTGGCTAATGTTTGCATGAATTTAAACTGTGCTGATTTCAACCAGAATTTCTATCAGTACTTCTTATTTGCCCTGCTTTTTTTTTTTAAATTTAGACTCTCAACTTACAGACTTCTCCCTATTGCAATTCTTTTTCTTCACTGAAAAATCTTCTTCCAAGGCCAATTCCCTTTGAGTATCTAGTTCTTCCTTCAGCTCTGTAGGAGGAGCAAGGGTAACAAGCATAGACTCTGTTTACTAAAGAAGGAGTAACATATTTTTCCATTCCAACATCAGATTCCTCATGCTTCCCTTGATATATATTGGCCATGTGGACAGGACGAAGAAAAAGTAAGGATGAAGAGCAACATTTGGAAGCAGGCAATTAACTACGAATTTTTCATGCAGTATAAAGTAAGGTGTTGAAAGGCTACCTACCACTTTCGAAAACTTGCCTACAAACTGAAAAAACAATAATAAAAAGTAATAATAAAAAGTGGGATTAGTGCTAAATGCTTATATTCTGCACACTGCAAGAGAAGGATTGCATCACACTAGAACTGAAAAAAAAGCCAGAGAATTCAGCAGTTAGATTCGTTAATTCTGAAAGGTACTATTGCAAAGTGGGGAAGTAAAAATCTAGTTGAGGGTTGACGTTTCACACTCTATTTAACAAGTGGCCAAGATAACTCACATCAGTTTGCAAACCTGTGGAGAAAAGTGAAGGATATACTCCAGTTTCACCATGGAATCCACCATGACTGGGCAGGAGACCAGAAGAAGGTTCTCTGGGAAAGTGTGAGTCTTGAGTACACATCCATCCTAAAACAAGTCAGGTGAACAATAACATTATCATTTTTAAAAAATCTTTGATACACTTCCTAATTAAAAACTCTCTTAGAACCTAAAATGCTAAATTAGAACATTGCAATTCCATTTTCTTAAAAAATGCTTTAATTTAAATAATTACATAGGAAAAACAGGAGTCTTAACTCAAGGATAAAGCTGGCTGGTTCTCCCACATTCTTTGCAAAGTTGTTGAAGTTTTTCCCCCACAGACAGAGGCAGAAAAGCCATCATATCACTCCACATCCCTTGTTGGACATTACTAGAGCAGGTTTAGTCTGGGACAGAAGTGTAGGAACAGCTTACCTTGCTGCAGAGGTACATAGAGAAAGAAGGGATCAACAGAGCTTCTGGCTTTTCAGATAAAAGGACCACAACCAGAGAGGCAAACTTATGAAGGCTAATCTCCATTTCTAATTTGGAACTGATGGCTTTAATTTCGTTGTTGAGATTGGGGAAACTGTGAGTTCAGGACAGAAAATTCTTTACATCTGTGCCCTGCTCTGGTCTGGGAAACTGATTAGTGGGCTTGAAAGACAGCTGAGGCTACCAGAGCTGCAGAATAAAAATAGAGTAAGCTAGTTAGGAGTTTTTATCTTCCAAAAAGGCAGGACAAATAATAGAGCTTCACCACACAACAGAAGGCCTTTCACAGTGAAATATTGTCAGCTCACTTCTGTGGCAGCGTGAACACAAACTGCAGGGTGTGGAACGAGTTGCAGTAAACTGGTGAAAAAGGCAATTAGTGGGAGCAGAAAACTCCAGGTTATTTCCCTTCTTCCCACACATTATTTTAAGAAAGCACCACTGCATGACACATAACTCCCCTTGCTACCTACTTTAATCTATACTCAAGGAACATTAAGCAGGTAAGGCAGGATAATGCTGCTCACCCAGCAGAAACTAAGTAAAGATGAACAGGGAAGATCCATTTGTCCCCTCTTCCAAAAAAGAGCCAGAGGATGTCAAAAAAAACTAGCAGGTGTCGAGTTCAAAACTTGTATTGTTTGTCATGCAATGCCCAGGGAATCTGCCTAGCACAGAATGTTACTGTTAACAAAAAAAACAAAAAGATAAAAAATTACCTGTGTTCAAAAAGTAATTTGGCAAAAAAAAAAAAAAAAAAGGCTGGAAAATAAAAGG
>JANRGV010000051.1:91614915-91631973 GCA_024734035.1 Alethe castanea | reverse complement strand
AATATGTGAACTATAACCTTCAATATATGTATCCTGAAAGACTTATTTTGTGACTATCAATATGCTGCTCTTCCTTTACGATTTCAAAACAGGACAGATTCAGACTTGAAACACAGTGAAGATTTTAAAAAATTAAATCTATTAAAAATTATCTACTAATAATCTATTAAAAAATTAAGCTATTAACCGTGGCAAGTATACATTGTCACTGGTACATTATCAGATTGTGTGCTGGAACCCCTATCAGTGATGTACTTAATATTATTAATATATATTTTTTTCTGACACATTCTCACTGAAGAAAGACTTAAATCAGAAAAGTCTTTTTGCTTCTTATATAGATCAGATAATGACAGTAAACACAGGTAAATAACATATCAGCAGATAAGAAAATTACTGTAGTTATATCAGAACACTGCATATTCCATTGTTAGAGTCAATGAAAGGCTTGTTTCAAAATTTATATAATAAATAGGTACTTAAAAAATGCTTGGCTTGTAATTATCTCACTGATTTGCGTGAGTCAAAAGATATGTGAATAAAAAAGAAAAAATCCCATTATTTTTAAAAATAAATTCCCTATCTCCAAACTATTATAAAAACATCTGTGTGTTATGTATAGTGGAGATGGCTTTAAAGAAAAGAAAAGCAATGATAAAAAACGAGGTCAGTGCACCCCATCAAAGTGGTAATCTTCACATAATGACTACAGCAACACATCATTATAATTTTAGGCATCAAGCATTCAGATTTCCCCATAGTCATTAGAAATTACCGTGTAATTGACTATTCCATATCTTTAGAAAGATATTAGTCTGACTCTTTAATAAAATCTGCATAAATTATACTGCAAGAATATCCTAAGCCACATGTTGTGATTTTAAAAATTTAATCATGATTTATATAATAAAACACATGACCATTAATTATTCTTGTAAGAAATTATCGGTACAGAAAAATGGTGCATTGTTCAAACTAGAAAAGAAGTAATTCTGTCTCTGGAAAGAATTACTCTCTGTGTTATTCAGGTACTTGCTTTTCTGTTTTAAAAATAAGCAATCGATGGGATTTGCCCTTTTTCAGTACCCCTTAAAGAACTCATTTTATAAATGGCATCTGATAGAGGATAACATGAAAACCTATTACTTGCTACAGTTCACTTGAAGATATTCTTCTGCCAAGCCATAATTTAAGAGTACAAAAAGAAATTATATGAAAGGTTTGTGGTAGTAGCCAGCTCCACTTGTGCATTTGAAAAGCTTCTTTCTCTCCATTTTCCACTTAAGTCATTGATGCATTTATATTTTTGCTGTTTCTGATGCTAATAATAGAATTTCATGTGAGATGGACGTGTGCATTAATGTCCCTAATCCCACAGCCTCACCTCAGTGGCTGATATAAGATGTTGCTCTGTGTCTGGGGCTGATTCAGAACAAGAGGGAGGTTTCTGATCTCACTGCAGCTCAGAGCAGTCACAGAGCAGTTGTTTTTCTGAGGTTTTTAACATGATGGGTTCAACAGTTTTATGACTACTGCTTATGAATTTTGGGCCTGTATAATTATCTACAAGATCTGGTTTATGAGATAGTATAACTGAAAGGGAAATGGGACTTCGCAAATTATGAACATATATCATAAAAACCTGGGCTTCTTCCAAAGCCTAATGTAACTGGTGGAAGATTTTCAGTTTATTACAATCAGCTTTGGATGAGGCCTTCTCTTGCATTAATCATTCAACTAAAGAAAGCAGTGGAATTCAGATACTTCAAGAATCTCTTCTAAATTAAAATACTTTTTGGAAATATGGTCTGACATCTGTTGTCACAGACTAATCTTCTTCTTTTCTGTTGCCTGAGATTTGTACCTCCTTTTCATCTAAAAAAAAATATCAGCTTTGTTTTCTAAGAATTTGGTTGTGTTTCCTCCATTTCTGTTTTCTTGCCTTACATGGTAATTTGATGCCTCTCTGTCCACAGTACTAGTTAGGATTCAAAATAAAGGAGTCACCTCTACCTTGGTGAGACCACGTGTGATGGATTGACCCTGGCTGGATGTCGGGTGGTCACCAAAGCCACCATGCCACTCCCCTCCTCAGCTGGACAGGGGAGAGAAAATATAATGAAAAGCTCATGGGTCAAGATAAGGACAGGAAGTCATCACTCACTAGTTACTGTCATAGGCCAAACAGACTCAGCTTCAGAAAATTAGTTTAATTTAGTGTCATTCAAATCAGAGTAGGGGAATGAAAAATAAAGCCGACTCTTAAAAACACCTTCCCGCAGCCCAACCGTTCTTCTTGGGCTTAATTTTACTGATTAATTCTTCCCACCAGCTGTGCAGGGGGGCAGGAAATGGGGATTGCAGTCAGTTCATCAGAAGTTGTCTTTGCTGCTCCCTCATCTCCAGGGGAAGCACCCCTCACACTCTTTCCCTGCTCTGGTGTGGGATCCTTCCCACATGAGGGAGTCCTCCAATAATTTCTCCAATGTCAGTTCTTCCCAGGGGCTGCATTTTTCCACAAACTGCCCCAGCCTGCATCCCTTCCACAGGTTCACAAGTCCTTCCAGCAAACCAGCTCCAGCTTCTCTGCCCATAGGCCCATAAGTCCTGCCAGGAGTCTGTTTCAGGGCAGAGTTGTATATGAAAATAAAATCAAATAACTATATAGTGTGGCATGGCATGGCATGGCATGGCATGGCATGGTGCTAGTTGTACAAATGCTGGCTGGCACCACTATCCTAAACTACTGGGAGGTTTTGATAGCTCAGCTATGCAAACAGTTGCATACAAGTCCAAATACTTGTCCACTGATCTAAAATATTTTCTTCAGATTTTTAAAAGCTATCTGCCTGCTTCTTGGAGAAAGTTTCTAAAATTCTGAGTTAATATTTTGGGAAAACCATTTCCAGATATCATTCTATAAGGAATAAATTTATAGCTTTCCAGACAAAAGGCTTTTAAAGTAACAAGAGCAGCAGAAAACATGCAATATTCAGAAACATAATCCTTGTGATTAGCAGAATAAATCTGTGGCATATCTGGCTTTTCCAAAAGAAACTGTGAAGGTGTCATTTAGAATAACATGTAGAAAATTCTGGTTGCTTGAAAATAAGTTAACAAACTGTCTGGAGTGTCTACTACTAGTGAGTATCCACTGTTTTTGTCCAGGAAAGAAATAACACCAAGTAACTGTTAAGCTGTTTTTCTTCCTTTCCTCTTGTGGTATATGATTCCCAAGGAACATTCTGTTTATGTCAGAGAAAATAAAGAGTACTTGGGACACTGGATAATAACTTCATTTAGATGACCAATGTGTTTCTAAGTAGTGTATGGTAGTCAGGATCATGAAAAATGTGCCTCGTAGAATTGGTAAGGGTAGAGCTTAATTAATGTACTGAATTAGTATTTCATCAGATTACTTCTTTTGCAATGACAGTAGGGATAGGTTGCTTCCTCTTTGAGGTAATTTCTTCTCCTTATAGTGAAGACTCTTCAGCCTCTACTGTAACATTGTCTCTTCACAAGCAGAAAACAGGCACTAGGTGTTCTGTAGCCAGGCCATCACCATCAGCAAGTAATCTTCACTGGAGTCTGAAATCAACAAATAGAAGACAAATAATGAGAACATTTTATTCCAAAGGAGACAGAAGTGACTGATTCTAGTGCTAGGATAAACCTTGAGGACTGTGGTTAATGACTAGACTACAGTACTCTTTGAGGAATAGTGTTAGTCAAAGAGAGCTTGTGAAGTTCTTTGCTATCAAACAGCAAAGGATAAAAAAAGTTCTCCTTCTTTCACTAGTGCTAATTTGCTTTTTACTGTTTGATGCATGTCCACTTAGTAATTTCCATGTGCTGAGCTATTGAAAGTATTTTTACATTATTTATGAATACAAAGTTACTTAAAAGTCTCCACTGACTAGTGATCCTCATTTCCTCACAGACTTGCATTTTACAAAATTGTAAAAATAAACTGTAACTTGTTACTCAAAACAGTGTAAGTCCCAGATGATAGGATCATTAGAACATAATTCAAATTATACTTGCTTATTCTGCAGCAAAAGAAGCTCAAAACACAAATACAGACTGAAATTAAAAAAAGAAAAAGGAAAAATGGATCTCACTAAATTTTTGGAGAGCAGGAATAAATACAGTTCACTTGTTCAGCCATGTCTTAATGTTCCTTTTTATAAGATACTCAAATACAATAGTTATGTTCACTGAAATAGAACTCACGTAGACAGATCTGAACTTTTCTTGAAGGGGAAATGATTGATGATGTCTGCCACTACATGAAGGATGGGTAAGTCACTGTGAATGTTGTTTTATTGACAGTGCTTGAACCTTGACTGATCTCAGAGGAAAAACAATGGATATATAACGTCACTTCATCACAAAAGGAGCTTTCAAGACACTTCATAAATGATTTGTAATAATATTTTATCACATGAATTTTTGATATTGCTTTACTATTATTTATTTCTTGTATTCAGATTCAGATCATTTTAATTAAGCGTTAATTAACCATTCATGTTTATTGCTTAAGAAAACTAAACTCTTTTGAGAACAAACATGATATATTATTTTTCACACTGAAGTTTTGATGTGTGCTTTGCAACAGTGACCACTACCAGGACTCAATTGCTTTTTGCATTAAAGCCCTTTGATAAAATTCTCACAATATGAAAAATGGATTAAAGTGAAAATTACTTCAGTTTCTTTTTAGATGAATATATCACTTCACCAATGGTACAAATGTTTCTGCAATCAAAAAAAAGACTATTGTTTTTTAATGTAACCGTTCTGATTTTTGCGATATTAATTTAGCTTCTAGTCTGGACCAAAAAAAAAACTGACTAGAAAGTTTCTTTTTAGCTAAGATCTTGGCTGTACAAAATTAATTAGCATATCTTGGGACTTCTGACAAAGTCGTACCTTAAGTTTATGCCCTCCACAGACGTTAACTTTAATTTGAATCAAATCCAAAGCTGTTTCAATTTCTCTTATAACCTTTCCAAGGTCTGTTTGATTTTTCTTTGATCCGTGAGAGGACTCTAGCTGCCAGAAGCTTATCTATGACCAAGCCAGCTGACTGTGAACCAGAAGATGCTATAGATGACAGACTGGTAAACAAAGCAACCTACTCAATATTCTTGAGCTATACAATCTCACTCACCACCCAGGCTCTCACCTGCACATACAAACACTGGATGTACAATGCCAGGTAATGCTCCATATGCTAAAACAATATCTTGCACTTCTGAACAAGTAAAATACTATTCTTAACACAGTAACTGCATGTGAAGTTCATCCAAAAAGCAAAAATTTGTTAAAACATATTATTTTTTTAAATTTTAATTTTAAGATTCTTTACTTTACCCAGTCAGATTTAATTTTGAGGAGGAAATGCTTAGTGTTTTGTCCAAAAGTATTTTTTATTGCCTTACTTTTTAATTCTTTGCACCAATGGACATTGATCTCCATTTATTTCAGGTACTTGGTAGATTTTTTATTGAATAAGATTTTTGGTTTCAATTTCAAATGATGTATTCAGGAGATTTTAATCTTTTGATCCACAAAAACATAATTGAAGACAAAGATGCTTCAACTGACTTTAATTTACATTTGTTAAAGCTGTAGATCTAGATCCCCACATCACTCCTCCCCATCTAATCTCTGGCATAGTTTTGGCCCATGGCAATGAGTTCTGCCCCAGAGGGTACCTAGAAGACCAAATATTATTCTTGATAGGTAGCATGGATGACAGGACCATTTTTTTTCTTCATTAGGAAAAATGGTGAGAGGGAGAATGAAGTGTATTTTATGAAAACAGATGACTGGTAATCTAGTAATGTAGATGTAACCTATAGGAGAAATAAGGACATTTAACATTGGTGAATTTAGATAAAATGCCATTAAACTGATTTTGAACATGAAACAAGATAGTGACAGGTTTCACAGTGTGTGAGAATGATTTTGGGTTCTTTGGTTTGTTTTATGCTTGTTTTTTCTCAGTTTTTTCCTCCTTGTCAGACCTGTGAAGTTAAACTGAGGTTAGAAAATAGGTCTATTTTGTCTCCTTTTTCCTGGTCTCTCATCTGTAATAAGGATTTTTGAGCCACAGTCAAATATAATATCAACAAAAATTACACCTACAGGAAATGGAGTGAAATCCAATATCTTCTATAGCTGAATTAGTACTTTAGTGTTAGGTGTTGTAAAAGCCCACTTTAAACATAAAAGTAGTCATGATTTACCCAAAGAATAGCTGATATGTTAAATAACAAACTCCATATTGACAGCCATTTTTGACTATAACACAATTTCAGCAGTCCATTCCAACACTTCTTCTGACATAAAATTCACCTAGCAGATTGAGTTTAATAAGGCAAGAACATTCATTTTATTCTGAAAATGTCACTTGCAGTACCACCTGCATTCATATTAAAGTGGTAACAGAATTCTACCTCTGATATATTTTCAGTGTATTTCATAGTGCATAAAATATCTCAGAAGCAGCAAAGATTCTGTCAGATTCTCAGACATCAGTGTAGGTCACCAAAAAATCAACATATTTATTAATACCCTTATGAAAAAGACAGTTTTTACCTTTGTACTTTCCTATCCAGACAAAGTTCCTGGATAGTGCTCATACCTGAGACTAAAGCAGGTGAGCAGCTACTCTGGGTGACCCAGAAAGCATCATGAGCAAGACATGAGGTTACTAACTAACTTACAGAACTTTTTATGATGCCTTTCCTGGTTTTTATGTGACAGGGGATAGCACCTGACACAGACCATACTCCCTTATATAAATGATCCTAGAGTGACATCCTTAATATACTAATCCAGATTTAGAGTAAAAAGAATGGAAGAAGTGCAGCACCATGTATAATTCGAGGGAGTGGTGGTTGTGGCAGTTGGATTGTTCAACAGAAAATTCCTGTACCTGAGCAACAGCCAGAAGCACAGGTTCTTCACTGTGCCCTACATTCAATGCAACCTATTTCTTCAGCTTGAATATGCATTGAGGGTTAGAAGAGTGCTGTTTAAAATTCATCATATACTGAGAAGTTTCCTATGCTCTCAGCTTTCTAAAACACTGCAGGTTGCAAAGAAAATAATTCAGGCTTATAAGTGAGTTTCCGCCTCATTTTATGCATACAGAGTGTTGTTAGAATGTTCACCTGAAAAACAGGTGCTTTTTTAAAGTGGCTTGCTGTCTGAGTATGGATACATAGCATTGAAGGGCTATGTTTTTGGAATATCAACTGCAAATTTGATAGAAGTTTATAATGGTTATCTTAACTGAAGATCTTTCAAGTCATGCTTCATAAATTTGTCCTTTTTTATCCCAAGTGAAAGAAAGATTTTTAAATCCAAACTTTGCATTTTGGATTTATTAGCATGACTTAAAAATGTAGAGTCAAAAATACATTTTACTGAATTATAGAGTTGGATTTTAACCAGAGATTAAATTGAAATAAAAAAGGTCCAAATCAAATTCTTCTGTGGATTTCAGTACAAGGTTTTTTTAAAATCTAGAGAAAATATATTGTTCAGACTTTTAGAAGTGTCCATTTTTAAAACACAAACGAAAAAAAATCAACAGGAAGACTTTGCAAAAATCTATGATATCCACTTCCCCTTTATCAGACCAATTTCTGGGAATATTTTTCTTTATTTTTCTAACATTTTACAAGAACAAGTTAGCACTGCAAACACTGGCAAGTTCTGAATTAGGGTGTTTAAGAGCAATCTTTTAAAAACTATGTTTTAAAGGGATTCACATCATAACCAGTTTTGCTGCTCAGTAACCTAAGAAAGTAAAATAATCCAAAAAGGATTAAAAATTCAAATTCTGTTTCAAAATGACATGCTTTTCTATCCTAATTAAATATTCAAGTTAACAAAGTAGTAAGAAGCTGCTATCTTAATTACAGCTTTCATTTTATCTTAATTCAGGAATACAAGGATATCCTTGTATCTGATACCTTGACAAAGCTCTGACGAAACTGTTTCTCTAAGAAGATTATACGGTAACTCAAATAGCACATTAGGAATTCATATTTTCTAAATGCATGTAGACAAACTCCCACATATACAGAAAAGCTGCATAAAGCCATGTCCTACTTAAATCTCCCTCTACTTTAACATATTTGCATAGGACTATATAATTATGCAGTTGATAAATTTCAGTAATATCAAAATGAATTTATGAATATATATTTTCTTATTGTTGTAGTCAATGACTTAACTATTCCCAGGTAAATCAGTTGTCCTTCTCTATCCTATCTGAATAT
This sequence comes from Alethe castanea, assembly GCA_024734035.1. Classification (NCBI taxonomy): domain Eukaryota; kingdom Metazoa; phylum Chordata; class Aves; order Passeriformes; family Muscicapidae; genus Alethe; species Alethe castanea. The sequence goes on along the minus strand of JANRGV010000051.1, from coordinate 91,623,670 downwards.
CAGCATTTTAAGAGCTTTTTTCCCTGACTTGTAGGACTATATCTGGTATAGAGTAACAGCTGGAACGTTAAAAAAAAGAGGCCTTTAAATGCTTCAGGATTTATTTGTTCTTATGATTTTCCATCTATCTTATTCTTTGATTTTCTCTCTCTACTAAGTTTTCTGAATTCCAGTGAGTAGAAGGTTAACATCTACATATTTCAAATATTAAGTCATAATGTCACAGAATCGTAGATTGGTTTAGGTAGGAAGGGACCTTCAAAAATAATCTAGCCCAAACTCCATACCATAGATAAGGAACATCTTTCAGTAGGTTACATTGCTTAAGGCCTTATCCAACATGATTTTGGACACTTCCAGGGATGAGGCACCCAAATCTTCTCTGGGCGACCTCTTTCAGTATCTCCCAACAGTCATTGCAAAAAAAACTTCTTCTTTCCATCCAGTATAAATCTTTTTCCCATTTTAACCAATAACTCTTTTTCTGTAGATACAAGCCTCTGTAAAAATGCTCTCTCTGTATTACTTTTAACTTATATTCAAGTATTGAAAGGCTGCAGTAGGTCTCCCTTCTCTTTTCCTGGATGAACAACCCCAGGCCTCTGAGCCTATCCATAGGAGAGGTGTTCCAGCCCACTGATGATTTTTGTGTCCTGCCCCTGGATTTGCTCTAACACATTCATGTCCTTCCTGTGCTGAGGATCCCAGAGCTTGACAGAGTACTGCAATCAGGGTCTCATAAGACGAGCATAATGAAGGAGAATCACCTCTCTTGATCTGCTAGCTACACTTTTTTTTGATGAAGCCCAGCATATGATTCCTAGGCTGCAAGCACACGTTGCTGGATCACGTTCAGTTTTTCATCCACAAGGATGGTGGACACCAAGTCCTTCTCCTCTGGACTGGTCTCAATCCATTCCTCCTTCAGTCTGTACTGATGTTAGAGATTGACACGACCCAGGTGCAGGACCTTGCATTGGTCTTGTTGATATTCATGAGGTTCATAGAGTCCCACTCCTCAAGCCTATTAAGGTCCATGTGGATGGTGTTTCTTCCCTCTAATATATCAACTGTACCATTCATCTAGGTGTTATCCAAAAACTTGATGAGAGTGCACTCAATCCCATTGGTCTGTGCCACAATGAAGATGCAAAGTAGCTTTTTTATCCATATGGACTCTTGAGGGACACCACTGGTTGCTGGTTGCCACTTGAGCATTGAGTCACTGAATACAACTCTCTGAATGTGACCATCCAGCCAGTTCCTTATCCATCTAACAGTATATCCATCAAACTCATAATCTCTCCAATTTTGCATCAAGAATGTGACGGGAGACCATGTGGAAGGCCTTAAAAAAGTGACTGGGTAAATAACATCAATTGGTCTTTCCTTCTGTACTGATGGCAGTCAATCATCATATGAAGGCCATCAGATTAGCCTGGCAGCACAGTTCCAGATTTCCCTTTGGTGAAGCCATGTTACTATCTTTACTCACTTCTCTGGCTTTCATATGTTTCAAAGTGACTTCCATGAGCATCTGTATCAGAAGAGGAAGTTGTTATTTGTGAGATTCTAGAATTAGAGAAGTCTTGGAAGGGAAGGAGACAGATTAAGTAATGGCAATTTTTTCTTAAATTATATGGTGATTATAGACAACTCTGGCCATTTAACTAGTGTCTAGGAGGAACTCCAGGAGACATTATAAGCTGGAATCACAAGATACTGAAAAATCCCAATAACCTCAACAGTATTAATAAAAGAGTGTACAAAAGAGAAAGTTTTACCCACAAAATGATATTCACTACCAAACAAACTAAAGCACTTACTAAAGACAGTATCCAGTGTGGTTTCCCAGACAAAGGCAAAATGGACACTGGCCCTGTGCTATGGCCACATGGTATTCAGGAAAACTAAAACAATATATCAGGGAGGCGCTTGGGGCTTAACTTCCTGCTCCCCCAGCCTGAAAATGACAGAAAGCAGGGGTAAAACATTACCAGGAAAGCTAGTTCATCCAAATGAGGAGCTGTGTTGCCGAAATGGTGACTCTGTGTGGCTTGGGCCTCACTGTGGGGCTCTCTACCCGAGGATGGTGGCAGTGTGGCAACAGTAATAGTGGTCCCAATCCCACACCCTCTCCAAAGCAAGCCCAGCTTGGTTTCTGGCCTTGGCTTTTTAACCACAACTACCACTTGTGCCGGCGGGCGGTATTGAATAGATAGTGTAAAAGCTCCACCCCCTTGTCTCTGTACCCAGGGCAGCTAGCAAAGAATAATAAATTTAATTTACTCATGTAATAGTAGCCAGAGGGACAATTAAGACAGAATTCCATTCCAATATGCACGTATAGCATTCCTGAATATTGAGAGCTGACAGTGTACGGCCAGGTTTATGTCACAGAGAAAGGGTGGCTGCAATAGTGAGCCAAGAAAATTTCTTTACATTACTTTAGTTCCAACAGGAATAAGGGAATGGTTACTAATTGATTTTTGTGAATACATCCACTGAAAGACAGCACGGATTTGTTAGGAACTCGAACTAATCTTTTGAATAAAGGAAAAAGAGTAAATCTAGAATTCATCTGACAAAGCCCAGATGATTCTAGGCTGCTTACCCAGTCAATAAAGAAAACTAAGAACTTGGAGGGTTAAGGGTCCAGTTCTGTATGTCAAACTTCACAAAAGAGAAAGATGGTGCTGATTTGTTGTTCAGAGTACAGCAGAGAGAATGATCATAGGTTTATAATATTTAGCCTATGAAAATAAAATTAAAGAATTATGTCTCTTTAGTTGACATGCGGGCACAGAAGGAAAAAAAAATTAGATGACTGCGTAAACATTTAGAAGCTACTGTCATAAGCAACGATAAAGAGAACAAAGATCAAGAGGTTTATTTTAAAGTCAAGGAGATTTATTTAATTTGAGAATCTCTTTCCAGTAAGGAGAGCAGTGGATTACTAAAGTGGATTGTCTGAGGAAAGGTTCTCATCATTTATAACAGGCTGCATAAACTTCTGTCATGTAACACACAGAGTAAGTCATGTCCAGAAGCAGAAGACCAAAGGAGGCGATCTACTGACATGAGCCCTAGTAGTCCATGATTCTGTTTCTGTATTACCTAATGATGAAGCCAACTGTTCTGATAAAATGGTATATTAAATTAGATATACTCCAATCCATATTGAATTAGGCATGTATATCTATAGAATGCTTTCAGTAGTGACACTGAGAGCTATTTATTTTAAACAAAATAAGCTACAGCCAGTGTCAAACTGAACTGAATCTCCACTATCCAGCACTAATCTGATTTAGAAGTCTATTGTCTGCATTTTTGTCTCCCCTATCTCTTTTTATTCAATGAATTAAACCTTCAGTATAAGAAAACCTTCCTGATTAAATTTCTGTGAGAAGAATTTTGATTTAGACTGATCTCTACTTCCTTTTTTAAAAAATTTACATTAGAATGTTCCTAGCTGTTTCTGTCTACAGGTTAATATAATCAGCTTCTAGTGCTTGAGTTTTGTAAGAATATTTTTGTTGTGCACTTTTCTGAAGGAAAAATTGTATAGAAGAGGTAAAAAATATCCTGCTTATACCAAATGTCTATAAAATAGTATTCAGCTTTAAAGATCTCTGAATTATTTATTAATGTGGCTCTATTCTTGAAATTATTAATGCATTTCTTAAGCCATATACTTTGTGTTCAATAAGGCTAATCACACCAGTAATGTTAAAACTGTGTAAAGTTTCATAGAACTGAGATCTACCTGAACAGTTTTATGTCTAGAGATAAAACACTGAAAGTTCCTTAATAGTCTTTACTTACATGCCACTATTTCAGTGGAGAGCTTGGATTTCCTGCCACTGTGCCTCCCAAACATCTTTAAGTCCATTTGGACAACAAAAGGTAGACTCACTTATAGACCACAAACAGACATCTGACCTTTTTTCCCACTCCCCCAGCATTTTCTTCCCTTATACGAAATCTTCCACATAATTTGACAGATGGAGTGCCAATATTTAAGATCATAATATGATTAAGACATTGTAAAGGTTAAAAAGGCAAATACTCATTCTTGAAAATGGTCAAAGGAAAAAATATAATTAAATAGTCATCATGAGGTAAGACATTTCCATGATCAAGGGCAGTAAGTGTTAGACTTCTGACCTGAATTGCCTGTAAAGAATATGATTTTCATATAGCTTTCATATCTGTTAGTTAAAAAGAAAAAAAAGCATCAAGGTTTTTAAATCAGAAAAATCCGATTTTGAATATTTGATAATAACAACAATTAATTTTAATTTGTGAAAATAAAATTTAACAGTGTTTTTGATCAAAACTTGTTATAATTTTATAAGCAAATGCCAGAATTTGCGGTCATCAAAAGACTATAAATTAAATGACAGTTGCTGTATTATATTATTTTAAAAACTGCTTACTTTGTCTACTCTGATTCTTTCACATGTATTCTACTACTTCCAAATTAGGGTGATTAGCTCCTCTTTCTCTGAGGATGTCTTTAGTATATACTCGAAGTTTCCCTTTACAAAACATATTTACTTGGAAAGTGACAAGAACCTATTATTTTCCTCCAAACCAAATGCTTCTACTTCAGTTGCACTACTAGGAGTAGAATAAACACCTTACACCTACCACTGACTTCTTGATATTGGATTGACAAAGTGTAGAACCATAAGGGCTTGTAAAATTATAGGTTGCCTGGACACCTTTACCTTCTCAGCAACAACCTATAAAAAGTTCTCTGACTTTTCTTTAAGGCAAAATATATTATTAAACTTTCAGAAAATAAATAGCATTACTTTCATTTTTCTCTGGGAAAAAAAAAAAAGCCATTAATAAGACATTCTTGAAAAGAAAAGATCTTCAGAATTGTAAAGTCTTTCGATTTTAACTAATATGAATTTCCCTTGAAAGGAAAAAAACTGTTTTAAAAAAAGGTGTTGTACTTTTCTTCCTAAGAAGGACAGCTATTCCTTCCTTATCTTATTGTTAGAGTCTATGAATGCCTCAACTTTTCCACTGAAGATTTTTTTTTATATTTATACCTTTTTTCTTGTGTATTTCATGATCTTTTATTTTATTTTATATCTAGGAGGTACACCTTTAGGTCTGCCATGACCCTAAAGGCCATCTAGTCTTTAGGAGCCAGAGGTGGCACTGTCTCATCTCTCACTGGTGAATATTCTAACTGTTGCTGAATTTTGTTTCTCCTGTTCCAGAAGAAAAGTAGCATATCCTTACCAAGCATCCTTGAAATAATGGAAGTTTTGTTTTTCTATAGATACTAAATACATCATTTTGGAAATTACCTAGCTGCATAATAAAAGTGCTTAATTTTAATGGCTACCTATCTGTCAGTATCATAAAGTCTGTGGTAAAACACACAAAGCCCATGACAGGTCTAAACTACCAGTAATTGCTACAAATGAATATGCTCTATTTTAGGGGTTAGGAATTTTATTAAATAGGGCTTAGATAAGCCTCAGCAAATTATTTATTGGGCAATAATCCTTAAAACGAATTTACTTTTGCTGCTGGTTGACCAGTTATAGCTGTTTAACAAACCATTCATAATAAAATAAGTACAACCATAAATGCTGTATAAACATCAACCAAGCCATTTTAAATTAACATAATCATCTGTTTAGAGTAGTTAGTTTGATTTGGTGATTATAGCAGTCCTTTAAAAGAAAAGGAAGGCAGCCAGCATTACTTCGTTTGGTTTTATTTTGTATATGTACTTGTAGGTTTGTGGGGAAAATACTGAGATAATAATAAGGTCATGCAATGAGCTTTCAAGTAAGAGATTTTAATGGATGCATATTTTTACCCAAAATACATATATGTTAAATCTGTTATTGATTACTCTTATGAAAAATATCTTGAAAGGGAGACCTTTTCTTGGCTTCTAAGAGTTAGCTTTTCTCAACTTTCACATCATCACTGCAGACAGCAACTTCATTTACCTGATACAGAGTACTACTATACTAACTATTTTCAGTTCCAGTCAATTGGAAGACCCACTGAATATGAAATAATGTTCCTTAACACTTTTTGAAATCCTGAATTTTAACAATTTTGATGGATATTTTGCACAGATAAACTTGTTTCAAGTTTAAATTTTCTTTTGGAATGTTATGCTAGAATAATTACTTTGTGGATCTGTTGCTGATAACAGCTTTCCTTAATTTGTCCTTGAATTTTGGAAAAGGGATTTGGATTCTTTTCAGTAGATTTTTCCCTTCAGAAATGTTTTGTCTCTTAGTGTCTATCACCATAAAATTCTCTAAAACTTAGTACTTGCTCACATAATTATCTTTTGTGTTAAGAAAAATAAAGCAACTGACTTCCGAAAGAGAGCAAGGTAGAAGGAATGAACATATATAAGAAAGGTTGATCTTGGCTAAAACCTGGAATAAACTTCAGGGTTTAACTTCCTCATTGTTTCATAGTTATTTGATTTTTTTTTTCAGTCATCACTGTGAGAAGACTAATTGGGGAAAATAGGAAGCTAGCATTCAACAATTTTTACAAACATGACAACTAAGAAATTGCAAAAGTGCATTTGATTTTAAAAACAAGCAAGCAAACAACATAAGCCTCCAAAACAAAACCAACAAATACATAGACTTCTAATCCAACAAATTCTGAATTAAGCTGAAGTTACATGATTTTTCCTGAAAGATTGGCTTATGCTTTTTCAGGACGAAGTGCTCTGAAATACAACAAAACTTCTAGGAACCACACCAACTACATTAGATAGGCTCATTCAGTCTTCTACAGTATACTGGAGATTTTAATTTTATATTTGTAAGATGCCAAAAATATGTGAGCATATGTTTCCTCTGCTTCTTTAGTTTTCCTTGACTTTCCACTACATATTTAATAAAGTTATTGGTCTATAGATACTGAATAAATTTAGTGCATAAAATTGTAATACAGAAAGGAGACAAAAAGACAGTTTAAAGACATATCTTTCAAACTGAATAAAAACAAACAGTAATAAACTCTTCATACATTTAGGTAAAAAGCAGAATAAGCATGGCAGTATGAAATGAGAAAGACAATCTAGGTACAATTTCAAAATAAAATTGAACAGTGTTGTCACTGGATATAAACAGTGTGGCTGTGGTGAAGGGGGCAGGGGGAAGATTGATGATTACAGGTGAAGTAGGAGGAAAAGAATGCCTATGCTCAAAACATATTAATGGACCGTATCCTGTCAAGATTTTGAAAGATATTGTATTTGAATATGCAGGTTTCTGAGCTTGATAATATGAGTGACTTAGGAATATTTTCTTGCAGAAGCAATTATTAATGTAAATGCACATAGGCAAATATTTTACCTATCCAAGTGTTTTAAGAATGGCAAATTATATTGCTGCAACACAGCATATTTCTTTAAATTGACTCATTTTCAAGATGAAATTAATACGGAGGCATTAATCATGAGCCTAGAGTTGAGGATAATTGATTTGGAGGTGCACAAAATTTACTAGCTCATCTTGAAAAGGGTAGCTAATTAACAAGTAGGAACCTTTTATTCATGCATTTATTGTTTAGAGGAGAAGATTCAAACAGGTTTTGTGACTGTGTTGTAAAGAGGTTCCTCAAGGATCACTTAAGTGTTGATCATGTTTAATTCTTTTGCCTAACAAAACAGCTGGGAGCATGTTGGTGGAATTTGCTAATGGCACACAATTGCAAGGGATCAAAAGGTAATATAATGTGGATAACTGTGAGGAAAGAAGAAATCTGTTTTGTAAGAGTAAACATTTGGCTTCTGTAGCTTAATAAATGGAGGCTGAAAGGGAATGCCTGATTTTCTGTGACGATAGTGAATTTGTTCACTAGGGATCCCTTATTGTGTCATTTATATTTTCCTTTTCTAGCTTATATTTCTCAGCAAGGTGATTATATATTGTGAACAGGAGTTTTCTTCCCTGTCCCCATATCATATAGCAATTTTGCTATGCATATATATATGTGCATAAAAAACCCAAATAAAATGTATATGCCATGGTTTCTATCTAAATGCGTGTAACAAGAGTTAAGGTAGAGGGTTATGGACTTGTATGACACTGTTATCTCTAATTGCTTGTCTTGGTTCTCTGCCATGGTTTAACCGTCTTATTGGTTTAATATCCCAAGGCAGAATATTCCTCTGTGCAGTTTGATACCAAATTTGTGTTTGGATAATGTTTTAATTGAAATTACTGCTGAAGTATATGAGCTCTGTATTTTGTAATATAAAAAAATACAACAATGTGACTGTTTTGAATACTTTGTATAAGAAAAGAAGATGTGTACTCTGAGTTAATTTCCACAAGGTATACAGAGTATGAAACATACTAATATGACCTTTTTGGTCAGCTTGAAAAAGCTATTGTTACTTTGAAAGTGCAATAACCTCAAGTACATCTCTAAATGTTTAAAAGGTCTCTTCAGGAATATAGGCATCAAGAAATTGCATTTATATTGCGTGTTTAAAGCTGTGTGCTACAGAGGCAATTGCAAACAGGTTGTTTTGCTTCTAGCTTGTAAGAGTAATTTTAGTTCCTTTTATGTATTGAAGCAACTGAAGATAATAACAAAAAAAAAAAAAAAAAAAAAAGTAGTGGCTAACACTCACAGATTTGCACTACCAGCAAGACCTGATCAGAAGAGAAATTGTGATAGCTGTGAGGTCTCCTCTTTGCCAAAAAAAAAAAAAAAAAAAAAAAAAAGGAGATTT
>JANRGV010000051.1:91602643-91614815 GCA_024734035.1 Alethe castanea | reverse complement strand
TGGTTTCCTCTTTGCCAAAAAAAAAAAAAAAAAAAAAAAAAAGGAGATTTAGGCAAACTAGGTGATGAAGATATGGAGCAGAATTGGCTAGGTACAGAATAATCTGTAGAAGGAAACTCAACAGCATGAATGATGAAAGTGCCCATGTTTGATAATTGTTTATCTAGGGAAACAAGGTACATGAGTATGGTTTTTTTGCAGGAGGCAGTTTATCAGTTTCCCCTATTAGATCAACCCTGCTGGATGCCAAGTATTGCTGATCACTGTCATCAAAGAAGCAGTCCTGTGCAGAGGGTAAGTTAAAGTGGGCAATGACCGTGGATGTCTCCTCTGCACACTCTGCCATGCTAGCAGTGACATTAAACTGTTATGATAGCAATTGTGAGATTTCAACTGTAAACTGCCATTAGCCTGAGATTGGTTTCCTTATCCTTCTATGTATCCACCCTATAGAGGAATAGCATCCTTAGGAGCCCTAGTAAGTACCTCTGTGAAAAAAACAATATAACAAAGCTGTCAATCTGTAGCTGACCTGCATGTCTGCTCATGAGCCTGATCCAGAATCTGTGTGTTTGATAGAGACCACCAGCTTCTCCTGCATCCATGTGATTAAGGAATCCGAAGTTCTTCTGTTTTCAGTCTTTGATACAACTGTTTGACTTTCTCAAATATTGTCTTTCTCTGCTTCATGTACTATTTCAGAGAGAAAGGATAGTATTTAAAATGTTATATTTTAGAATAGATTTGTTGGCAAGCAGGCAGATTTAAAGCCTCCTGGATATGCTTGGGAGCACAGCTGGAGTATTGTGTCCATGTTCTTTCTTTGGGACCCTCTAAAACTAGGATTTCTGACGTAATATAAGACATTCATTTGAAGAAAATTGTCTTTTTGTTTGGCTCATCTAGAATAAAATATATAACATTAATAAAGTTCTATAGAAATTGTGTTCCTGGGCCTGTGAATCTGGTTACTGACAGCAAAAATTAGGGCAAAAAAGTTTTGGCTTTTTTAAAGAACAGTTTTCATCTGAGACTTAGACAAACCATCTGATTTTTATTAAAGATATTCTAGTAGTTTATTTACTCTTTGATAATTCTATATGATTTAGTACAGCTTGTAGGATAAAAAAACTCTATGCATGTGATATTACAGTGGCAAACTCTTTGAGCAAAACTTGATAACTAACCAAATCCTTTATAATAATTAATAAGCCTCATCCCAAAATAGTTATAGAGAAAGAATTATTAATTGTCTGCTTATCTCACCTTTCCGTGAAAAAGAAGAAAAAAATTGTGGGTCACTGGAAAAGGCTGAATGCATGTGGCATTATTATCATGTACTCACATAACAGCTTCACATAACTTATACTAGCTCCACATAACAGAAACATAAAAAGCTGCAGAATTTTCTTCTTTTGGGGAGAGGACAAGGAGGAAACTGAAGCTGGAGAGCAAATACCTGCAAAAACCACAAAGACTAGGAATGAGGTTTCAGAATAGGAATGAACTTTCAGAAGATGACTTGTATGCAGATTTCCCTTTGGTAGGATTTAGAGATGAGCACTGAATAGGAAGGCAAAATCAATCTGATTCCCAAAGAAAGCCCTACATAAAAATTAATATTTGTTCCGAAAAGAAAAGGGAGAGATAGCAGGGGAGGGGTGAGGAGGGAAGCACTGTGCTATTCCTATCAATATCTCAAAAATAGGCTTTTATTCTTGATTGTACCTCATTGGTGTGAATAAAGAAAGCAAAAATCATCAAGGGAAAGGTTTTAAGAAACAATCTACATCATTCAGCCTTCCTGTGACTAGGAACATGGGCAGAATGTTAAGAAGAAAAATGCTGTCATTAATAAGCTACAAGGAAGTACATGCATACAGAGCACTTCTACATTCACTGTCCAAAGAGGTGAGTGTAAAGGCTTAAGTTGCAATAACAACGTCCAAAGGATTTGTCCATAAATGGAAGCATGGTACTGAATGGATGAGGAAGGAGAAGGGCATGGGAGGAGTGGTGGGGGTGATAGTGTCAGTTTTCAGAGCTGCTGCAGATAAATCAGCACTTTGAAAAGACACCTGCTAATAACAGAGTGAATTGCCCACTTGGATCCGTGGTGTCCCTAAGCTAATTGTTATGAAAAATTATATGCATTTTGAACCTGGAAGAACGCATATGATGAAATAGCATAAATCACACCACAGTAAGCCACCAAAATCTGCTGCGAGTACACTTGGAGCTTATTAACTTGAACACGAGTTTCATTTGGTTCCTGTGTCTGACACTAGACATTAAGGAAAAATAGTCTTAAGAAGGAAAAACAAAAGAGCTTTTGGGCATAATTTGTTTGGAAGTACTAGGTTTGGCAGCCTTAGGACCAGGAGATTTTTTGTAGCCACATAAACACCTCAGCAAAGCCTACAGCAGCATGCCCTGAGAGGAAGAAGATGGAGTTGCCTTCTTTTTCTTCCTGATTATTAATATACCAAGGCAAATAATCACATTTTTAATGACATCTGGAGAAATATTTTGAAGATGTTTTTGAGATGAGTTCTCAGAAATCTGTTCTTTTTTACTTTCTGAAGTAGTAAAACTATTGTTAAGCAACCTGGGCACTTTTGACTTTGAAATAATTATGCAACCTTAAATGTGTTCCCTCCATATTAGAAAAGGGATAGCCTTTTCCCTAGGGGAAACTCTTTTCATTTGCATGCAATTACTCTTATACTTGTTTATGTTGCATATTTTAAATGTTCACTGTGAAATCTGTATCAGCAAGAAATCATTCTGGATTCACTGAACAGACACTAGTAAACCCACACTGATTGGAATATTGCCATATCTGTCCAAAAATATTACAATTGGCAAGATATATATATATATAACTTAAGACTTTTTAAAGTAATAACTTGCTATTGTATTTCTAGCAGAGAGATCAGCCCTATTGTTAAAGGGAAATCTAGTGTATTTCTTAGGTTTCTTCAATAGAGGCATTGATCTAGATTTAAGAGTTTGTAAGCACTATTGTTTGCCCTGTTGGGCTATGTCACAGTTTTCTCTGCACTCTTTTTCTTCAGTTCTCATAAGAGAAAATTCTTCTAAGAAAAGCTGCCTTGGTATGGCTTTCTGCTGATATTGATACTTTTAATAGCCTAAAAGGTGCTTTGCCTGCCTTATCACAGTTAATGACAGCTCAGGAACTTGTTTTGCTTTTTGCTGCTTTCAACCAAAGTCTAATACTTTCTCCAGACTGTCTCTTCTGTTTCCTTATATTTCTTATGAGAATGTGATTTAATTAATGAGTTTATTTAAATATTTAAATATCTACCAAAACATTTAAATATTTACTATCTATATTCAGGACAAGTCTAGTACTTTTGTATTTGTACTACTGAGTGCACAGAGAGGCAAAAGAAGCACTTGTTGCGGAAAGAAAAAAGTTTGGCTATTGAAGATCTGTTTCATACTTCTTTCATGAGCCCTGCTCAAATGAAGAGAAATAGATCCAAAAAGCCATTCATAATAATTCTATGGGCTTTACTGCATCCTAGCCAAGATGGCAAGGAAAGATATGCAGTGTAAGTTACTCAGGGTTTTTTCGATGTATTTGTTGAGCATTCCTTTTTAAGAGAAATGAAAAGAAATACTGTGGTAGGGGCTTAGTGTTATTTTATGCATTTGTTGGTGAATAAAACTCTCATGAAAAATATTTTATTTCTCTTCCTAATGGAGAAAAAAATCAGGTTTTGTGGCTGCTAAAAAGGAAGTTTAGATAGATATTTTGTTCAGAAAGGAGGCAGAAAGTGTATGCATAAAACAATGTTTTGTATGGATGTATATTTAAGCTTAAATTTTTCAGCTTAAGGAAGAATAGGAAGGAAAAACAGTGTGATCAGTTAAATTCATGTCATTCATTTAACACATTTAGGGATTAATCTTTACTTGAGATCAAGGAATATGTAGCATATAGTAAAAATACATTGATTTCTTCTGGTCCTACTATACTGATACCCAATATGCCTGCTTAAATGACCTCTAACATATGTACCAATTGTACCTATTACATATGTTGTACAGAAATTCAATCATGAAATTTTTTTGATCAGTGTTTAGCACACCTTATGATGAAATAAAGTGTGCTTTAATGCATATTAATCTTATACTTCACATAATGAGATTCAAACATAAAAAGATATTAATATGGTAGGAAGACTTCAATGAGATTTATCTGTCAGTTAAGAGTTTTCTGAATTTTATTTATCATGGAATGGACTGGCTCCACAAACAGTATAGAATATCCTGCCTAGATACCATTGGGTTGTTTCTGGATTTTCTTTTCTACTAACAGTCCACGAATAGAAAACATGACTCTGTAGTAAAACAAAGTACTTCAAGAATGTCGGAACATCCACTGCCACTACAGACTCTTAATTTTAGGGTCTATCAGTGGGTTGTAGGGAAACTTTGGACTTAAGCAGTATTTTAGTAACAAAAATTTACTTCTCCTGGTCTTTTTTATCATCTCAGGACTTTGACATGAACTAGCAGAGGCTCTTTAAAGTCTCACATTGTATCTGTTTAGATGAGGAACGTTATGGTCTCAGTTGGGAGTCTGAGGCAGTTCATTTTACTAACTATAGGCTATGTAGAAAGACAAAGTGCTGCAAACTTAGAAGGCATTAGGAAAGAAAAAAGAATGCTTACCAGATACAGTTTCTGCAATTTATATTTGGAAAATATCTTCGTGGACATAACTGAAATTTGTAGTATAATTTGTTGCTTGGCTGCTGACAAGAGCAGAGAAGTGATATTAAAAAGAAGGTAAGATCAAAAGTTTGTTTCCCTCATTTTTATTTCAAAGATTCATTATACAGTCCTTGATAAGGTGCAACATAAAGGGCTATCTTCTTTCCTAATGCTGCCCATAGAAAATAAAAATAGTTTGTGATATTTGTCATTATCCTTTTAAACAAAAAACAAATTAAACTATTGAGCATGCAAAAATAACATCTGAAAACTAAATATAATTTTATCACAGATTGTTTGAAAGGAGGGAGAATGAGTGGTGAATGGCTTCATCCAGAAAGCCCATCACTTAACTAAAACACAAAAGAAACCCCTGCTTCCCAAAACAACCAAACACAAATGGACACATCTTTTATTTTGCTATGCCTGAAATTGCTGTTCAGAAGGCACTGTGGTGACTTCTGCTCTTAGCCGTGATCATGGCATCAAAATGTGTCATTGTGAGAAATTGGAAAAGCACACAAATTCCATCAATGACTGAGTGGACACACACAATACAGAATGTGCTTGTTACAGAAAAAAAAGTTTGACACATTATTTGTAAGATAAATGTAACCACAAGGCTGCCACCTGGTACCCTGCTTTTTCGTTTTATCTTTTTTTTGTTGTTGTTGCTGTTGTCTCTTCAGATGCTGTATAGCTCCCAGTCATCTAAATCTGAACAGCTCTAAACACTGAAAGGGCTATACGTATCTATAAATATGTATATAAATATATATAAAAGAAATATATAAANNNNAAGGGAGCTGGACACAGAATTCAGCTTCCCAGGAACAGTGCCTTTGGGCTGGCTGAGGGCTAGCACTCTTGTTTATTTATTATTGGAGAGTCTGCTGTAACAACAGCTTCATTTACAAAGAATAATGTATCAGGGACAGATAGTGGTGGTACTGAAAGTAGTTGCTAGATATTTCATTTACATCATTCAGACACAGTATAAATTGTTGTGAATTCCAGGAAAATGGTTTAGAACCACCTGAGAGTTTTGAAATGGCATTTTTAAAGTATGCATTATAATATTTGTCTAATATTTGTCTTTTATTTGTGCACATTTTTAGATGTTGCCCGATATCTTGTTCCTCTCATCATTCATATATTGAACATTCATTCCAAAATGATAAATATGTTGCAATACTGGCCTTTTATGATAATTGCCTAAGTCAGATGTCAATTTTTTTAGACTGGATTGTAAAATATGCCTTTCTGAAGATTGAGAGTGTAACAAAATTCTTGAAGCTATAAGATCCCTATCAGAAATTGTTTTCATTGCATCTCTACATTTTATGGTCTGACACTGTTTTGTTCTGTAACCTTGACAGAAGCATCTTTTTTACTAGTAGTGCATCTGAGGTGTATCACTACATTAAAAACATGTACCTTGCAGAAAAGTGCTACGTGAAGGCACTTGTCACTCACTCACTGGTGAAAGTTTTTCTGTAGTTTAAAGCAGTGCTTAAGTAGCATTGTTGGAACCCTCTAGTCACATAAAATAAAGGAGAAGGAAATATTGAGGTCTACTTTCTCTGCTGCCGTTGTTCTAGTTACTAGTAAAAACAAAGGGATTAGCATGCTCAAAGTGTTCAAAACATTTTTTCAGATTATAAAAATACATGAAAATATGTTTTCCAGTGTATGGGAAGTCCTTAAAGAAAACATTAGTGTATGGTTAGCATGAAAATCTTTATCTGCCTTACTGTACAGAACTGTATACAATGGAAATTGTAGAGGAGAATAACACAGTACATATATTAGACAGATTTGGGCTTTCAGTCATAAATGCAGGACATCACAAGCATGACTCATGTATGGATAGCATGGAAAATTGATTAACACACCATTGTTACTACAGTCACTGTGCTCAGCTTCTAGATGGAAGATGAATTGGACAGAGTTTGATATTATTTGATATGTTTAGCAGAATGAGATAAATAGAAATACCATGGGAAGCACTATCTACTGAGTGTATTGCATCATATCCTTTGCATTTTGATTCTGGATATCCTGCCTGTAATAACTTCAAATATCATCTTCATGGTCCTATTCAACTTATTCCTGCTTTCTATTTTTCTACATACTTGGGAGGGTTGTGAAATTCCCTTGGTGGACAAGATACAGTTAAACTTGTTAGGTTTCTGATAGGGCAGAAGGATGACCTTGGAGGGGCTTCTCCAAGGAATTTTCCTATCTTGTTAACAGTGATCTTGCAGAAACATTATTCTATCTAAAGAGAAGGAAAGATTCTGACTGACTTGGCTGATATTTTATTTCCAAATTGATTCATTCAAGAGAATATGATTACTAAAGATTCAGAGTCAAATACCACTCATTGTTGATTACAACTTGGGAATTTGGCCTATGTCCTTAATATTTCTCTCTTTTGATGGGAGGGAGGGAAAGGCCATAAAAATGGCAAACCTGATCACACCAAGAGTGATATTTCTCATGGGAAATACTTTCCTCAGATAATAATATCTAAATGGTGAAACTAAGAATTTCACTTTTTCCCGAGTCAAGTGATGGGCATTTGACCTGGATATGATGACGCTTGTCATACTTTGATGTATAATGTGACTTACTATTCCTTAAATAGATAAATCTACCAGGAAAAAACAAAACAAAACAAAACAAAAAAAAACCAACAAAAAAAACCTGCAGAAACGATCTGCTGCTCTGTTGTTTGGGAGGTTCTTTTAATTTTTTTATTTTTAAATAATCATGCACTATTTTTTTTCTGTAGTCAGATGTATGAGACAGCTTCCACAGAAAGGCAGTGGAAGCTGAAACACACTGTGGGAGAAGGGAGTGCCAGCCATCACTCTTATCACTCAGTTGCTCTGTGACCTGAGGAAGCCCCGTTCTGTACCTTTAATCTGCTGAATGAAAACCCTTTAACAGTGGATGACAGCTGTTGTGTGCTTCATGCTTGCACTTAAACAGCGAGAAATGCCACACTTCCACTGCAGCTGTATGATCTGGTTATGGGTTTTTTAAACAAAACACAACGAAGCAAAAAAACCAAAAACTGTTCAAAAAGCCTCTGAATGAACTGGCAAGAACTGATTATATTATAAAACAGAAGTTTTCATGGAAACCAAATTTAACTGTACTGAGAACTTCCATCAGAAGATTAAGCGATCCCTGAAAAGATAAAACTGGAATTAATCTGGGGTGAGCTAGTTAGATGGTTAGGCAGTAGCTTATTACAATGGTTAAATGACTAGAGATCAACATGTTGTGATGTCACCCTGGGAAATAGAGCAGAATATGCAGCTTTGGAAGTAACAGTTTATTCCTAAATTTTTTAATTTGCCTTTAAATAACTGGTTTTGAAATGGCATAATAGTTTCAGGATAGATGTAACTTTTCATTGCCCCCATGTTTCATGTACATAAATATAACCCTGTATTTCAGCTCAAATGGAAGTTCATTTTTCAGTAATACTGATTTATTGAAAACACAAGTTTCTGGAGACATTTACATTGAAACTCAGAAAAATTTGGGATATTCCCATTAGTAAGCAAACAGACTTGAGTATTGAAGTTTCTGGACCTTTTGCAGGCATTACCTTTTTTTGCAGGTGTGTCAAATATCTATCTAACAAATCTTAGTAGATCTAAACAGGAAAGCACAGGCACTTGGGATAGAATAGGTCACCATCATCCTTTTAAGTGTGCAACTGCCATTCTCAACCTTTTAATCTATGATTAGTCATCTAATTGTGCATCCAAATTTAGTTGGTGCACTTTGCATGCATAATTAATTGATTTCCTGAAGATCTCTCCTAATTTTTAATTACTGCTGAAGCTAGCGTTAAATATGGAATGAGCCAGTCTGCGCACCAATTTCCTTAGGAACTGGATGCAGACAGCTTGTGACAGGCATGAGTATTCGTGGAATACAGAAACTGGCTGCTGTCTAGGCTGGGATATGTGAACTTGACCACAGGCTCAGGTTAATTCACTTACTGTCTGACTGAAGAAAAGTCATTCAGTCTTAATTGGTAACAGAGGCATTGCTGAAATACTGGCATTAAAGAAAACTTATTACATTTAAAGGAACTCTTCTGAGCTCTTGCCATTAACACCTGTAATTATATGAAAATGCAAAAGCATATTACCGAGTGATAGAAACCTTTATCCAACCTGATTTTGGTGCTGAAAGCAGAAACTGTATGACAGTCTATCTGCCTTACTGTGGTGTATATTTCCATATCTTGTTACTCAGATTAAAATCTCTGCATGCAACATTATCGCATGAGCAATACTAATGAGACAAACAGGAGCTTTGCCCAAGTAAAGACTTAGGGATTTGACCTACATCTTTTCTCTAATCCATGCTTCTTTGTGAATATGAAGACTTTTTCCTTTAGGTGTATGTTCTAAACCTCCACAGTTCAGTTACCATACACTGAAAACAGTACTAACACTAAACTAATACTCTTGGTGAAAGAGCATTTCATTTTGCTAACAAAAAGGTCACAAATTTGTTGAATATGCTCCTATTAGCAACACCATGTTTCATTCCCCTTTCTTCATCATCTAACAAAAAAATGGCTTTAGTAATAGCTTTGCTGCTGTGTTCTGGTTTTCATCTTAAGTCCCTGTTTCATTTCTACAGAACAAATCTTTCCAAACAAAAAATGGAGGTCCCAGATTTATTTTCCTTTGGTTCTTTCTTGCCTTGTTAAGCTATTACCTTGAATACACTCCACTAGCCTTTTCCAAAGCAAAAGGGTCACATTGGTCAAACAGGAAAACACAGCAGATATATTTTACTCTTATTTACTTGTATATTTACTATTTCTGTAGCATCCAAAAGCACTTTAAGAAGCTGAACTGCATTAAATCTCCTGCATTGTAAAGGATGCATGTTCAAATTCCAAGGAAGAAAAGTATGGAAAAGGCACAACTAGTCCTATCATCTACAGGAGAGCTGTAGGTAAGGTTTAATACACGTGATTACCAAGTGATTTACGTATATTCTATATTCCCAAGACTGTACTGGGACTTTTCTGTTAGGCAGTTTCCCACTGTAATAAAACATCAATTTTATTTTATTGCCACTGTGGTGACAGATGTTATCAGTAGGGTCATAAAGGGGCTAGAAAAATTTGTGTGCAACAGATCAATAGATAGACATGGAAAGGACTAGCCTGCAGTGACCTATCTAGATGGTTAAATACAACAGATAGAAATTTTAAGTAAGTATAAAGCCAGTGAAACACAACAAGTGATCAAGATCATTTGTTTAAATGGGGTTTCCTCTGGCTACTGTCACACACATATATTTGGCCACAGAGACTGTTGGGATGACCCAGTAATGCATTTCCTGATTTTATGTAGAGCTTGTTTCTGTTAATATGCCCAACATCAATTCTTCTCTCTTAAGCAAGAAAATCTGATCAATATATTACATAAGGTATTAAAGGAATTTTCTTTAATTTTCCTTTCATGAATGCATTACCCGTGTTTGTCACTTAAACTTATCAAATATTCATACATTGATTTTTTTTTTAAAGAAACTCTGAAAATTGCTCAAACAAAAAGTTCAGTAAAGACTACAGGTTTTGTTTTGTAGTAGTTTTTAAGTTTTATACTACATCAGGTCTTTAACTGAAAGAAAGCTTTAAATTGAAAAATGATTGTATTTTTAGATGAATGCACCATCTTGATGCAAAATTATTTTCTGTTCATAGAGATGTAGCCAGTAAATATTTCCTTCTACTCACCTCTTGTGCTGATATACACTCCTTTCACTCAGCACCTCATTTTACACTCTTTTGTCTTTAAAGAAAGTTATATCTGTTCACATTTAATTATATTCTTGTAATAGAAGCCAAATTTTAAAAGAAATTAAAAGTTCCTTTGAAGCACTTTTGACTCCTTCAAACAATAACATTTCCTTTGTCCTCCCATGGAGCTTCAAAACTGCACCAAAAAACATTAATATAGTCTTCAGTAATTCAACTCTTACTAAGGTTCACATTATTACACCTTCATTTTTGATCTGTGTTTTGCTGATTATTTACTGTATTCAGTGACTGTATTTAATCATTCATTTATAACTTAGGAGAAAACATTTGTGGAGTATTATGTGTCCTCATAATTCTATTGATGAAATACATATCACATTAAAAAAAAAAAAAAAAAAAGCAGTATCTTGTACCGACAGTCATCAGTCTTACATTACAGCCAAGAATATTTACTATGTTACTAAGACTTGCAGTGCAATTCTAACTGACATAACAGTAAGACTGTTAATATATCTAGAGGATATAATAGTAGTAACTCCATCCGCAAAGTGTGAAAGTGTTTCCACATGTGTAATAGATACAGCTATACTGATTTCATCATTGGGTTTGGATATTTGACTTCAACAGTGTAAGAATGGGGACTTGTCCAGATGTTTTATGCAACAGTGGGGTTTTGTGCTACAGACAATAACTTTTATCTTACTTTCTTGTCTAACTTGCTGTCTTAAATTCCAGCCAAATTCTAGGGTCATTTCTCACATGAAATACTTTCTACACTCAGTAGCATCTGGAATTTAAGTTGATGGGTTTATTTAGGTTTCAACTTATTACAATTATGAGATTTGGGATATCTCTATGAGGACCAAAAAGAGAAACTGCACCATATTTGTGTATAGCTATCTTTGCTCCAATCTTCCTGTGCTTAGCTCTTGTTCTGTGTTTGCAGAGAATCCTTCTGGACTGAGACCATGTCTGACCGATGTTTCACCATGCAGTGTAAAAGCATGGAAATGTGATCTCTTTTAAGAGGCTTTTAGAGATTTAGTAATATCTTTAGTTAAAGTTTCCTTTTATAATGTCTTCTAATTTCTGTTTCTGGCATATAAATTCATTAGTGTAGCATCATGAAATTGTTACTGAAGGAAAGTTTCAGAAACTAATTGCAAGATTTTCATAAGAGCTGCTGCTGGTTACACAACTCTGACTGCTAAATCAGGAGATTATATGGCCTGCTAATAATGCATCTCCAACCAGCTCTTTCCACATAGATTGGACCACCAGTCACACACTCTTCTTGTGACAGGGTAAGGCACGAGGAGAAATTCAGTTTGGTACATTCCATGTCTTACAGGGCTCTACAATGTATTTCAAAGGTTTCTGAAGTCATACTCAAGAAATCCTTCTAAAAGCTTCTGAAACCAGTTTACTTCTCCCTCTCACTTAAATATATCCATTAATAGAGGTTTCATGTCTTTAAGAAGAAATTCTTCTTTAAGAAGAAATTTTACAACTGGGATGACAAGTTTTTGAATCCCTGAAATTTCATATTAGGCATAAAATATAATTTCAGAATGAAGAATAATAGATATAATGCGGCAAATTAGTATTCAAAAT
>JANRGV010000051.1:91587995-91602543 GCA_024734035.1 Alethe castanea | reverse complement strand
ATAAAAATAAAAATAAAAATATAAAATAAAACAAAAATACTGTCATTGCTATAGTTACTCTTTGTGATCAATGGCAAACATATACCCAATGTTTGGGGTGAAATTATCATAACTCTTAGATCTTGTTCTTTTCAGTCAATAAACATTAATTGGTTTATTGTCTGGTTGATTTTCTGCATACATTTCTTACCTTACTGGGTAATCAAATTAATTGACACAGACACAACACTAAGATTCAGAATAGTTAGATTATCTTACATTCAAAAATTGAAAAAAAATTGGTACAATTCTGAGTTTGTTTATATGCCCACACACACTCTTGCATATCTATAATATGTATATAATTGTTTTTAAATAAATGACAATATCTCACAAAAAACTATTAAAAATATTAATTTCCTTTGAATTTCCTACCTGAATAAAACTAAAATATTAGATCTTTTCTTCATATGAGAAAGATCAATAAGAACAGTGACCATGAGTGTCCATAATATTATTGATACCTAAAATATATAAACAAGGCTAAGTGTGTACGTGTATATGCATTTGTCCAAATTTCTGCTTGTCCAACTCAGTAATAGATAGAACATCTTTATGTGCAGAATCTGCTTGTTCTTAAGATAGCATCCTAAAGACCTCATTTTTGATCTGATAGCTCCTTATCACGATGTACTATAACAAGGTTTAGTTTTCTTCTAAATAATGTTTGCCTATTCTATTCATTATTTTGATGGCTGGGCAATATTAAGCCAGCCTGTGCTGAACCAATGTGACCAAGAGAGAATCATTTGCTCTAAAGAGCGAACTTATAAATCAATGACTCGCAAACTTAGTATTTATTTGAGGTGCAGACCTTAAAGAAGTCATTTGACTTCAAAAAGATATTCCTGTGAATTTAAACTCATGTGTCATGGTGGTGGATTCACACTGTCTCAAGGCTGCTGGCAAATTTAGGTTGATATTTCTGAACTGCGAATGAGAAATATACTTTGAATTCTCTAGTCCATTTGGCTAATTGAAAAGTCAGCATTTTATCTTCTGATACAGCTGTAAAACAGAGAGAATGGAAACTGTCTTGTGTTTGCTTTTAATTTCTTTACATTCTAAACATTAGCAATGTCCTGTACACTCTGTGTAATTATTGCACATTGTATTGCAGCAAATGAGATTCCTTCATCAGTGAAAAACATCTATATTTGTCAAACAACTTTTGAATGCTTCTAAGTGTTATGAATAGAAATGTAAATATTTCAGAAGATTTTATTTTTTAATATAGTGTAAATATTTCTTCACACAGTTCAATATGCAGAATGATCATGCACAAAGAGTGCAACATTTTAACTTGGTAAAGAAACATTGTCCATCACTGATAAATGAGGAAGCAACAAAAATGGAATTTTATTTTTTTCTCAGTGTTTTAGTGATATGCACTGTGCTTTCTTCTGAAATGCTGAAGTATTGCAAGAATTTAAATTCTCAATATCTACTCATCTAAAAAGGTCATTCATATTTGCTTCAAGACTGAGATTCGATGATGAAATATATTTATTGCTTAAATCTGGACTCCAGGAGCATTAAGAGAAGGACATCAGAAAATTTCCCATGGGTATATCTTGGTAATGAAAGTCTGCAGTATTGTAAATATATGTTGAATATAGTAACAGCCATGAACCTTTCTATAGAACTTCCTTAATTTTAAGTAATATGACCATTTAGCAGACATCCATGGCCAAAATTGAAGAAATGAAAATAGAAAAGAACTATCACAGTATGTTGCTACAGAAGAAGTAGCAGTCTGTGAAAAACAGTACTTTATAATTTTAGTCATCTAATTTGTAACAGTAATTAGCCACAGCAGGATCTATTGAATGGATTTGACCAATATTCTTTTTAGTTTCCTTCGTCAATCCTCTGCCTCAGCTTTTGGAAACTTCTGAGAAAGGAAGAAAATACAGCTGAAAATTAAAAGAGTAAACTTGCTTTGCCTGAGCAATAATTATTCAATTACCTTAGATCGATCAGGTGAAATGAAAGGCCTATTGATCTGGGTACATATTTAGTTTCAATATCACAAAATCCCTACCATAAATATCAGTTGATCATCATTGCTTTTAATTTTTATAAAATGAGTGATTGCCATATTGAAAGTTTTTTCAAAGGATTTGAAATATGCTGGTGGAAAATAATTTATTATATCCAGAATGAATGATAGTGTATCACAGATACTAATTTGTATATGCTTGTCCCTTTTTTTGAGTGCACAGAACTATTACATTTTTGACAGTCATAATGAAAGAACAAGTGACAATATTGAAGTGTTATAATTATTAATTATTTAGGAGGAAGAAAGCCTTCTTTCTCAGTCCACATCCATAGGCCCACCAAAGCATGCACTATTAAATGATCAAACATTCCAGCCATACTTAGGGAACAATTTAATGCGTACTAAAGTCAAAGGGAATCTTCCACTACTCTTTGCATTAGCTTGTTGGATCATAGAGTTTTTAGGATAGAGACTGTCTTTTCATTAGGTAGAGATAATGCAAAGCAAATATTACCTCAATCTTAACTAGTTAGTACAGATACTTTTATTTTAGAAAATATCAGGTTTTCAGTCCAATATGTGGCCTATGTGAAGAAAAAGAAAACAAATAGCAGTTTCTTAAAATATTTTCACTTCTTCCTCTTTTCAGTGCTAGGTAAAACACCAATCTGTTTTTCACTATCTTGCCCTCAATACTTACCTTAATAGTGACAATATCAGTTTAACAGATAAAATCCTACATGATTTTTGTCTGATACTATAATATTCTTGCTTCTTTGCAAATATGACTTCCATTGGTTATTTTGTAACA
Source organism: Alethe castanea (assembly GCA_024734035.1). NCBI lineage: Eukaryota > Metazoa > Chordata > Aves > Passeriformes > Muscicapidae > Alethe > Alethe castanea. Next base: position 91,599,688 of record JANRGV010000051.1, on the reverse strand, counting down.
AAGGCTTGAATGAAACACAGTAAAAAGGCTGTTCAAATAGAAAGATTTTGCAATACTTCAGACTTGTAATTAATCCATAGGATTCCGATAGTTTGGAATTTGTTTACTGGCTAGAATCAAATGTTTACTGTAAGGTGTATTAGTCTGGGGGGTTGTTTTTCTTTTTTCTTTTTTTTCCATGCTCTGAAGAAGTACAACCTAACAAAAAGAAATTGCCCATTTTCTGGAAGTCTGAATATTTTTAGGTCAATTGATTCACATATATTGCTTACTGTGTGTTATTAGGTTAGTCAGCTACTGACAAATGTAGTACAGATTCTAAATAAGATTATTTTTATATCATTATTTACAAATCTGAGTTCTCAGCTGGGATTAGAGCGATTAGAAAGCACAAACCATTAAAAAAATCATGAAGATGTGTTAGCTTGTGGCAAACCAGCAAATCTGTTATCATCTTCAGTTATTTTGTCTGTGTTTAGAACAGAAAAGTTGCCTACAGCTGAAATTACTCAGTAGAGGCAAACAGTAGACACACATGGTAAGTCCATACCATGCACAATGTTCAATGTGCAAATTAGATTTTGAGTGCTGGCTGGATCTGGCTGGCCTCTAGCACAGCCTTCAGGTTTATGTCATCTTCACTGACAGACATAAATGCCCAAGGAGCTGCTCTGCCAGAAAGGAATACTCAGTGCCCACAGCTGAAGCCCCTTCCACCTCTGACATATCCTTACAATGTCTGGGGTTGGCAAAAAGTCAGTGATTGCTTACATTGAGATACTCCTGCCTGAAAATATTCTTCAATTCCCTTACATTGCCAGAGTGAAGAAGGCTGTACTTGTGAGGGGCAAAGCGTGGGATGATTAAAATTGTTTTTGTGATAAGAATGTAATGTTCTTGCAGCAAATCGAGTCAAGGTCAAAGGGATCCATAACTGGGAGGTTTTTGCCTTATTCATTCACAGCCCAATGTATACAGACAGGTAAACCTCTGTAAACTTTTCTTTAAAAAAAAATTGCCCCTTATAACAGAGAATGCTAGCCCTGGTTAACAGAAAAACAGTATACTGAAAACTGAGGAGAAGATGTGACCATTCTGTTGACCTTGCTATAATATGACAGCACCTCACAGAGTGGCAGGACCTGTAATAAACTCCTCAACAGTCAGATCTTGTACGACAGAACACTTAGAAATGACCTGAATATACCTTAAGAGGAGCTAGCATTGCTCAAATGTATCAGCTCTCATCTGAAAACCTGATTCCTCCAAATCAAACTTGCAAGTGAACACGCTTTAAAAAAGAAATTTCTGTGACCTTATGAAGTAATATCTCATTTCATGCAACTCAGGTCTTCAACTTGATTATTTTATTATTTTTTAAATTATCCCTATAGATGCCTTAAACTCCAGCAATGCTGACTTCACCGTGCACATTAAGTCGGACTAACAAAGTAGTCCACTGAAAGCTAGGTCATGTCTCTCTTTGTAGTTCTCTCAAATTATTTGATGATAATTCCAATTTCTAACATAGAGTATCAATACAGAATTACCATATTTACTGTTTTCTCCCAAACTGCAAAGGTTAACCCATGTGGAAGCAACAGCAGTAATATTGTCAATGCTAAATGTTTCACATTTCAAGGAATCCAAGTTTAAGAAATTATTTATGTAAGTCATCATCTCTATATATATCACTATCCAAAAGAGCAGGAGAAATTTTTTTTTAAAGTATGGAACCAACAGTTGTTCAAAATGTGTAGGAAAATTCATACATACTCTGATAGCATTTGCTGCAGCGCAGCATTTCTTTCCCACCTTGCTAGCTTAACTGACTTAGTTGAAGTAAAGAGGAAAACTTATTTTCTTTTCACCTTTGGTCCTAGTGAATGAACCAGGATAAAGGTACAAAATATTTTGTGAGCTATGAAAAAACGTGATAGAAATTCACCACCCTCTTTGAGGTCTCTTGATTCAATGAGTGATCAAAAGCTGCTAAGAGACAGCTGCTTCATCCCTACAGCAGATATTGGGGTGGTCAAGAACCAGAGTTTATGAACATGAGGCTCTCCTAGCTGTCCATAAAGGGCAGCACCTACTCAGTCTTCCTGGTCAGGCAGCCTGTAGCAGACTCCCCCTATAATGTCACCTGCTCTGCCCTTCCTTTAAACCTCACCCATGAGGTTCAGACAGCACCTCATTCACCTCCAGGCACAGCCCCATGACGTCCAGCTGATGACTGACAGAGAGGCTGACACATCCTCCTTGTCTCCCCTCCCATCCTGTCTAAAGAGTATTCTTCCACTCCAACACTTCAGTCATAGGAGCTATGCCACAGCATTTTCATAATGCCAATAAAATTGAAGGTGTGGGCACATCCCTACCTCCCCTTTTTTATTTTTCATGGCTGCTTATGTTTGCATAGAGGCATTAAAGGTGGGCTCCCAGTGAACCTGACTTACTGGCTGGAGTGGCTGGAATTCCTTTGTGCTGCTATGTGAGACAAAGAAACCAGTCAGCCTCCACTTTTCATTAGCTGGCATGAATTTAACACAGCTTTAAGTCAAAGCAAGCAACATAAAACTAATGTAACATATGGTTAAATAACTGTGCCTAGTTACATTTATTACATATAGGCATATTTGTTTTGAACATGTGCATTGTGATGGTGCCCAAAGATGCCAGTAAAAGCTAAGACCTGAGTGGAAATAAGGAAGAAATTGTCTCTACCAGAGAGTTTATATTCTAAATATCAGACAAGAAGATGAAGGTTGAGAAGGATATGGACTATAATTAAATGGACATGATGATGACTGACACAGTTTTATTTCTAAATTATGTTTGTTGTAGCTGCTTTTCTCTAGATAACTCATCCTGAGGAATTATCTTACATAATTGCTGAAAATAATTAGCAGAAAAAATATCCACAGCAGATGAGGCTTTGAAAATTTTGGATAGATCCTGTCCAGGTCAGTGAAATATTTTGCCAATGAGTACTGTGATAGCACTAATGGAAGTCCACCTGAGCTCCTACTGATGACAATATTACCAGCAGACACACTGATAAATTATAATGGGCACACTAGTAGCAGCAACCACTCCAGAAAAATCCTTAAAGTGAATTTCCTTTAATGGCTGGGAAGAAAAATGGCTCACATTTTATCATTGGATTCCTCCTCTTTCAGAAAATTGCCAATAAACTTCCTGTTCTTAGTTCAAGGTTTGGCAGTGTCTTGAACATAACAAATTTAACCCATTCAGTAACTTTGATATATTTTTTTACTTATGTCAGTTATTTGTTCAAACTCTTCTTCTTCAGTCAACCAATCCTATGTGTTTTCATATCTGAAATTAAGATAATTTGTTTTTTTTAAATGGCCCACAAACTGAAGTAGTATTTCTGAGGAAGTCAGACACCTTTAAAACTGTTACTCAGAAGAGTTTGCCTGTATTGTAAGTACCCAAATTCATGAGGTATTTCCCATTTAGATGTAGGAGTTTCTCTCTGGTCTTTCCAGACGGACTCTGCATGAACAGCTTGTACCTGACTCTTCCTAAATTCAGTCAGAACCCCAGAGAATTAGCTGTGGGCACAAAAGCGAATGTTACCAAATTTCTGTGGCTTAATGACCCACATCACATTAGCTGAGCTTGTGTGTTCTGTTAGCACTCTGATTTTCTTTTACTTAGCAAACAGTACCAACAGACACAGTTTGAGACATTATTCCCCCATACCAACTTGTTTGCTCTTTTTCTGCTGCTGAAGACCATCCTTTATAGTCAGTGTGGTAGAATAAATATTCCTTTTCTCCCACAGGTTAGTTTAAACTCCTATTCACTGCTTATTTAGTCTAGTCTGTTGCCTTATGATAAGTGGTTAATGCATATACAAAATTTTCTTCTGCTAATTTAATTTCAGGGAATTATGACCTCTGTCGGAGGTATGGCACTAAAGCTGCAGTTAGTTTCACTAGTGCTTGTCTGTAAATGCCTTTAGCCCCTTCAATTACAAAGTAAAACACTTAAAATCTGTGTGAAGGAAATTGCCCCACATTTGGGATGGGCTAACAATATGCTGATAAGTAGCTGGCTCAGATGACAGGCAGAAATTGACAGTGTTCTCACTGCTTGGGGACCCCACACTCAGGTCTGGTAAGTGGCTTGCTACTTGAAGCATTTCAAAGAATATTTATGTGGACCCATATCTTATAAAAACACTGTCAGAGACATTAATGCTTCCAGAATTGCCTGGTCACTATGTAGAAGTTCTTTGCACTAAAGTATTCAGTGAGAGAAGTTGTGAGACTTGGATTCAATGCCTTCATCAATCTGTGGACATTCAAAAATATAATCTCAATAGACTGCAGTACAATCGATGCAAGTTTGGGTAGAAAGCACTCTCCACATTCCAGATAAAACTCTACTTTGGGTAGCAAAAAACCCCAGAATAATTTTGCTTAGGAAAAGCATGAACAATAAAACCCAGTGAGAAAAGCATTTGGAAATAGATATCACTACCTACTACTGAGATCGCATTTTATGTAATTATCTTGCAAATAGGAAAATAGTTCCAACACTTCTGATCTTCTAATTGTCTCTTGTTGTAGTCCAAAAGTCGAGATTTTCTAACAGCTTCTAAGAATGATTTTTTTCAGAAAACTTATTTGCTGTTTGAAGCTTGCAGCTCTAGTGTTCTTTTGAAGTGCACAAGTCCATGAGCAATGTTTTACAGACCACAAGTTGTCAAAGGAATTACCTGCAGAGCTATTATGTTTGGTTTTGAACATCCAGATCCTTGATATTGTGGCTGTAGATTAAAGGTTGTTGAAGAGAGCTGACTTGTGAATGAATGTGAGCTGTGACATATGCCTTAGGTACTTAGACACTGCATTTCATTTCTCTCTGCTTTAATTTAATGATATTTCTGCTCTCCTTCCTGTGCTATTCAAGTGCAGTTAAAGATCTACATGTGTACTGGTAAACTGGTATTTTATACAGTGTTAGGCATATGATTTTCTGTAAGGCTTAAATTATGCTATAAATAATTCTTTCTAATATTAATAACTCATCACTCTGCACTGCATTTTAAAACTGAAAAGGTTGCACTCAGCTTGTAAGAATTTACTCCAAGGTACTTTGTGCCCATTTCTAAAAATCTAAAAACCAATAATCTAAATAGTAATCTCTAATAAAAATTTCTAATAATCTAAAAAAACAATAGAAGCAGGGATGGATTACTAGCCTCTGGTTAGCATAATCTTTCATATCAATGAAAGTTAATGACCACATTTGCCAAGACCAAATCAAGATTTCCATGAGTATGTAGGGCAAATTTCACTTTCTTTGTTAATGTAAGTGGTACATGAAATTGCCCCAATCAAAATCTGACCATACAAACCCCTAAAAATGGGTTGACTACACATCACAAGGAATAATTAGACCTAATATTGAATGTTTTTGTCTGTCTGTCTGAGGTTTAAGCTTTTCTAATGCTATTAATCATATTAACTACCATATCACTCAAGGAGCCTGATTACACTATACCTATACAATGCCTAATTCAGAAGATACATGGGTTCATCCTGCAGAGGTACAGACCCAAATGGCAATAGGGATGTAGACTGAGTGTGCAGAGGGATTTTCTTGACTCACTACAGTTATAAATATCACCTCAGGTCTTGTGCTGTGTTGATTAGATGCTGTGGTTTCTGCAAAAAATTGCATGGGTACAGCAAGGTTTCAACTGTCCAGAATATACTGCACAGAGACTCACGGAATATCCTTTTCGCATGTGTCTGAACATGCAAAATGAAAACAACTATTCAATTAATCCCACAATTAACTTACCTTTTTCTGAATGGTATTTTGAAGAATAAAGACACTATAGAAATACTGGTACTGTGGTACTGTTAGATATTGATCAGAAATTTGACTCCTTAATCAGGTTTCAGATGAAAGCAAGAACTTTGTTTTGGGCGATCATCAATGGAAACAGAAGGCATGCAAAAACAGGAGTCAATTTCCAGTTCAGAAAAGGACATTGTTAACTTAGGGAGGACCTTCACAGAATAAGTATTATCTTTTTAAATTATTATTCCTTTTTTCTTCTGGAAAAAATCTGCAATGGTTAAGCATGTAAGACCATAGTAAGGATCTCAATGAAAACACTCAATAATTGCAGGAAAATTTGTAAATGTTATCTCTTGTGAAAAATATCAGTGACAACCAGTTTTGTATACATGTTAGGAAATGTTCTTGTGAATCAATATCTTTATAGAATAACTGTGTTAAAACTGAGAACATAGATCACATTTTGAGAGCTGCTTTTTTTGTAACTTAAGAAAAAAATTATTGAAATCATAATTTGTAACCAGGAACATGAGTTCTCAGCCCACAATAAGGCCAAGATCAAATGTATTCCTTTTAAAAATAAAATTGAGAGTTTGAGGATCTATGTTAATAGGACTACAGTGAAAATTCCATATCCTATTCCAGAGTTTACACTTTTAAAAGGACATTGATAAACAGTAAAGGTTGAGAAAATCCTAACAAGGATGAATCATAGTCTGGAAAGCCTGCTTTGTAGTAAGAGACTAACAAAACAGAACCTAATTATCTCAACAATAAGAAGGTCAGAAGGCTGGCTAATCATGGTTTGTAAAGTATGTAAGCTGAAAGAAGAAGGTGTGGAGCCAAAGTGAAGTTCAGTTTTTTAAGACTACAAGCCAGGAATGAGACTTTGAGAGTAAGAGTAATTACGTACTGGTTAAATTTACTCAGATACTGTAGAATCTGCACAATGAGAAATATTTACCTTTTAAAAAAATAACTCAAACCACCTCGTTCACTTAGTTCAACAATAAGTAAAAGGCTTCATTAAAAAACAAAGCAATAACAAAAAAACAAAACAAAATAAACCCAAGAAAAAGCAAAAATAAATCAAACCAAAGCAAAAACCAAACTGATGAAGCACTTGGGCTAAATGATACAAAATACCTGAGTAGATAATTTTAATGGCATTTTTAAGCTTTGTCTTTACACAAAGTGGACCAGAGTCCATCAACTGCTTCCATTTTTCCAGAATTGAAATATTTTGTCTGTTGAAGACAACGTCTATACCTGCTTCATGCAGTTTAAGGTTGCATCTCAGAAGCTTTTTAGTACAAATTCCCGTATTTTTTCCCTATAAAAAACATTAGATATGTGAAGTAATATTTATGTGCTGTTTTCTATGTCTGCAATATTTTGGGTTTAGACCTTTGTCAGAAGCAGAAAGTGACACTAAAAGTTTTAGTGAAAAACTGCAAGGAGAATGCAATTAGAATGTAACTAAAAAGGTATGTATCATGATAAATACCATATCTTTGGGAAACTCCAGTGAGTATTAGTTCTCACAGTACACTACTCTGAAATTATCTCACTGGCCATGCAGGTGGGACTCTACAGTGTATTTTTGATTTATCCGGCATGTAGCAGAGCCAGCAGTGCTGTAAGCATTTAATTTTACTATAAATGAAAGATTTTGAATTTGAAAACATAGATGTGATTTTTCTGTGTTGTAATTTTGTTGCTCTGTATAATTTTCTGTGAAAATAGTTATCAATCAAATTTCTCCTTCATGAGAAAACCACAAGAGGATAAGCCACATAGGAAACAAATTTCTTTCTTGAAATTTAATAAGCACCCTTTTGGAGCTACTCATCTAGAAGACATTCATTATTTTTCCAAAATCTTAATTTTCTGCATGCTCATTTCAAAATAATCTCTGGATTTTTCTTGTTTACTTGGTAAACATGTTGAACTCATTCTATTTGCTTTTAATTTGTTTTATGTCCTGTAGATTGGCAATAATTTATTTTGCAGTTCTCATTTGCTTGGAGTCTTTTACAAAGGACTATGTCTGATGTGTGTTTTCACCCTTGTTCCAGGAAGAGAACTCACCCAGTGACCTGAGTATGGGGTTCATCCATGTCCCCTGAAGATGAGCCTTTTGCACGATGAAGCTAGTGAAACATAACATTACAACTGCATAAAGTGTATTAGGATCATACTGGCTCATCTTTGCATAAAAAGAAATCTAATTCCATTGACACTATGCAAATTGAAGCAAGAAGACCAAGCAGGAAAGAGAGAGAGGAAAGGAGTCATTTTCTATCCACGCAATTGTAAAAAGTCCCTCTTGCCCTGCATTAGGTTAGTATTTTCACACACAGAACCAGCAACACTGAAAGAGACCTTCAGGATCATCTTCACAGAATCACAGAACATTCTGAGCTCCAAGAGATCCACAAGGATCATCAATTTGCACTGTTAGGTGAATGGCCTGTGAAGGGATTGAGACCCTAAACTAGGCATTATTATCACCCATCTCTAACCAACTGAGCCAATCTCGGGGCTATCCAGTCTCATCAACCCAGCACCACCACAGTACTCCCTAAACCATATCCCCAAACTCCACATCCAGACACCTCTTGGATACTTCTAGAGATGGTGACTCCACCACCTCCCTGGGCAACTTATTCCAATGCCCAACTACCGTTTTAGTGTTTTTTTTTTCCCCCTGACATCTAATCTGAACCTCCCCTAGTACAACTTAAGGACATTCTTCTCATCCTTTCACTTGAGATACAGCAGAAGAGACCAACCCTCACCTCACTACAGTCTCATTTCAGGTAGTTGTAGAGAGCCATGAGGTCTCCCCTGACCTTCCTCTTCTCCAGCTAAACACCCCTACTCCCTCAGTCACTTCTCATGGGACATGCATGTTTTCCAGACCCTTTGCCAGCTTCTTTGCCCTTCTATGGATACACTCCACCACCTCAATGACCTCTTTGAAGTGAGCAACCCAAAACTGAACATGGGATTCAACGTGTGGACTGACCAGTGCTCAGTACAGGGGGACAATCAATTCCCTAGTGCTGCTGGCCATACTCTGAGCATTCTCAATACACTCTTCCCCAAGGTGGTAGCTCTGCATGGAGCTGTTGTAACCCAAGGGTAGGACCTGGCACTTTGCCTTATTAAACCTCACACAGCTGGTCTTGGCTGATCAATCCATCCTTCCCAGATGACTCTGCAGAACTTTCCTACCCTCAAGCAGATCAATATTCCCACCTAACTTGGTGTCATCTGCAAACTTAACTGAGGATGCATATGATCCCATTGTCCAAACCATTGATAAAGATATTAAACAGGTCTGGCCAAAATTATGAGGCCACTAGTGACCAGCTGCCAGCTGTATTTTGTACCATTTAGTTAATTTTGAATATGAATTGTTCGGAATGAATAAAAAAAGCAGAGAGAAACAAAATTAATTGAGATGTCCTCCCCTACACTTCTCATTCAGCAACTAAGCCCCACACAGCCCCATACAGTCATTCTCTCACTCCCCATTCATGATGGGGGGAGAGAATCATAAAGATGAAAGTGAGAAACTCATGGCTTGAGGTAAAGACAGTTTAATAGGTAAAGCAAAAGCTGCATATGCAAACAAAGCAAAACAAGGAATTCACTCACCACTTCCCATGGGCAGGCAGGTGTTCAGTCAGGAAATAGCGGTAACTTTGGAAGACAAACACAATCAGTCTAAATGTCCTTCCTTTCCCTTTTTCTGCCCCCAGATTTAGATGCTGAGCATGATGCCATACAGTGTGGGAAATCCCTTTGGTCGGTTGGGATCAGCACACTGCTCTGTCCTCTCTAAACTCCTTGTGTAACCCCAGCCTGCTTCCTGGTGGGGTGGGATAAGGAGCAGAAAAGACATGGATGCTGAGCAAGTGCTGCTTAGCAATAACTAAAACATACCTGTGTTATCAACATTGTTTCCAACACAAAACTAAATCATAGCCGCATACTAGCTACTATGAACAAATTAACTCTATCCCAGACAAAACTGACAAAACCGACAAAACCAACAAAACAAGTAAAATTGGGTTAATACTAGAATACAATGTGACCTTGTAAGAAGTGATGGTGTTGTATAGCAAGTGGAATCTTTCCCTCTGAATGATTGCTTCTGGACTCCTGCTTGGAGTAAATATGCAGTGGATTGCTGCAGACAAGCCACAGATTCCAATTGCACATTTAGCTTTTTGGAAGTTGTAAGAGGAGAAGAGTACCTTCTGCTCTTTTGACCGAATGCCTTTTACTTACATACTTTGATCACAAATTTGCATACACTCTATGGAATGTTTAGTCTTATTGCTGTGCTTTAGAATGTTTAAGTCACAGCTCCAAACATTATTTGCAAGCATTACAGATGATTCTTTGGTAACCTGTAACAAACTGCCTCCTCATAGTACAACACAGGTGGAAGATCATTATTCAGATTAACTAGCACACAGTTTAATATCCTCCAAATTAATCTTATAAAATGCATGACAGATTCATCAAAATAAAGACTGTCCTGCAAAATTTGGGACAGATGGCAGTGCAAGATGACATCCTTTCTAAATGTGTCAAAATATTCACTCGTTCAAGCAATATGATTGGTTGCACATTGTGGGTGCATTATTAAAATAACAAAAGCAGTAAAATTCACTTGCATGAACACCTGTTGCTAGAGTGACTTAATATAAGTAAGCCAAAACATATAATTAAGTAATATAAATATAATTACTTCACTGACAAGTTAGCAGTGGCTATTGCAATTCTTAAAACATTTTAAGTCAATGAATTACACCTGTATTTAGATTTACAACATTTAAAACCAAAACATACCTTCCTAAGTGACACTTAAGAAGTGTCCTTCATACCATACAGCAAAATATAGGAACAGACACACAAAAAGGCCTACTAGTTGTCTTGTAGATTATAAGATCAGATAGTATATACCCCTTTACCACTTGAAACAGGAGAACATAGAGGTAGGTGATTGATAAGCCAAATATCACAGACAATTGCAATTCGAGAATTCAAAGCACTGTCTCCTCTCTAGAGAGGATCTGACACGGGGGCAGAAACAAAGTATCTAGAAAAGAAGAGATGCTGATTTTTTTTTTTTTTGTCTTCAGAATTGAAAATCTCAAAAACTCAGTTTATGGAATATAATACAACTCTTGTGGAAGGAAATCTCATAAAGGTACGAATATTATTTTTGTTTCAAATTATGGCAAGATCTTCAAGACTCCCATATTTTGTTCTCTGCTCAGTTCTCAGCAAAGTCAGGCAATGCTCACCTGTTCTTAATGCAGGGTCTTGCACTCCAGACGGTGATAAGTGCTGTTATTAAACCGCTCAAGAGAACATGCTGTGGAGTGAAAGAAGGTGTATCTGTGGAGGCCTAAGCACATATTTGCTACACCATCCTCAGTCTGAAACTATACACAGGAATGAACCAGAGACCCTGTGTTGTAGCGTGTGGCAATAACCACAGGGCTCCCACTTGGCCATCACTTAGCTTAGTGGCTAGATAACTGAAATATGAACATCAAATAACTGGTCACCTTATGAAAAAAAAAATAGGGAATCTGTTTAAAACTATTGGGACAGGGCAAATGCCTGCTTTGCTGGTTTTGTTTGGGGTTTTTTTGTTGTTTTTTTTTCTGTTGTTGTTGTGGTTTGTTTTTTTGGGTTTTTTTTCTGCTTTTTTTTCTTTGTTTTTGTTGGGTTTTTTTGTTTGTTTTTTTTTGGTTTTTTTTTTTGTTTTTTCTTAGGCGTACGGGGAACAGGAACAAAATGCTTTATTGCTTGGTGTA